>CM042076.1:9641244-10241244 GCA_023509865.1 Trypoxylus dichotomus | reverse complement strand
TTTCTTGCTGCTGGTATTATGTGCTAGTATAAGCACTTTCTAGATGCATATATTTTGTATTAGTTGTTGCCACTGAGAGGTACAGAAATGTATTTACTATAGCAATGTAAATCGACCTTTATACTTAACTACTGTAAAGATTTTAGACAAGGATACATTTTAAGAATAAATTTTTGTGTGGTTTACTTTTAGAACATACTGTATGTCTTAAATTATTATACCTCCAACAGATGTAAATTGTTATAGCATCCATGTATATAATCTACAAATTGAATAGTACCTACGTGTATAGTCAGTTTAAATTAGACAAAATAGAATTAGAATTAGATAGGGGTGTATTTATCTTTACGAACGAGAAATTCATAACAAGTCAATACATAATCATTAGCTCCAATTACATTAATTGAAACGGTATGAACGGAAAGAAGAAAACAATTAATGTAATTAGCACACAGTAACATCGATATGTGCAGATAAATACACTAGAAACGTATAAATTACAATAAAGATCTACCGATTACTGTTTAGCAAAAAAAACAGCATAAATTCGATCTAATTATAGCGACATTCACGTTTGTAGCTTTTATTGTGTAAAATACACGTTAGATGTGAGGAGAATAATTACCTATATTGTATGGGAAATTGTGCTCAAAGCGCTAGAACTGAATTTTTTAGTACTTTCTTGACTCGACAAAACACCAAGCGTTTTTGATATTTTTTACTCTTTATATACTTGCTTATTGGGTTTATTTTTAAAGAGGGATCCGCAGATTCTCCACGCGAGCACACGGCACAGATCGCAAAATAAATTAAAACCCCCAAAAAGTAGTTTTAAGTATTTGAGATCGATATAATGATTAGTTTAGAACGGGAATAACAGTGTTTATTACTGACATACAATTAGCCTTTGAACGATGAAAGGGAATTTTATGGAAACGAGATTTTGTTATTACAATCACCTTATATTTATATATTCTGATGAGAAATGTACAGTCTACTTTATTTTTTTTGTTTTGGTGCTATAAATTATTTCTTTAATAAAGAGATATATACTAAGAGACATGTTCCTTTATTATTTAATTTCTGAAAGTAACAGGAAAACGAATTATTCGGAGATTACTGGGGTAATGGAAAAATGTCATATCATAATACTGGATATCTTGGAGTTTGGGACGAAAGATACTATCTGTGCTGTCTGAGGTAAACATAAATGCTAAAGCGAAGAAAGGGATGGCTGTAGTTGTAAAAGGGGACGTACATAGAAGAGCAATATGATTTATACCGAGAAATTTCAGAATTTATTCCTTATTTACTATCAATGATTCCCTTCTTTAATTACTTACTTCTCCTAATATTGCAGTTTGTTTTTTGTCTAAACCTTTCTTTATTTTAGATTTTGATATAAACTTTCATCTTGTGTTTAACTAGAGATAGTGGTTATTTTGGTTTGTTTGGCATTTAATAATCTCATTTACCTACCTAAAAGATGTGCAAGCACCAGCCTTATGTAGTGCAAAAATATTTTATACCGAATATTGTCGAAACACTTGGTATACGCATTTGAATAAAGGCGCACTGATCTGCATATTTATTACACTATACCATAGTTCTACCATTCCAGCAGTTGGACTTGCTTTGATTATATGTAAATATAATCATAATAATAACACTTTATTGCCCAAGAGATAAAATAAATATCCAGTTACAAGGTAAATACAATTAAGTAAATGCACACATGTAAAACTAGTTGCCTAGGAGTAAACACAAAACTAATGAATAAAAACAGGTTGATTAAATTACAATATACTTACAATTAAATTACGACATACTATAACGACTCACACCCTCACCCAAAGTGCTTTAATGTGACTGAAAAGAGTTTCACTACGTTTTTAGAAAGCAAGAACAATGAAAAACGAATTTGTGCAAAATATAATATATGCGCTTTACTAATGTCAAAAGAGATGGCAAGCAGAAAGTATGTATATCATACCATTTTACATGATGGCAATAAAATACATTTGTTTGCCTGGATCCCAAACGTGGAACAATAAAATTAATTTGACTTAAAAATAAGAGACACCATTGCCATTGTTAAGTAAATTAAAGAAGAATTTCCAGTCAGTTTGTTTTCTACGTAGTTCTAAGGAATCAATGTTAAACATCCTCAGTAGAGTATTCTGACTAAATCCTTATATCGCGGAAGTCTTAAATTTTTAAAAGTACAAGAACACTAAACACCTTCTTCGGATCTGTTCCAGAAAATGTATCTGATAGACGCATATAGGTGACCAAACCAAGGATACATACTGCAATCTTGACCGAACAAAAGCAAAATAAAACTGAATAATGGCAGAGAATTTACCCAGCCAAACGAAATCGTGGATACCTTTTCCAGTGTCTTTGCGAGTGTGTATAAACCTAGTGTTCAAAATGTATCTTTCAACTCTTTTCTCAATTATAATAATTTTTGTGTTCATGCCTTCTCTGAATTGGATGTGGAGAACAGTATCAAGAGACTTAAATCTAATATGACAACTGGAGATGATGGAATACCGAGCTTCTTTGTACGTGATTGTGCTCCTGTTCTGTCCTATCCACTGTCAACTATATTCCACCTAGCGATAAGCACGTCAACTTTTCCAAAGGTTTGGAAAATTAGCAGAATTACCCCGTATTTAAGAAAGGAAACCGATCTAACATTGCTGATTATAGGCCTATAAGTATACTGTCCAATTTCGCTAAGGTATTTGAACATTTGCTTTACAAAGAAATATCTACCTGCATAACTCCTTTCATATCTGAGCATCAGCACGGTTTTGTTGCAGGTAGGTCGACGATCACTAATTTAGCATGCATTGGCCAATATCTTAGTGAAGCGCTTGATAAGCGAAAGCAGGTGGATGTTATTTACGTAGATTTTTCTAAAGCTTTCGACTGCATTAACCACGAGATGCTACTACAAAAAATGGACAAATTTGGTTTTGGTGTGGGTTTCCTGACGTTGATTGAGTCTTACCTTACTGGAAGGAAGTGTTATGTTTGCTACAATGGTTATTCCTCTACGCCGTTTTCTCCAACATCAGGTGTTCCTCAAGGTTCAAATCTTGGACCACTTCTCTTCAATTTTTATATAAATGATTTACTATCTCTGTTTACGTGTCACGTCTTAGCATACGCAGATGACGTAAAGATATTTAATACTGTTGGTAGCATTTTCGATTGTAGACATTTACAAGACAATCTTCTTCGCATTAATACTTGGAGCAGGGTCAATTATCTCCCTCTGAACATCAACAAGTGTACTGTGGTTTCCTACAATAACACTCACACTACCTTATACTATAACTACCAAATTAATGATGCAGCCATACCACGCAATATCAAAACTTTGGATCTTGGTGTTTTGTTTGATAATAGACTGTCATTTACGGAACATATTTCGTCCATGTGTTCATCTGCTTCCAAAACTCTCGGTTTTGTCATGCGTTCTTGCAGGCATTTCTCAGACTTAGGTGTAATGAAACGTTTATATTATGCCTACGTTCGTTCTAAGCTTGAATACGCCTCCATTGTTTGGTATCCCCGTTATTTACACCAAGAGCTTATGATCGAAAGCGTTCAAAAGAAATTTCTAAAATATCTCTCCTTTCGAATGGACAACGTGTATCCTGCAAGAGGTATCGAGTATTATAGCTTACTTGTTGAGCATGGTTTTCTATCTCTTGCTGACCGCCGCGAGCGTAACAGTGTGGAGTTTCTTTGCAGGATCCTGAAAAATACTGTCGACTCGCCAGCCCTTCTGGCGCAAATAAACTTTACCGTACCTACTCATCATACTCGCTACTATAATACATTTCAAGTACCTAGAGCTAATACCAACATTTTGCTTAAGGCACCTCTCAGTCACATGGTGAGGAACGCAAACAAACGGGATCTGGAGCCATTTTTGTGAGTCTTTCTTTTTTTTCTTGTTTCATTATTATATACATTTTCAGCATGTTATTATTGTAGGCAACACGATTTTAATTATTTTATTTTAAATAAGAATTGTATTGTAATTTGTCCTGTAATTGGCCCTTGGTCTGTTGGGCAATAAAGGATTATTCTTATTATTATTATTATTATTATTATTATTATTATTATTATTATTATTCTTATTATTATTATTATTATTATTATTATTATTATTATTATTATTATTATTATTATTATTATTATTATTATTATTATTATTATTATTATTATTATTATTATTATTATTATTATTATTATTATTATTATTATTATTATTATTTATAGAAGCAAAAGTTCGTGTAACACGTATGATGAAACCCAACATACCTAGAACCGATGTAAAAATACTAGAGATATGCTCTGTAAACCTGAATTTAAAGAGAGAAGGTAACACCCAAATCTCTCATAGAGTTGTCTCTATCTAATGGAGATCCAACCAATTGAAAAGAATCGATAATTGTAAATGTCTTACGGGAGTAAGTGACAAATTTGCTCACATTAACGGTTAGCTAACCACAATCCTGCGAACAATAACTTTGACCGGCTCATTTGATAACACAAATCATTCATTAACATCAAGAACAAAAGTGGGCGCAAGTTACTTACTTGGGAAACTCCAGAGGTGGGTGTGAAATATACTGACAATACGAGTGTGCTTTTCGAAATTATTAACAAATTAAGTAATGATTTCTGCTTTTGATTAAAGAATCCAAATTTTGCAAAAGTTGATACTTGAAGTCTTTACTTTTATCGATTAGTCATAATTGCGTGTGTTTTCAAATATTCAACTAAAAATTTTTAAACATCTTAAGCACCGAATGGACATTATTATTGTGTTAATATAACGGAAGAAATATTCAAGACAACTGTTATCACACTAATTGAATTATCGTCTATTCTGCATCTATCATGTATTCAGTTTGTATTTGGTGCAATTAGTAATCCAATGTTGCCGCATTTACTATAAAAAGGCAACGTCGAATTGTTGAGTTCACTACCAACATTAATTATTTTCTATTCCATTTCGTATATGTGCTTTTAAATTGAGAAACAGAATGAAAATAAAAGGCAAAAATCCTAAACTAGCTTGTTATTGATTTTAATGCCGATATTGCAGGGAACTGCAAATACAGCATGATGGTTTTAAGACCTATTCAATAGAGAGCACCGAGCGTTCAAATTGATATGCATGTATAAACATAGTGCTTGATTTTCCGTATTAAATTCGCACCTTTTTCCATTTACTAGTCAACAAAGATAGGGATAAAATAGTTAATGTGTAATCTTTTGGATGTTTAGGACTTAAATGCGCATTGTAACTAGCCAATAAAGGAAAATATCATTTTCGCACACCAAATATATGTACAAAAGAAATATGTTGAACAATTTATTGTACAAATTTACGTCTACTTATGACAAATCGTATCCCTCATGCTTGTGTACGTTGGTAAATGTTCTTCTTCTTCTGTCACTCCAAATTTCTTTTCTGCAATTTCAAAGTTCTTCCTATAACAGCAATGTTTTACTTCTCCAATACTTTGCTTAAATATCTGTTGAAATATTGAACGTAACACTTCTATATTTGAGACTTTACCTTCAGTTTTCGCACCGAAGAGGAACTCAAATATCAAAAACGTTGTTTGCGTTTTTTATTTCAAAGTATTGTCAGGGTTACCAATCCATTACCATGCATGTTCCTATTACACATATAATCTTAACGTTTATTTTAATATTTTCGAATTCCAGTAAATCTCTACATCTTATCACATTTTCAATTTTGCCAATACAATATAAATAAAGTTATTCTTGCGAATATGAGTTTTATTTGTTGCATATACAATGTGATTAACAACTTTATTGTCACCATTGGTGCACTGGTATGTTGTGGTCTACTTTGTGTAATATTTTAAAGTTTTGTTTAAATAACTTTAATTTTCCACTATATAAATATGCAACTAAAAACGCAAACATTGGAAAAGTGAAATAACTATGAATTTCGTCAATTTACTTGCCACTTTTTCAGCCGTACCAACGTAATCGGTACTTTTTTATCGTCCTCCTTATTAGGCACTGGTTTTCTTTTAAATAAGTCGTTCATTGCAATAAGCAGAATTCCTTTTAAGACCTGCAACGAATTCTTTTAAAGCTTTCTAACAAAATTAATCCAACGTAATTATAAATATATTATCGAACATATACAGGGTTTCTTTGAAATAAAACAAAACGTACGGAAAACGAAAAGTTGTAATTATATAGAACATAAATACAAAAGATCTATTACCATACGAATGTTAGAATTGAAAAAATCCTCGGAAATAGAAATGTGTCATCTACGGATGCAAAATATGTATACATAATACATCCATCCAACCATACTTGCAAGCAAACAAGCAGACTGCAACTACAAGATACTGCCTACCTTTCAAACGGAATACTAAGAATATGTCGGCTGAGAATAATAAAGAAATTTTTATTTTAAACATTGTTTGTCATTTCTTTCTCGTATCTACGAAGGAATTTTCGTAAAATATTTTAGATTTAAGTATAATAAAATTACATCATTCCATTTTTGATACTTTTTTATTTTATTTAATAGACACCCTGTATAATTCAATAAATATTTTTTAAATTTCGCGGACCATTTAAATTGGTAATTGCGTAGATTGACCTCGTCGAAGGTACCAACTTAATTCTTCCGCGAAATTCAAAATATATATATTTTTTTTAGCCCTACCTGCTGTTTTCTACAGAGCATTTATTTACCATTTAGTTTATTTATTTTCTTTTTGCTTTTAGTACTTCTCTAAAAAAGATAAATTCTAGATATGTATTTTTGAATCTAAGAAAAGAAGGTTTACGCTTAAATAACACATAGCTTCGATTTTCTCTCTTTATTGTCAAATATAGTCAACATATCATAAAATCAATAATATGATAATACACAAGCGGTAATAATTACATATTATATAATATATTTTTTTGTGCAAATACGTTCAATAAGAGTTCTTCGGAGTTTTACTGTTATTTCTAAGATGCATAAACATTCTACCAAAATATTTTTCATCAGTAATTATCTACATGTACGCTTACGAAACTGGTGTCCGAAGTAATTCTTATTAAGTACGTTATAATAATCAATAATTAATAATACAGTATTACAAATAGTTTGATTGTCAAGTAACAAGAATATATTTGCTTTATATTAAATATATATACATACAACATTTCAATAATACAATAATAATTAATAATATATACAGTAACCATCAGTTTGTTTCTGTTTTTCATATTAGTGTATGCATAGTAGTATTATTTTCTAGATAGGTTATTTTAGATATTCGTTAGTTCAAGTCATTACAAAGCGATATAGAATATATCGTACATGAAGTTACATATATTAGATGTATATGAATAGTTTACAACAGGTTAGTTAGTTCGACGATTTGCGATCGTGGTGTGAGAAACATTGTAGCAAAATACGGAATTCAGTGTCATTCTAGGAAGACACTATTCTAAACAGGAAGAATATTCTCAAGACTATTTGTAATGACGAATAGCTTTAAAAAAGAATTTTAGTCCAACCTCTGCGATTGTAATATAGATTCTGAAGTCTAACCTGGCGTAATGGTAATTGTTCTGTTTGCCAAGTTGGATCAATCACTCCGGGTACATAGTTGTTCTCCGTTTTGCGCTTAACAATACAAAGCCCATTTTCTAAAATTATGATCTTGGATAATGTTATAAACAAACGTAAAAGAATTGAAAGATTACTTATAGAGGATTCCATAAACCAATACGACTAAAATAGCGGCGGGACTAGCAGTCACATACCATCACTGTAATGATACTAGAAGACTGATTATAGTAAACTTTAATGTAGTGCAGTACACAGTATGTGCGAGTTCTGCTATGTTATAAAGAAAACAAGAAAAGGTCTTCGTTTTAGCAGCACTTCTTGAAGATGACGATCAGAAAAGGTAAGTTAGTTTTATTTACTAAAATTCTGTCTAAGAGAATTCCTCATACAATCTAGATGCAGAATTTTCGGAGGACATAGGGCATCTTGATTATTACTGATCTTGAATACTCTGGGGAAAATGTTAATTGAGAGTGTGATTGTGATGAAAAATTGGGAAAGTCGGAAGGTCTTCTTGCAGATAGTGAATTTCTATGTTATTATCTGTACTGTTTTAAATTTCACCAATATTTGTAATCAAGGATTACAGTTTTGTAGTGATTTAGCATATTCCATTTTGCTGCGAGTTGTCACTTTTACTGAAATAGCTCAAAACTTGATCCAATGCAGAAGGTTTATAATTAAACTTAACTCGATGATCCCGTGCTTTCCTGTTTCGGACAGCTATTACAAGGAACTTTTCTCTCTTTTCAATTTCTCCTCAAATAAACAATTTTATTCATATTCTGCTTTCTATATTTCTGACAATTTGTGGCCATATATTTTCGAATGGGTAGTCGTTGCGGAAGCATGGGATACAATTTGGACCCGATTATAGCCTCTATATATGGTAAAACCAAACACAGAGATATGGAATAATGTTATTGCAGGTTTTCAAGATTAATGGAATTTTCCTAGTTGTACAGGTAGCATTTATAGGAAACGTGTAACTATCAAATTCCCAAGCAAAATAGGCTCCGTATGTTTTGCTGTATGGAAAAAGTTTCTCTTGTTTTAATGGCTGTTATTCGTCCCGATTACAACTTTATTTGCATCTATGTTGGAGGTTTTGGAAGAAAGGTCACGACAGTATTTTTGAGATATCTATTATGAGAAAAATATTTATGAATAGAATACTGAGCACTAGAGACAGAATATTACAAGGGCAAAATGAGCCAATACCATGTGTTCTAATAAGTGATGAAGCTTTCGCATTTACTTCCCACTTAACATGGCCCTTCCCATACAATTAAAGGCAATGTAATATAGCAAAAGAAAACTATAAATATGGATCATATACAATTCGGCATCTTGTGGAAAATACTTTTGGTATTTTAGTCCAAAAGTGGTGCAAATTAATACTTCTTTCAAATATTTGCTAATTTCTGAAGCTCCTCTATGAAAACATACTGCCATAAAATAAGCTCATTTACGTAAAAGTCTAATCTAATAATGGCATGCGTTTAAATAGAAAATATTTCATAATATAATTAAGAGAACCTGAATTACTGTAGAATGTAAGATCATTGTATTGCACTATTATATTTACATTTAACTCTTAAAGTATGTTATTCATTACAATCTCTTTTATGTAATATATTATGTATATGTACAGGAAGAATCAAAATTATGTTGATATTCAAACGGTAAAAACAATTTGTTAACATAAAATATCCATATGACGATTCTATTCGCCATAAAAATCAGCAACTTTTAAAGCTCATATACATGTTTCGCAAGGAATAGATGATGCTATATTCCATACTTGGTCCCTTGGTTAATGACCGGAACTTTTCTGTAAAATACGCAGAACCCCTTTAGAATACCTCATAATCAGAAATCATGGGTAATTTGTCTCTATCAATCGAGAATTAACATAATTTAGAGTCATCCTGCATTCACCAGGAAGTGTAAGCAGAGGTTTAAGTGCGGAATCCAAGTGCATCAACTCATATTTAAATAAGTTGCTTATACATATTATTCACGTTATTTTGAAATTGATTTATTCTCCCTTCATATCGTACGCCACTGAACATTCTTTTCATTAGCAATATCCAACTACGTTAAAGTGACCGTAACTATTACATGTGCAATCCCGCTTATTCAGCTAGTCAGGTCTTCGCTACGTGATTTGTATATTTATATCATTTTTTCACAAGGACTGCGTTCGTAAATTTACCCTATACGTCAGGATCCCTTACAAAGTTTGGATTCCTAAATATTCCTAAGGATCCTTAATTTAGAGTAGCTTGCTTAACAAGTAAATCTCACGTTTATAGGATAGTAAAGAATATTCATATACCTTTTAGTTAAATGCGTGCCACATTGTTTCTCACTCCGAAATATCAAACAGTCGAACAGCTTTTTTATCGTAAAGAATTATTCAACGTATTATAATTTAGTTATTAAAACACAACCTTGGTGTGAAGGCGTTCTCGAACGGTACCAATTGCAATATATCCCCCTTTTTGTCTGCGACCGCTTGCTTGCTATTATTTTAGTTTGTAAATATATAAAAATTTTAGCGAACAATTTTATATATTTAATTTAACACTTTTACCTACTATAATTGAAATGTAGTCACTAGAGACCGCATTATATGCAAAGTGCATATATTTGATTTTATTTATTTATTATATTTTACGTCTATATGAGATGTATTACACTGATTAAAGTTAATTAGCGTTAATTAACTTTAATCAGTGAAGGACATTTAAAAATAGACGTAAAATATAATAAGTAAATAAAATCAAATATATGCATATAATCCGGTCTCCAATGATCATAATCAAAGTCAAATAAGCTGGTAGAATTAATCTCTTAATCTTTTAATCATATTACGGTACTTGTTTTACACTTTAAGTAACTTCTTAGCGTTAAAATATTGGCAGTGTCGCCTTTTAAAAATATAGATCTAACAGTTATCTTTTTGGAAACGTCAAAGATATGTATGTGTTTAAATATTTATTAAAGCACTAAAATTTAGTAGTATGTTGGAGTACCTTTCCTAAATAGCTGTTGAAATATTAACTAGATGGCGGCGGACTTTGATCGATAATTTGCGAGCTATAGAGAAGTAAAACTGTAACGAAACACAATTTTTATAAAGTGTAACAGCTGCATGCGACAAGAACTTTTGAAATAGAATACAATCTATTTATTTTAAAAAAGGAACTTGTTCATATGTTTAATTTATAAGCACGACTTGACATAGAATCTTCTACCAATAGTATATTTTCCATGCACACTGGTAGTACACAGATTGCATATGAACTGCTAATCTACTAGTTCATCTTAGATTGCTAGTCAAACGAGAGCTTCCAGAAAAAGATGAGCGAATATACGCCATCACAAACCCGATAATATTATTTCATGTATCATATATGCATGTTGTTTTAGATTCTTGGGCGTAGTCGCGCGTGTGATGCCAGTCTGCATTGCAATGCGGTGTTGTTTTTCAATGTTTCGATGAAAATTTTATCTTTTTCTGGAGGTTATCTGTCAATCGAAAATATCAGAACCAACATATATATGTATGTCCAACTAGTAACTAACGCCTGGAGTGAAACCCGAAATAACGCTGTCGTATCTATATATACATATATATATATATATATATATATATATATATATATATATATATATATATATACCACCGCTCATAATATAATGGCCACTTTAAAATTTAACAGAATATTTTATAATAATTTATTTTAGAAGTACTTTTATCCATGTAACAATTCTATAAGCATGTACACATTCTACTAATTAAAGAACTAAGTTGATAAGTAATGAAACTGGAATATTACTTCATTATTAGAAATTTTATGATGACACTACAAATGAAAACCAAATTATAAGAATTGATTGAGTTCTCACAGAGATGGTATTTGCCCCATAAAGTATGCATAAATTACATTAACAGTGAATATAGTTTATCATTAGATATCGTTACGTGCACCTCGATATTGTTATTTCTTTGAGCGAGTAAATAATTTAACGTTATATCAAGAAGGATATTCTGTACGGAATATTTCCGGACGAGTTAATGAAAAAAATTAAATTCAACTGTTGGCCGCTTCGAAGAAATTGGTACCCTTGCTAGCAAACCTTGTCCAGGACGTCCTCGAGCAATATCCAGCGACGACGATGAACGCATAAAATTACTTGATAAGAGAAATAGACGATTAACGCTAGACTAGGCTAGAAACAGGAAGACATCCGTTAGGACAGTGAAACGTAATTTAACCACCACGGCCGTATTGCGACACAAAAACCGTTGCTACGTCCTGGGAATGAACAAATACGTCTTAATTGAGCTAACACTTACACAGACTGGACAATAGAACAATGGGCAATCGCGCTAGAGACTAATGAGTCCAAATATGTTAGGTCAAAATCGCAGAACATTTGTCAGACAGTCAAAAGACGAGAAAATGCTTCCTGAGTGCATTACACCAACAATAAAGAAAAGTGGTGGTTCCATTCTTGTAGGGGGTTGTTTTTCATTAAGTGGAACGGGGAACCTTGTAAAAATTGATGGAATAGTAAGGAATAAGTATTATCGCGAGATAGAAGATGCTTTACCATCCGGATGCCGCTTAATAGGCAATAATTTTGAGTTAACGATCCGAATCGCAGGTCCTTATTATTATATAAATTTATTATGCAAAAAATCTCTGATACAGGGAATATTAAAAATAATGACTTGGTCTCCCCAGAGTCCGGATATTAATCCGTTAGAGCTTCTGTGGGACGAACTGGACATATGAATTAGAAGAGAATGTCCAACGTTCAAGACCCATCTCTGGACGATATTGCGGGGAGAGTGGAACAATATCCCTCAAGATACACTTTTTCTTTGTGCGCTCATGTGTAATAAGTCATAGATGTTAAAGTTTTGAAACAGGCGTCAAACTTTGCATGAAATAGGAGGTGTCCATACTATTATGAGCGGCAGTGTATATGTAGAAAGGTCTTATAGTTTTCAGCATTTTTAAGGAAATAGTTGTATGAGAAACTTGGCAGATAGTAAAGTTGCCTTTTGTTGGTTTTTTCTAACGTTTTCTTTGCAAAAACTCTTGCCGCAAATCTCAAACCGATCTTACTTCAGAATTTATGCTGACAGCTGTAGCGGATTCTAAACAATTTAATACAGGAAAAGATGAAAATCGTATTTTTATGCTAGCTGTAGTACAATAGTTTATCTGAAAGACGTAAATATATGAATTTCTTTATTCGATTAGCTTATTTGTTTATAAATTTGGCTCTAGAGCGTCTCTTGCACATTATAAAATTACAAAATTCGTCAACGGTTTGATGCAAAATACTTTCTACTGCAACAACGGGGGCAATTTCATAAGAAAATCGTTTAGCAGCTTATCCAGCTTATACAGACTTGAAATCTATTTCTATTTGCTTGTTCCTATTTATTTGACGCTTTCAATTCCGCGCAGATTTAGAATACAGAGCGAATTCGTCGTTTCCTCTTTATCATTCTCGAATTCACGTCACATCGCCCGCATTTCTATAACTATTCATATTGACGGACATGTTCTTTCCGATTAGGTAGCGACCATTAAATCTAGCCCCGACGGGAGCTAGAAGCAACCCTCACGTCCTCACGAACTTATAGACGACAGCGAATACTAGAACGCTCACCAGGACCAGCACCAAGGCGGTTATCACTTTCGCGAAGGCGTTAAGGCCACTTTCCGATGGATCTAGCGGTCTGCTGCTATTGTTCTGTTGCGACCGGCGTCTTTTGTTCGCTAGACCGCGCGCTAAAGCCGGAAAAGCTAAGCTCTGCGTAAACGTAAGTTTGTGTAAACTCTCACTGAGCGAATAAGGGCCGACGCTGCCTCTGGCGGCCGCTCTTAAGATGGCGTACTCGAGATCGAGGGCGTCGAATAGGGAATACCTAGCGGTCATCGTCGATGATCTCCTTCTACTATCACAGGGATCGCTTGATCTTGAGCCCGTTGCGGCTACCGCTGCCGCCACCGACGTTAAGGACGACGTTGTGCTCGAGGACGGCGTGGCGTGACCGTTGTGGATTTCGGAAACGTCCTCCATGGAAGTCTGTTCAGGCGAAGAGGCGGGATAGAGACGAAGAAATCGAGCGTGGTCCGGGTGAAGCAGAGCGCTGCTGGGGCGTCGTATGCTCGGGGTTGGCGATGGCATAGGAGATGAGGCTGAGCAGGCGGCTGGTAGCGGTGAGACCTAGAAATTACAGAAAAGGATGGTTAGAAGAAGTGTATTATTTAACGGAGGCACAATAAAGCGGTCGGTACGAGTTTGGTAGGCATTAGACGGGTGATTTTATTTACACCTATATTGTAATTATGCATTGGTTCACTCGAGTCACTTCTAGAGTACATATCGTTGGTTCAACTAACGGTACACTGTTTACAAGGGATACACTAAATTAATTAAGTACCCGTATCCCGATTTAAAATACCGAAATAATTCCATAAAGTATTTGCAATATGAATCTAATGATCTACGAATAACTAAATTGTGAGCAATAGGTAAAATTAGCGAAACACAGAAAGAAAATTGAAAAGATCAATTAGGATACAATAGTTCTCCTTTGTTAAATTTAAGCCTTGAATGTGCTTACGGAGATGGTATGAGAGGTACCCGTCTTAGGAAATAGATGGCACTTTGTGTCAACATCTGCATTAGTGATGTCTGACAAAATTTCCGGGAAATTTTTCGAGGTTTGGATATGTTTAAGCGCAATACGAGTGAGTTTTTGGAGTATCATACGACTGTAGATGAGATATGGATACATCAATATACGCCAGAAACCAAAAGTCTGAGTTTCTCTCAGCGAATGTGCACCAAAAGTGGTGTGGACGATTCCACCAGTCGAGAAAGTTATGGCGTTATTTCTTTGGAATTCGCGATAATTTTAATTGAGTATTTGGAAAAGGCAAGGACAATCACGAGACAGTACTATGCTGATTTACTAGACGGATTCTACGCTGAACTAAAGAGAGAAAGCCTCCACTTAGCGGAGAAAAATAAAATAATTGCGATGTCTTAGTGCAGGTCCTTATTATACCATCATAGTAAATATTAAAATATTGCTATTGGGATAGCTTTTTTGAGGCTATGATACTGCCTCATTTTAAGACTATAATAAAACAATACTTGGCATTCCTATAGAACTGCTCCTATAGTTATAATTGTATTAACATTCGCGGGTATAGGATGCATGATTAATTTCTCGATTATCGCGCATTGCGAAACGTCAGCGAAAGCGACGTCCTTAAAGGATAACGTAGCAACCAATCACATATACCACTTTTGACCTTATGATGGCCGTAACTGTGAGTAAATGGAGGCTGAAACAAGATGTCTATAAGTTAACAAAGTCAAGAACGAGAGAAAAAAAAAGGAAAAAGAAAGAGACCAAAAGAGTTACCGTGCCTCTTTGGTTTCCCCTATTCTCCTGAAGAAGCCCCCTACGACGGAGGCGAAACGTCCCACCCTTTCTCTTTTGGTCTCTTTCTTTTTCATTTTTCTTTTTTTTTCTCTCGTCCCCTTCCCCCTCTAACTGTATTTCTTTCTCTTACTCTTTTCACCTTTCTTTCCATTTCACGTCCCCCCCTCCCTTTATCATTTTTTCTTTTTTTTCTTCTTCTTTTTATCCCCCTTTTTTCTTCTTATCTTTCTTTCTCCTCTTACTCTTATTTCTTTATATATATATATATCTCATCATGACACGGTGCAATTCAGGAAGTAGTTCGTTTATTACAATCATTACAGCTTTATGAAATAAACTGCGAAGGAAATTTTTTTGTCCCTTTACTAAGTTCCATTTTATTTCCACATTGGAACCAGGAAATTCTGAAACTTTACAAAGAGACCGATAATTGTTTTGTGATCGTCAACTTAAAGAAAATATTACGGAGATTTGCGAAAAACATATTCTTGTTCTATTCACGAGAACAATTGTAAAATGGTTAATTATCTTTATCGGTATCGTTTACCATAGTGCAGAATAAGCGATCTAGAGGCCAAAAATATTCTGAATACGCTTTTCGGTGTTAAGAAGTAACTCCACCCCGTATTCCGTTTCAATGGGTAGTTTCTGAGCACCAATTCGAAGAGAATCAGGGTATTATCCTGTTACACTGTTACCCGTCTGACGTCGAAATCTCCCTTCCTTTAAGCTCAAACCGAATTAGTTATGTGGAATTTGCATCCGACAATGATACACCTTGGCAATCCTCCGTGACCGGGACCAGCTACGACCGTTGTTTGGTGTAATGTAATTTCGCGATGGAGTGCTAACCGGAGACGTTATGAATACAAATTAGTGACGAAATATTCTGTAAACGGAATGTTGAATGACTTCTCTGCTATTTATCGTTATGAAGCAACTTCTTGTACTTTGTACGAGATATAGATTTTCTTTGTTAACGCCTGTGAATAATAGTTTATCCTAATAAATGTGCTTTACAGGGATGTGTTAAGAAGTTTCTTCCGGTAGAATAAAAATGCGATTTTACAAAATTAAGTATAAAAATTATTTTTTATTAAAGAAGTGATTATATTTATAGTGGGAGCTTTTTTAAACATAACAGTCATGACGTCCCTTCTCCGCTCCTAATATACCAGGCCTGTCATCATTCTTATTTTTGGTAAGTTCTACAGAGAGGAATACGCCATATACTGTTTATAGTCGTCCCCATATACACGCACGGTAATATATTTCACCAATAATTTTACATGACGTATATGTAAATACATTTCTCAATATCCAAGAGTGTAAAAATAAAACGTGGTGTAGAACCATTAATTATACAAATAGCACAAACAATATGAAAGATTATTAAAAGAAAGAAAATCTTTACTTTGATTTAAACTATTTTTAATTCTAATTCTGCTGAAGTCATTTAAATCATCTCAGCTTCGTTACAAATAGTTCAAAATTAAGTATGCGAAAAAAATGATATTAAAATCATGTCAAAATAGGATCACAGTAACTGATATACCATATGTACAAATTCGATATCAATATAACGTCAGATTAATGACGATATGTATATGTATCGACAATGACGTTTTTGAGACACCTAGTATATTGAATTTTACACATTACCAAATCTCCATACTATGCAATGTTATTTGTAAGGTGTAACCCTCTAAATAACTGCAGAAATGAGTGTGCACCATGGGTAAAAATGTCTTACGGAGGGGATTAGACAATGTAATTAGTTCGGATGAATACTCGACCAAAAACGAAGATGAAAGCATGCTCGGAGAAAGGCTCTGTTCGATTCTTTGTTTGTTGTTCGTAGTGGTTTTACAAAGTTTCTAATAGTATACAGAGTGATTTTATATGTTTGAGGACAGTTTAAATTTCGCGCGGTGGATTCTAGGGGATTTGACATGTTAAGAGTGGCCATTGTGAGTATCGGTCCTGTCAACTGCCTGTGCGACACGTTATTTATTATTCGTTATTTATATTCATTTTATTCGTTATTATTTGCTTCATTTTTACTTGTAACCTGTTCTTCTTAGAGCTGCTGTTTATCAGTGTTACATATAATAACTGCTTGAAAAATCAATATGAAATTGATTTTTTGAAGATCTGTTGTCAATATTTTATCACCCATCCAAAATCTATTTGCTACACTACTGGTTACGAATTCAAAACCAAATCGTCAACGTGACAAAAATTTAGCAAGGCGCGAAATTTAAACTGTCCTCAAACATTTAAAATCACTCAGTATATTAAGGTACATGAGTGAGCGAATTTTACAATTATTAGCAGAGTTTTTTTTTATACTTAAAAACGTCTTGTTTATTTGCAGGTATTGCTGATGCCACTGATGGAAGTAAATTAACAGAAGAAGCAATTGGAACTTCGAAAATGCTGTCATTCTTCGTTTCCTTTTTTGATAGTCTCAATGGGAATGGGATAAGATTTTCAAAACCTTTTAAAGGTTATATAGAAGCCGGATCTCCGCATTTTGAATTTTGGAGAAATGCTAAACAAGTTCTAAAACCCATGTACTTCGTGAATAGTAACAGTAAGAAAAGAGTTCCATCCACCATCAAAAACTGTATCGTAACGCTTAATGGAATGTAACAAATTTTCAAGGGACTATCACGAAATATTCGTTTCATTAAATTAATTAAGATCCTCTCGAAAATTCTTTTGGCCAGATAAGACAATGTGGAGTGCGCAATGTGAATCCGACAACAACAATGTTTAAATTTCGTTTCCGAACACTTCTAATTAACAATATTCGAACTAGACATTCCATTAACGCAAATTGTGAGGTGGATACAAACTTAACTCTGACACCAGTGCTACAGTTACTAACATCACCTGACGAGGTGGAAAAGTTGATGAAACTTAACATTCCTGCGCTGACGACTAATTATATTTCTAAACATGTCATAGGCTATACAGCCGGGTTTCTTGTTAGAAAATTGCAGGCTAATATTTCGCATTGCGATGTGTCTAAGAAAGATATCTATACAGACAATGCAAGTGGTGAGTGGCATTCATTTATGTTGAATAGGGAATACTCGGAAATTGCCCTAAGAAAATTGCAATATTGTCATTCTGATCTAATTTTTAATTTCTTTAAAATATACAATTTAATCATGCACATTTTGCCCATAATATTAATGAAACTTTTTTTTTGTATGTTTGAGTACTCTACAGTTACCCATTTTCGTTCCAATTGTGTTCTTCATCCATAAGAATCACAATTTTGCGTAAATTTTTTTTTAGCTTTCTGTTGTTTTAATTGAGCAACAGGAATTAACAGAATTTTAAGTGGTACAGAACACAGGTCATCGATGACAAATCGTTTATATAAGGAAGCAATGAAATTTCGCAGAAGGCAAATATAACGTTCCAAAGCAATTATTCTACATATATTTTTTTGATTTTCATTATGTATGTTAATTTTGTATTCTTCCTTTTCTGACAATCAATTCTTTTATGTTCATATGATTTGTACTATTAATTATACACGTGTGCATATTCTATAAACATATTTGTGTTATGCTGATGTCTGTAATTTAATATTCTATATAGAACCTTAAATATCGCAATAAAAGATTATATATCTAAAGCTGTTTGCTATTGTATATGATTCTTTTGTTTGAAAGTAATCAATTACCGATGTTTTGTATTAACGGATATGTACGAGTCCGTATCTACGATATTTGTGTTTGAGCATAGTTTTTAATGGTTTGTACGTTTTATATCATGTAAGTATAACAAACGAAATATTATTAATCAACTAGTAGCAAAATGTAACTTAAAAACGAGCTTTTTACTTTGCACTATTTTGTTGGCAACCGCTACAAAAACTGCAAAGTAAAAAGTATTATTTCAAACATATGTCTAGCATTATAAGGCAGCTGTTTAAATTTCCCTCGTTCTTTTACTTAGGGTGAAAAGTAGATAGCAGCGCTGATGCAAACTCGTTCTGACAATTTAAGATGGAACTTATCCACCTTTAGAGTTATCTATCGTGTGCACTCATTGGCGGCGATGATATATTTCGAAAGTAGTCGAACATACCCGAAGTCTGGATTCATACGTGTATGGTTAGTATGACAAACGCGGAAGAAATAGTAGAAATTATAGAAAACATTGGGAGTTCAATATATCAGCAACTCAACTTGTAATGTTGGTTATAGATGGGGTTCGAACACGATTAAAGTTGGGAAGTTACTAAAACTTGCTTCATGTAACCTGTTTGCTCCATGGATGCCATCTTGCAGCTGAATTTATTAGAAACATTTATCCGAAAGTAGATCAATAAAGTTCTTATCAAATCTCCAAAACACATTCGTGAGTTTAAACAGGCTTGTCCGGACATTCCTTCCGCAGCCGTTGGTGAGATAGGGAACGTGGCTTAAAGCTGTTTTATATTATCAGAAATTTTTACACATCCATAATCCGCAAGAACCCTAAGCAATTTCATTAAGCCAGCGGCTGGGGTCAGTTACCGAAATCCATACTCAAACAGGGTAAATTGCCGAAAATTCTTGTAGAAACTATTCCCAAATTAAAGAATACCAAGCTGTCATTACATGAAGCGCTAAAAATAGTAGGTTACTTCAAAGCCTCGTTGGGAAATCTAACGATAGCATAGAAAGATTAACAACAGATAAATTGTGTCCTTCACGACCACTACGTCATTTGATTCAGAACCCTCATTCTCTAAATACCCCAACATATTTTCACCTGCAGCACTAGAAGGTATGCTAATGACACAATGCAAAATAATAAGTAATTACGTTAATTAATACGTAAACCACTGTGTTGGAATGGCATTTTAAACCCCCAATTATTAACTGTGCAGCCGTTATCAAGTATGTATAGCTTCAATTCGAACTCTAGTGACATCTAGTCAATTTTTACCTTTAAACAGGCGTGTTCATATCATGCCCAAGTTGCCCCATAGCGTACGCTGCCAAGTCCAAAAGCGTGTGAAGGCGCTACTCATTATCGGTTTACAACGTTCTAGATGCTACAGACTAATTAAATTAAGTACGATACCTCCCTAATTGAAACTATAAATAACTTCCTAATAACCTTACTACAACTACTATAATGTAAGCATAACCGTATTGTTGTTTATTATAACGGCAATAATGTAACATTGCCAGCATGAACCCGTATAAACTTCCAGTTAAACTCGTCCGATAATTTCAATAGCCCACAACCATCCGCTTTATGTTCACCTGTACGTAACCCATTGCGTGCGTAATTTCGCGTATCTATAAACTTGCAAGATTTGAAGAACCTTCGCTTCATAGCCAACCTCTTACTACTTGCGAATATAATTTCCGCTCTCATCGCGCCGTTCAACGAAATAATAGATAATTAATTTGCGTAATTCTGAGCTCACTGAATGAATCCATTCGTAACGCGCCTCTTCTTCCCCTTCTAACCCTTCGTATCCCATTCCGTTCGCTTCAGCCGCATGTACTGCGATAACAATGCGTTTGAATTATGTAACGTTGTAGTAGAGGTAACCGCGCCGCGTTGTGACGTCAGCGTACAAAGCCGCCTGCCGTATTGAAATTTGCATAACCGAAATGCCGCTTGTTCCGGTTAAAGGTAAAACTAGCACTGGCAAGATCCTCCGAGGCTACTCCTCTTTTCCAGCGTTTCTCGGCCAGCCGAAGAGAAACGGTGCTGGCCTTTCGCCCTACCCGTTTACCTGCAAAACGGCAAGGACCGGGGATGTATTAATATTTGATTTAAAGCGCATAGTTCGGTACACGTGGGATACGGTCAGGGTTGCGTAATAAGTTTCTCGTTGCTCATGTATTACAAAGATGCTGTCAGGGACACTATCACTTGGACACACACTGATTTGTACATTAAAAAATGAATTCGGTAAATTGTACCCAAGAACTCATGGTATTATTTATTTTTTCTTTTTGGGTATTGTATTCTACGCCTCCCATTTTGATGCATTTCCAGCAAATTGTGTTCATCAATTTCGTTTTCGTAGGGGAATAAAAAAAAATTATTAATTAATAAATTTATTGCAACCGTGAACTCGCGATTGAATGCTTAATCATCGCCACCTGCAGGAATCTTTTTCTTAATTGTTTAGTATGGAGCAGATAGGGTCTGAGCCTAATAGTACCAATGTATAAAAAAGGTGACAGCAAAGATTGCAACAACTACCGAGGAATTATACTGCTAACCACAGCAGTGAAGATTTATGAACAATTGTTAGAAAAGAAATTGAGGCAAGTACTACAACCGACATTACTAGAAATCCAAAACGGTATTAGAAGAAACAGAAGTATACAAGACCATATTTTTAACATACAAGAAATGACTGCAGGAGAAAGCGTATACTTAGCTTTTCTGGACGTGGAGAAAGCATTTGACAGGGTACCCGGAAATAAAGTATGGGAATGTCTACACAAGAGAGGAGCAAATTACAAATTAAACACAGCTGTCAAAAGTTTATATAAAGAAACAGCAAACTGTGTAATAAGTAGAAACATGAAATCGGAGGCGTTCTAACACATGGGCTGAAAAGTCCCGGGCCTAACACATAGATGACGCTAGTTTTATTGCAGTCACCTTTCTCTCAGTTAGTACTAACCTTCAAAAGACAGCTGTTAAAATTTCATGATATTCTATTCATTAGTTTGTGAGTTATTGTGCTAAGAGTCACGCTACTTTTGTTATTTTCAAAACAATGGATCAAAAAGAATTTCGTGTTTTAATTTTACACTGCTTCTTGATGGGAAAAAATACCGTTCAAGTGAAGCAATGGCCTGAAAAGTGTTATGGGGACTCTGCTCCATCAGAAACAACAATAAAACGTTGGTTTGCCGACTTCAAACGTGGTCGTAGAGACACCGATGATGCAGAACGCAGTGGACGTCCAAATGAGGCGGTAACGCCAGAAAACATCAAAAAAATCCACAAAATCGTTTTGAATGATCGAAAAGTGAAGTTGCGTGAGTTAGCTGACATCGTAAAGATATCAAAAGAACTTATTATTGCATGAGCATTTGACTATGAGAAAGCTCTGTTCAAAGTGAGTGCCGCGTTTGCTGACTGTTGACCAAAAACAAGAACGTGTTGATTCTGAGCAGTGTTTGGCCATGTTTAAACGTAACAAACCGGAATCTTTGCGTCGATATGTGACATTGGATGAAACATGGATTCATCACTTCACTCCGGAATCAAAACGATCGTCATCTGAGTGGACAGCAACTGGTGAACCTCGTCCAAAGCGCCCGAAAGCACAACAATCGGCTGGAAAGGTTATGGCGTCGCTATTTTGGGATGTGCTTGGTGTAATATTCATCGACTATCTGGAGAAAGGAAATACCATCAAGAGTGAATATTATATAGCGTTATTGGAGCGTTTGAAGGCCAAAATTGCAAAGAAACGACCGCATATGGCAAAGAAAAAAATGTTGTTTCATCAAGACAACGCACCGTGTCACAAGTCAATCAGAACAATGGCAAAACTACATGAATTGAACTTCGAATTGCTCCCAGATCCACCGTATTCGCCAGATTTGGCTCCCAGCGACTACTGGCTGTTCGCATACCTCAAAAAAATGCTCGCCGGTAAGAAATTTCGCACGAATGAAGAGGTTATCGCTGAAGCTGAGGCCTATTTTGAGGCAAAAGATAAATCGTTCAACAAAAGTGGTATTGAAATGTTAGAGCGGCGCTGGAATGATTGCGTTGCTCTTTATGGAGATTACGTTGATGAATAAAGCTAATTTTGAACCAAAAAAACCGTGTTTTCTTTGTTAGGCCCGGGACTTTTCAGCCCATATGTTATACACCTACTACTTATAATATTTATGGATGAAATTATTAGAGAAACAAGGAGGAGAAGAAGGACTTTTTATACTGGACATCACAATTTAGAAAAAGTAGAAATTGCAGAATGTGTGTTTGCAGATTATGTAGCATTGATAGCCGAAAATGAAAAAGTTCTACAGCACGACATAAACGTTTGGAACAACACACTCACTGAGTATGGAATATAAATTAATAAAAACAAAACAAAAGTAATCGTTATATCAAAAGGAAAGGAGAAATACATATACAACTTGGAGAAACAGAAATACAAGAAGTTAGAAACTACAATACATGAGAAAGCAAGCCGACAAGGTATGCTATGCTATAAACTCAGGATTTATAAACAGAAAGGAAATAACAAAACAAACGAAAATGACGGTCTACAAAACAATATTCAGACCAATTCTCACATTTGGATGTGAAGGCTGGGATTCAATCGTCAAGAAAGAAGTAAGGTCCAAACCCTGGAGATAAAATATCTAAGACGAGTGAAAACTGTAACTAGAAGAGACAGGATAAGAAATGAATAAATCAGAAGAGAGCCACAAACTGAATCAATAGAAAGCTATGTAGAACAAAGACAATTAGGGTGGTGACTACATCTATATAGGATGGACAATACAATTCCAGTTAAGCACGTTATCGATAGTAAAGGTGTGGATGTCATTGAAGAAGACGGCAACGATTGGAAAGATAAAACACTAAAACGAATTTTAAAAGGGTCGAAGACACTTTTAACGGGACGAGGTGGGTCTGTTTTTGGAATGAGTATCCAATAGAACGCTGATCTTTAAAGATAAATGTTTACCAAAGTTAGATAACTTTAATTACTGATAACTGTCCTGCACATCCCTCTGCAATTCCAGACAGATTCACAAGCATGAAGATTTCCTATTTTTCTCCAAACATAGCGTCGAAACTTCAGCCCATACACGGGGGAATAGAAAAGAATGTATAATTTCATTAACGCAAAAGTGAAAATTATAAATTCAACTGAAAATAACAGCTCTAGCGGTACTAATCTCACAATCAAGCTACGAGAATGCATTTTTGAGATGGCAAAAGTACGGATTCATAAAGTAAGTGAATCTACTACTAAGCATTGCTTCGCAAAAGCTGGGTTTTGTGAAGTTACAGAACATTGGCGTCAAGCAGGTGAATTACAGTTTTCCGATATCCATAGTTCTTAGATAGCACTGCATTGTCATATTGATGAAGTTACTGTAGCAACTGAATACAATCTAACTGCAGAGGATATTCTGAAGGCTGTAACTTATAACAAGGGAGACGAAATAACAACAAAGAATGATGGAGAAAATGACTTGCACGCTATGATATGATCAAAGCTTTTAGAACAATATCATAAGAATGTCCGTACGAATATCTGCGATATTCTAAACAAATGCGAAGCATATTATGAGGAAGACACACTTTTTAACCGTTCTATTCAACAGAAAATTACTCGCTTCTTCCTAATTAATGTGTGTACAGTATGTATGAAGTATCTAGCGAAATAAATGTGTATTTTGTGTATCCAAAAGCCCTTTCTCTATTACATAGGACTTTAAATAAAAGCTCAACCGCATTTGCAAACATTTATATTTTGAAATTTTGGCAATCGCAAAGCATAATCTTAATTCATTATTTGGAAAAAGGAAGCACAACCATGGGATGTGATGATGATTATGTTGATTTATCGGACTGATCTGAAGCTGAACCAAACAGAAAAATATTCCACCCAGTAAAGAAAGGAATTCTCTATCATCATGATAACGTACCCGCGTACTCACTGGCAATTGCGATAGACTGTGTGAGGTTGTCGTCTAAACAGAGGCCTATTTTGTAGAATTTGGCAAATTATCTTAGAAAAACTGGAACTTTGCTGGACTAAACGTATAGAGCTGCAAGGATATTATGCAAGAAACAACTTGCTTAATGCAAACCAATTGCGGTGTCTTTCTTAACATAAGTTTTTATCATACCATCTTCGCAAATATACCAAAAAAGAAAAGAAGGAAGAGTCTCAAAACCGAAACTTTATGATATTGCTTGTTAGTATTTGATGTATTATATCGCACTGTGACATAATAGAAGAACGTCTTCAGAAACTCACACGTTTTCGAATGAAACCGAAATTGTTTTGATACTTCCTTAATCGGAGCCTCCCCTAAACGAGATTACCTTTGATTTCCCATAATAGCAAGAAAATCGTAGCACTCACCTGCGTCGATTCAATGCCGGAATCGTTGTGGTGATTTCCTTCGCAGCAGACGGAATTCTGGGATGTCGCGTCCTCGGCGCACGCCGGAAAAACGAAACTCTGGCCATCCGCTTCGCCTCTAGGGGAATCAGAACTCGGCCAGACCTACAAACAACCAAGAACGTACACGATCAGACATCGTGTGTATATACGCACGCCGGATGTATTATTAAGCCGCGAGATGGTCGCAGCGTAAAGCAAACGATCGGCAAACGGTTTCATGAACGCCTGTACGCCGGGGAGAAGGTGTCCGAATTATTCAGTAGACGGCGGCACTTTTAGTGTCGGCCACCAGATGGCGACATAACGTTTCAATGAATAAATTAAAGTTTGCCGACACATCGCGATAGTGTTAGATTAGTAATGGGTGTTTTTCGAGAGAGCGGAGCCCTTTAGCGTTAGATGTTTTATGGGACTGTCTGGGAGATTATTTAAAACGAAATGTTATTTTCGTTGAATGTTTAGTTCAAAATACAACATGGAACATATACTTCGAACTAAATATAACAAACTAACTCGTGGATGTATACACTTAACCGGTGTGAACTTAGTACCTCAAGGTTAGTAGCTTATTTTCTGGAAATACCCAAACATTCTTAGGGGTAGGTGCCATGGAGTTATAATGGATCTATATTTTAAGTAAAACCGTAACCGTAGAAATAACCAAATACACGTGTACCGTCAACCGGGGTGACAAAGTGATATATGTCCAAGTTTTTATGCCATATCTCCTTCGATATCAGTTGCATTGGGCTGAATTTTAATAAAATATAGACTTATATCTTTGCTATCAATTTATAAATCTTAAAGAAATTTTCGTTACAACAGACGGGAGGGAGGACTTATTTTCTGTCGCAACAACTCATCTCGCTTGTCGGGGCGACTAAGTGCCACAGCTGGTTTCTCTTTGAAAAAGTATTAGAAGCGTTTTATGGTTACTAGTCACCCTACAGAATGGACAAATACAGAAAAAGATAAAAAGGGAATTTACGCATGTTTTATATTTGAAATCAGTCACTTGTGAAATAACATACGTCAAATTTTTAATAACAGAGCGGCAAAAGATTCCCAATACAATCTTAAAAAAAATAAAAAAATAAAGGAGATACGTATGTACAACTGTATTAAACTTCACTGTACAGAGTTTAGGATCTTCTTAAAAAAAGTTAAATAAGGCGATTGGCAGTCCACCTTGAAACTTGTGGCTGCTGATTTCAGTCGGCTCTTTTTAATTTGTTGCTCTTTGTATCAAAGAACATCCGAAGGCTCAGACCACATCCAGAATTTTCCTTTCCTCCTCATACAGAATATACTGGCTTTCCTACTGACATTAAAGTTAGTTAACACGAAACCTGATAATATTTGCCACGATATTCCATAACACCGAAGTGGCTCCTATAGGCACTTAGTCACCCCGGGTGACGGTAACTGCACACAATCGAATATCAATTTTAAACTCATAACTCAAACTGCATATAGCAACTACCAACGGAATCCCTTCCTGAGCGTGCGTGGGAGTCAAAATGCCTTCCTAGCATTAAAAAAATTCCTGCGTTAGAAAATCAATTTCAAACCCTATACAGATTATGAATATTCCGTTATACAGCAACCTCTATTAAACGTTCAGGGTGGTCAATATGGTAAATCTTCTTGAAGTATCTGTAACAATGTATGAGTTTTGGATCCAGTATTACGATGTAAAGACCAAAATACAGAGTGAGGACTGGACATATTGAGATTCCCCGTTGCCGAGAAAATTCAAGATGCAACTTACACCAGGGAAGGTTATGCTATCCGTATTCTAGGATGCTGAAGACATAATTTCGGGGTAGTAGATTCCCTGCAGAAACGGGCTATAATTACAGATGCTTATCATGCCAACTTAATTCCCAAATTATGTGACTCCATAAAAGAAAAACGTCGAGAGAAGTTGCGCAAAGGTATTTTCCTAGATCAGGATAACGCACCCAGTCACAAACACGGCTTTTAATCGATTGAGCATCCGCCATATTCGCCAGATTTGGTCCCCAGTGATTACCGACTGTTTCCAAATCTTAAAGGCCAAATTTGCAAATTTTCGTAGTTCTGTTCTGGAGTGTTTTGGCCTGATGATGTGCAGTTGTGCACGAAACCGGTAACCATTGACTGATTAAACAATCTGAGATAGTGTGAGATTGGTCCCATTTTCTTTAATTTTTCCTATATTTTGCAGATTTCTACTGTAAGTGGATCAGGAGTGGAGCAGAGGAATCCATCCTAACTAGTATAATTTAATATAAGCTGTCATACTTATTACAGAACCAATGATGGTATGCGACTAACGGATGTTGGACGACGCAGATGTTCCTACTCAAAATATTACAATAGAACCTCAGTATGAAGTTTGGTCCCCACCATGTACTTCGAAAAATGCGGGACCAAGAAAACAACCAAGGAAATTTTCGTATCTAATGCCTTCATAAACACATCAACGCTATTCTAGATATAACGATTAGCATGTTATCTACAAAAGAAGAGGCTGTTTTTAAAAAGCGAACCACTAGCCAAATCTGAACTAGAACAAATCAAAGGTAAAACGGTATTATGTGAATACTTAGAACACTAAGACCGACATGCTTTTCACAAACATTCCTACATTAGTATTATCAATATACATAAGCAAAATAAATGATCTAACATTAAGTAAAGAAAGGATAACGTCGCCCACATATAAAATACAAGAAGCAGTTATGAAATATAGATAAAAAAAGTTAGATGTAATTATTTTGTTGTTTATACATCACCACAATAAATCATATGTTTGCTATTTTATTATTTTATTCCTAAATATCTTTATATATACAACTTTCTTTAGTATATAATCTGACGTAACCATTATACCATCTATTCCATTTTTTTTAGCTATACCGTCACAAATGACGATTGCAAGGACTGTGTGGATGTACAATTCACAGGTATAGCAGTAAGCTCCACTCACACAAATTAATTAATTATGCGGAACGCAGCGTTTCGAGAGCACGTGGGCTCCCATTGTCAACCGTGTTACCGACTGAAAGTAAAAACTGTATCACACATGCAAATTATTTTCTACGCAGGCTCTAAAATTTCTAAAACATATGACTATTTACAATCTACTAGGTGGTCTAATGCCTTTTACGGGAAAGGATGGACCGAAAGCGAACCGTATCTTTAACAGGGCCTATGGTAATAAATCCAACAAACTCGAGTGTGGGGGTGGTTCTCTGTTCAATAAGTTTCCGTTCTTTTTCATATATACCGTTTCGTACGCGTCTAATTCTCTATACGAGTTCACGTTTTTAAGTAGTGTCAGATTTTTTAAATCAATCTTATGTCCAGATTTTACCATATGCTCTGCTACGCTTGATAGTTCAGGTTTGTCGAAACGATAGTGTCTAATATGTTTCGTTTCGACAAACCTGAACTATCAAGCGTAAGATTGATTTAAAAAATCTGACGCTACTTAAAAACGTGAACTCGTATAGAGAATTAGACGCGTACGAAGCGGTATATATGAAAAAGAACGGAAACTTATTGAACAGAGAACCACCCCCAATTGCACACTCGAGTTGGATGGATTTATTACCATAGGCCCTGTTAAAGATACGGTTCGCTTTCGGTCCATCCTTTCCCGTAAAAGGCATGAGGCCACCTAGTAGATTGTAAATAGTCATATGGTTTAGAAATTTTAGAGCCTGCGTAGAAAATAATTTGCATGTGTGATACAGTTTTTACTTTCAGTCGGTAACACGGTTGACAATGGGAGCCCACGTGCTCTCGAAACGCTGCGTTCCGCATAATTAATTAATTTGTGTGGGTGGAGTTTATTGCTGCACCTGTGAATACCGTCACAAACTTAACCTCATCCTCAATTAGATTTTGACTGATACGATTATAATCAAAAGAAATTAGATTACAATTAAAATACAAAATATAAAATTGTTCATATTTCGCGGTTATAAAGCTTGCAATAGATGTCTCAGGAACTCGTCCTATAAAATTTACATTGACTTGCATATCTCTGGTTAGTGCATCGTGCCTGTTGGTTGGAAAAAACAAATGCAGTCTTATACGAATGTATCTAATAAACACGTTCATTTCAAATATGCAATTCTTAAAACGAAATGGAGGAATCCCTCAAGCAACGGATCTAACGATATCGTTACGCCAGCTTAATAGCCTCAAAACGAATACCCCGACTCGTCATTGTATCGTATTTTACCGCGGTAATCGTATTTCTGTTGCAAAATTACAAAAACAAAGAGGGTGGAGGGTGAACGAAGATGGAGAATGCGGATATCTGTCGTATATTTATGTCTAAAGCGATCCGGTTGGCGCAAATTAGATTTTACAAATTATACTCCGCGCTTGTCCGTCGTCGTTACGGATTAAATGTAAATGAGAGATAATTCGGACAAATTCAATTTGCATAGTGTACCGTACCTAGCACGGGAAAGACAAATAAACCTGGCATAACGTTTGAATGCCAAAATAAACAATGCGTACGGTTGAAATGATGAAGGAGGACACGTGTTTAACGAGAATTAGATTTTTGCTTCTTAATATTTCAGGAAGAAAGGTCAATTATAAGGACTTTTTATTAAGCTCTTTTGTTAAATGTAACCTAAATAATTAGTAAGTTGAACAAAATTATATAGCCATTAACTAAATGGAGATCGCATGCATTGGTTTTAGCCAATTACTGAAATTGACGTTCTGATGGAATATTTTTAAAATAAATTACTCCGGCGAACTTAAGTTCAAGCAAGTTTATCGAGAGTAGTGGCACTAAAAGTAAGAAACTAGTTTAATTTAAGAAGTTCTACACTAAAACAAGTTAGTCTTTTATCCATCCTTCATTTATATTTTATAGGTATAGATATATTTTATCTTAATGTTCGAAGAAGTTTTCCCAACCATAATCCGTTTATGTAATTTTAAAGCTCGCGCTACCATAAACTTTATAAAATACATTCCTGATATGACCAGAGACTACGCAGTACTTAATCCTAAAGGAAACTGGAAGGTAGACGAGATGCAAGATGCAAAATTTCCGTCTTTAATTCTTTAACAAGCGTTTGCTGTAATGCTAAATAAATCAAGCCCAGATGCATATCCGAGGGCAGATCTTCATGCCCCACCCTTCACCCACTTGTGATTGGTTGTTTGATAGCTGATGATTTAGTTAACTGATATTTGTCGATCATATCTGAATAATATCAAATTTGTATCTCAAAGTGTTGTCATGCTGATGCTAATTCTTTAATTGTGTGTCGTGATTCTTCATAGAAATAGATCCTATAGAACAAAGAGACGTAATAAAATACCTCCAGAAAAAGGGCATGATGCCAATTCAAATTCATAAAGATATTATGGCAACTATTGGTGAGTCTGCAGTTTCTTATGGTATGGTCCCACACTGGTGTCGAGATTTTAAGTGCTGAAGAACATTCTGTGAAAACCAACACGGGCGTTGTCGTGGAGAATGCTTACACCCTTGTTCAACATCCCTCTTCTCCGGTTCTAAATTGCCCCCTTCTGAGTTTCTTCAGTGTTTCACAGTACCTGTCAGCGTTTACTGTTGTCCCAGCAGGCAGGAAGTCGATCAACAGTACTCCCTTCCTGTTCCAAAACACAGTTGCCATGACTTTACCGGCAGATTGTGTTTGCTTGAATTTTCGTGGCTTGGGCGAAGAGGGATGCCGCCACTCGCGTGACTGTTGTTTTGTCTCAGGTGTAAAGTCGAATGCCCAGGTTTCATCACCCGTGACAATCGAGTCCAAGAAGTTGTCCTTTTCGTCTCCATAGCGGCGAAGAAATTCGCGAGAAGAATTAACCCGTTGCCGTTTGTGGTCTTCTGTCAGCATACGCGGCACTCATCTTGCACACACCTTCCGATATTGCAACTTTTCCGTTAAAATCCTGTGGATGGTGCTTCTGGAAACCTCAGGAGCCAAAATGCAGAGAGCATCCAGAGTGATCCTCCGATCTGTACGCATGAGTTCCTCAACTTTCGCGATTGTCTCGTCGGCAATTGACGGCCTCCCGTTCCTTTCTTCGTCATGAATTTCAGTACGACCGGCTGTAAACTCTCTACACCTTTTGCGTTCAAAAATCGAATAACTGCGCGCACTTCGCTCTTGGCGGTAACGTTTATCTGGAGCGCCACTTCGAATGGCTACCAATCTAAAACTGAGCATCCGAGCGAAGCGCCTGCGTGCTTATGTGGTAGCGGAGAAGGCACCACTCACAACAGTGTTGCCAACAACCGTATTAAAACTTTCAATACGTACCCAAAAAATAGGAGACCTTTTTTTGGGATTGCCCTCGTGTGTTTTATATTCCATATTTTCTGTCTTATATTTTTGTCTTGTGCTTGGCACACATATTGTTATTGCCATGTGTAGCTATACGATAAATAAATAATAATAAATTTTAATTCTGAAGTATGTTATATGAAAACGATTCTTGTAACCGAATCTAATCAAGACACAACCATCGAACATCAAAACCCGACCTTTTCGATAAATTTATTTTGAAGAGATCTAGCAAACCGCGAAGTTATGTCTTTCAGATCTGCGTCAAACGGAAGAATGATCGATTGTTTCGAAACGCGAACGCTGCCAAACGTTTAAACATCGGATTTATCACCGTCCTTACGAAATAAATCCGTTATTCTTATTGTCAACAGGCCGTATTATGGAAATCATTAAGCAGTTTTATTACTCGTTTATGTGTATGTTTGGCGGATTTCTGCGTCTATTTCCAAACGCGAAAACACTACATTAGATGTATACTGAGCGAATAACTGCAAATGACGGCGGCGTAATTGCAACTGTTCTAATCAACTGCGTTATTCATATTCTGCCCGTTACCAGGAATGACGTGCGCCATGTTTTAGTCTTGGAGATATTCTGCTACGGTAAATTTCCGTTCGGTTTTCTCTGTTTTTTTACGTAAAAGAACTAGCTCGGAGGAAGAAAATTCAAAGAATACAATGTAATTGGTTATTAATTTAGTTGCGTATATACTTTTCTCTGTCGTTATCCAAGCTGGGAGTTGTTAAGAAAATAGCTTCTTTGAGCAGAGGAAAATAAGTGCATTAGGCTTCGAGTTTTCTGTCGCCTCCGGGATTAACGAGATATATTAACGACATATAGAAACTGGGATACTAGTAGGAGTCAAACAAACTTTATTAGAAAACAGGAAGTGGATATATACACATACAGTTCATTTCACTTTACAGCGTTGAATCGTAAACAAACCCATTATTGATTTACTGTAACAGTTTCCTTATGTTTAACTCAAACAATGCTGGCGGGGAAGGTGCTTGATGTGCAAACTGCAGATTGTGATAAAACTTTGCCAGATGCGGACTTGCATCATTTCAGGCGCTCTTTCAGTTGGTGTAAATCTTCCTATATGGGGTGCATTTTCACAAAATGGTTGTAATTGTTGTATTTCTGAAAACGAAGCTAATTCTGATAATTACAGGATATTCACAAAATGATAAATTTTGGCGTACTTCCATGTTTTAACGAGATATCTTCTGTATTATTACTGTATTGTAATATTCTTCAAGAAGTCATCTGAAATATCTCAAAATGCGTATGCAACTGAAGATTTTCTTGACTAGATTGTAGGAAAATTATCCATCAAGGTGAAATACTAAACATGCTAAAATTAAAGAAGGATTTAGTAATCGTCATTATACTTTTCACGAATTCCGTCCAGATTAGTTCTGTTGTGTCAAATTTAAGTATTATAATCGTATTCGGTATGATTTTAAATATCATTCGGTGAGCCTTGAACCAAATCTAGGATGAGTGAAATGTTAACGAATTTTGGTTGGTGGTGTTGAGGGCAAAAATTACAAAATGATTCAATGTTGTTTGTGGATACTGTTCAAATTGTAGATGATGTTCACTCATATCCGTGTACGGCGGAAGGCGAAAAATAGTGAAAAATGAAAGTGTAATACGAAAATTTGAAAGTATTGTTCACAAGGATTCAGACTTTCACCGCCGTTTGACATAGTCGTAACGGTTGTCTGGTTCCGCCGTGTCACTAGGTTTTTGTCCCTGACGTTTCGCGAACAACTGCGGTTCGCATTTTCAAAGGTACTTTTACAGGACGACTAAGGATTCAGATATTCTCATACAAACACAAATAGGTGAACAAACTTGTTACGGTGCGCTGAAAGGTCCATTAAGTTGGTACAAGGATGTGGAATGGTCGTCTTCGTCATTAAAAAATATTTATTCTGCACGCCATACTCACTTGACTGAAACAAGTGTGAAAACATATTTAATGATTCTAATATCTAATAGATACCACCCAGTTTGTGATTTCGTGGACACTCCTTAAAACAGCAAGTGTTTCAGCGCGTTATATAATATATTTTGATCATTATTTTATTTGCGCCCGCATCGTCTATGCTCGTGAAGGTCACTGCAGTCTAACTTGCTCCATGTTGCCGTGACTAGACTTTTAACAATTAACACATGGATTGAAAAGACCCGGGCTTAACAAAGAACACACGGTTTTTTTGGTTCAAAATTAGCTTTATTCATCTACGTAATCTCCATCAAGAGCAACGCAATCATTCCAGCGCCGCTCTAATATTTCAATACCATTTTTGTAGAACGATTTATCTTTTGCCTCAAAATAGGCCTCAGTTTCAGCGATAACCTCTTCATTCGTGCAAAATTTCTTACCGGCGAGCATTTTTTTGAGGTCTGCGAACAGCCAGTAGTCGCTAGGAGCCAAATCTGGCGAATACGGTGGATGTGGGAGCAATTCGAAGTTCAATTCACGTAGTTTTGCCATTGTTTTGATTGACTTGTGACACGGTGTGTTGTCTTGATGAAACAAAATTTTTTTCTTTGCCATATGCGATCGTTTCTTTGCAATTTCGGCCTTCAAACGCTCCAATAACGCTATATAATATTCACTGTTGATGGTATTTCCTTTCTCAAGATAGTCGATGAATATTACACCACGCACATCCCAAAATACCGAGGCCATAACCTTTCCAGCCGATTGTTGTGCTTTCGGGCGTTTTGGATGAGGTTTACCAGTTGCTGTCCACTCAGATGACGATCGTTTTGATTCCGGAGTGAAGTGATGGATCCATATTTCATCCATTGTCACATATCGATGCAAAAATTCCGGTTTGTTACGTTTAAACATGGCCAAACACTGCTCAGAATCATCAACAAGTTCTTGTTTTTGATCAACAGTGAGCAAGTGCGGCACCCACTTTGAACAGAGCTTTCTCATAGTCAAATGCTTATGCAATATAAAGCCAATACGTTCTTTTGATATCTTTACGATATCAGCTAACTCACGCAACTTCACTTTTCGATCATTCAAAACGATTTTGTGGATTTTTTTGTTTTCTGGTGTTACCGCCTCATTTGGACGTCCACTGCGTTCTGCATCATCGGTGTCTCTACGGCCACGTTTGAAGTCAGCAAACCAACGTTTTATTGTTGTTTCTGATGGAGCGGAGTCCCCATAACACTTTTCAAGCCATTGCTTCGCTTGAACGGAATTTTTTCCCATCAAGAAGCAGTATAAAATTAAAACATGAAATTGTTTTTGATCCATTGTTTTGAAAATAACAAAAGTAGCGTGACTCTTAGCACAATAACTCACAAACTAATGATTAGAATATCATGAAATTTTAACAGCTGTCTTTTGAAGGTTAATACTAACTGAGAGAAAGGTGACTGCAATAAAACTAGCGTCATCTATGTGTTAGGCCCGGGACTTTTCAGCCCATGTGTTAACGTATGGTTAAGCAACCATAAGCAAAGTATTCAGTTGAATATTTATACTGTTCAATCAACAATAATAGTTTAATACTTTTCCATGCATTCAATAAGCACTGCGACCGCATTCCTCTTATTCAAAAATAAAGTTGCGTTAACTGAACCATTTGATGGTTGATGTAACAATTTCTTTCTCTCGGTGGAACGATGTGTCATAATGGGCGGTTTATACCACGGGTTCCTTGTGATATGGTAATGCTCGTAACCCTTTCAGTTTTAGAATATTGCCGTAACTTTTCTCTTGCGGAAAAGAGTTTTCTCACAGCAATCCTTTATAATGCTCAACTAATTATTGAAGAGCTTTACGTTCTCAGGGTTCATGAGTGTGTTTCGACAAACTCTCAAACTCTGTCTGAATTTTACGTGATCAAAATCTAGGGATGCTTTTACTCATAAAGATGATCTAAAAAAAACCTCAATTTCTCCATTTAAAGATCAGTAGCGTTTTGAGGTTCTAAAGCGGTTTAATTAATACATACGTAGTAACAAAAAGAATCTCAAGCTTGTTGATAGTAAGAATTCACAAACACCTGAAACATGCGGCTCTAAATAATCGAATTCATCCGCAATGTACAACAGCATATTTACTAAACTAGAATAGGAGTGCTTCAACGTTTTTCAGAAATTATGCTTTCCACTAAACACGTGAACGTCTAAACCAAATAATACACGACCTACCCGACACGCTGAAACATAATAAAAACAAAACATCCGCGAAAGGATGGTATTGTTGCCGATGCGCGGTTAAAATAAATAAACCTCTGGGGCGCGGAGCGGCGCAGCGGGATCCTTCGGGTTTCCGACGCTCTGCGTGCAGAGGGAGAACCGACTGTTTACAAACAAAACAATAGTCACCTGCAAAAGCGGCAGCGAACAATTCGGCGGGGGTTTCGTCTCGTCCGCCACGGGCGAATCGGCGAGTCCCTGTTCGCATTGCGAACTCGAGCTACTGTTGGAGGACCGGACGGCCGACCAGAACCGTTTCAGACCCAATTCTCGTAGTGGCTTCTGGAATAGAAACAAGTTATGTTATATTGTTTGCGTTTTCTTTTTTATTAAATTGAGCAAAATATGGCGGATAAGTTAATCTTTTTGTTTTAAATATTTGCAAATGGCTTAGCAAGTTATTTGTCTTAGTTCCGACGGTGAGGTTATAATACATTACTTAATATTAAATTTGACCTACCTAGGTCTAATGCTTGGACTACTTACTAAGCCAAATTTAAGTACAAACCTAGAAGAACATGGGGGTGTTGAAATAGACAAAAATATGTACTTGTATAAGGTGGGCAAGTTCTACGATATATTACGCCAACTAACTCAAAAGTCTTAATCAAGTATGAATCATACAGCATCAACAAGCTACAGACGCTGTATATGCACTAGTGGTTGAGATATGTATCTATTGTAATGAGATGAATTATTGTCTTTTAAATCCTCTATAATGTCAATGTTTTTCTAAATCCTTGTTTATCTGCTTTGGATATTTTTTCGTCAGTGTATGGTTCACGCCCTTATTTTGTTATTGCTGGGCAAAGTACCGTTAGGACACTCTCTTCATTGAATTTATTTCAATATTTATTCCGTACAGTTTTCTTTCTGCATATTAAATTTTACAGATATCTGCTTTAGCTGTTCATTACTAACTTATAATCTACAATTTTAATGTTAAAAAAAGTCCCTTCAACAACATGTGTACTGAAAACGTAGATTGCGCTATCGTCTACTATATATATCGCTTTCCGTAAATATATTTTTTTATCTAATATTAACTTCTTCCAAATTTATTTCTAAAAAGCATTTAATGTACTGTACTCACACACTTTTCCAGACAAAAAAAATAATATTTTTCGAATTAATCGTAATACTTGAAATTCTTCCAATTTATTTAAAGTCAGAAAGTGTATCAGCTAATATTGTCATAACAATTTGGAGTTCCGGACACATTGGTCGAAACCGAAGACCAGGATACCTAAAAAACGAGACATTACGTGTGAGTGGGTATGACTACTAGAGACATAAACATATGCAAAGTGCATATAATCCGGTCTTTGATTATTACAAAATTAAAGACTTCAAATTATAATAAATTTTCAAAATTCATTTCATTTTGTATTTCATTTAGAATTTATAATATTAGCTCGACAGGGATTGATTTAGGCTTTTGCCAAAAAACGGAAATTTTGTTAAAAAGGGATATATATATAGACTTTTTTGGTTTGTAAATATATTTATTTTTGCAATCTTACTTTTCGTTATTTCAATTATTGAATACTATATTCGAATTTAAAACGAAAACAAAATTTAAATAAAAGAACCCATTTGGAAAATTTAAGAGCCTGAAATTTTCCACCACATTATGTACATATCCGACAATACTACTTTTACGGTTGCTTGTTCAATCTTCGACGTTTCACCTGCGCTTTTAATGTTAGCTTCCATCGTAGGAATTATGTCTGTTATTGAAACTTTTTTATAACCACTAGCTTCAGGTTCTAGGCTTAAAATCAACGTAAATATTAAGTTGATTTTGTGGTAAGTCTATGTCAGATGAATTTCCAACTCAATCTTCACAGGTATAGCAGTAAACTCCACTCACACAAATTAATTAATTATGCGGAACGCAGCGTTTCGGGAGCACGACAGTCGGTAACATTTGTTGACAATGGGAGCCCACGTGCTCCTGAAACGCTGCGTTCCGCATAATTAATTAATTTGTGTGAGTGGAGTTTACTGCTATACCTGTAAATTGTACATCCACACAGTCCTTGCAATCGTCATTCAACTCAATCTTCATTTAACTTTGGAATTTACAAAATGGGAATGACGAAATTCATCTGTATGTACATTCATAAATATAGTATAAATCAAAGTAAGAGTGAAGATGTTACTAGTTTAGTCAAATATTACCATGGGACACGAATTTCATGTTAAAAATGTAAAAATAGCAAACGAATTATTGAGGAAACAATCCATATAAAATCTGACGCAAATATGTAACATATACGTCCATAAAATTTGCATGCATGCATGTATAGGCCTGGCCTGCACATTTTAGAAAGACATTTTAAGACTATCAACAATCGGAATAGATTATTTGACTGGGAAATACCAAAACTAAGAAATAAATACCACATTTTAATTTTACTGTGTCCCTAACCAATGAAAAAAATATATTACTATTATTGTTACTATACTTTCAAAAATTTCTGATTCAATTGGCACTATTGTTATTGTTTCTTCTTGGATTGCCCTCTCTACAGTTCTTCAAAAGCTGTCGTAAGCTTGAGTACTATTTTGAGCGACTGTAAACGCGTGATATGAGTCCTTAAAGATTCATGGTTTGATGGCCCACTGAAATTTTGAACACGTATTGTGTGTTGACGTAAGTTTTGTTTACTTTTATAAATCAATATTCGGGCACAAGTTTTACAGTAACTTGGCTTATTCTTTATTGAAAATGAAACAATTAAACACACTCAGAGAGCGTTACATTTTTGTACAAAACTGAATGTTCTGCTGTAATGCAGTTCATTGCGCTGAGTCTGAATTTTGTAATAAAAATAGAAACAAATCTAATTATTCTGCCTATAACTATATGTAGGTTTGGAGCATGGTTAAATCTAATAGAAAAATTTAATATATATTTTTATCAGTTGTCAATACAAGCCACCCTGTATGGCTTGTATCCATAAAATAGAATAAGAAAGTTTAAAAAATTAATTCCAAAATATTTTGCGAACAAAATGATAAAGATATTTAAAATATTTTTTACTATTTCCAGTCGAAATATGCGTACGTAAGCATCCCATTGAACTCATAGTATGCCGTTTGAAAGGTAGAGAGTATTATAATAATGTTAATAATAATACAAAAGATGGAACTGGCAAAGTCCATCAACTACTCTACTCAACCAGAACAAGAACTTGAAAAAAGAAGTAGACAAACAGTAATCATAAATACAAGCAAAACTTAGGGCAATCGTATAATAATAAGGAAACTAACAAATACGTGGGTTCATTCACGAGACAACAAAAACAAAATCAAAATAAAAGGTACCATGTGTTGCTGCAAAGAAAGCAGATAAGTTTTAACAGTTACATTAAACTTTCTTAAATTAGTAACTCAAAATTGACTCAAAACTTTTGAATTATATTCTATATAAATACATCTTTTCATCTCTAATACTTTCTTATTTTATTTCAAAGACACCCTGTACATTAATTTGCAAAAAAAGTGTTTATCATATTGTTATGCTTTTGGATTCACCTGCAATTATTTTGTAAATTTGCTCGTTTGTGTATACACGGCTATTACTGCAATTAGCAGATTTCCACAAATAAAGCCAATATTACAATTCAATAACTCAAACAAACCAAAGGAACTGCTATATTTGAGCAACTGTCGCTACACATTACAAAGAAAAAACTGTACTAATTTCCAGAATACAGTCTGAATATACAATTTTAACTTTTTTAACTTTACTTATAGCATTATTGTTTCAACAATTTCTAACAGTGACGTAGAGTTGAATATCTCTAAATAGCATGAAAGCGTAACAGCCGCGCATTTATTGCTGACACATCAGGTTAATCTAACGAATTTTAGTATCGTCCATAAATCAATCCGATATTGTAACGATTTGGCGAACTTTTTCCGTTTTTTTTTTTGCGAATAACAGTAACGGGCGACTGTGATTTGTGACTCTAGCGGATGATGGAACAGGGAAACGATTTATCGCCGTAGATTTGTTTGAGTCGAAAATACGGTACGCAATCGGAAGTCCTTCCCATCGTTGCTTTTTCTTTCGCCATAGTGTCGATGTAGCGCAGCGTAATAGAGGGGAATAATCCGGATTATAAATTTTTGTAGGATGTTTGACGAAATCGATAAGCGGATTGGATCAGAACGGTGATACGTGCTCGTGTTTCGCATTATCTGTTTGTCGTTGGAATATTCGAATTTAAACCAGAGGGAAATGTACAACCAATCCCTGATATTCCCACTAATTGTGCCTGCGGTGGTTTTCAGTTCGCTGGTAGTTAAAAAAGAACTCTGTTACATGAACAGTAGACCGGTTTGTATTATCTATGCTTAATTTGCACTGTATTTGAAAGATTCCAGCAAATACACTTTATTTGATAAACTGAAATAAATGACAATAATGGCCCTAGCTCGGGTGCTCCGCCAGAGGCACTATACCGGATGTCCCCGACTTAACTATACATTTTTTTAGTATAGCGAGGGTTCTGTATTATCTATTTTCCAAACTCCTTCCTTTATTGCTCTGTCTCTCATGGCTTTCTCTATCCCATCCCTCCATGATCTCGCTGGTCTTCCTCTTCTCCTTCGATTTTGTGGTGCATAATTTAGTGCTCTATTGGGCCATCTATCTTCACTTGTTCTTGGTACATGTCCATAAGCTGTCTTGGTTTGATTCGATCCGCACTAGTAATAACTCTTCCTATTCTTCGTCGTTTCTCTTCGTTTCTTACATGTTCCAGTTTTGATACTCCGCAGGCTGCCCTCATGAAGTCCATTCCGATGGTGTTTATATTCTTTTTATTGCCGTTTGTCATCTGCCAGCTCTCTGCACCGGATGCTAAAATTGGCTACACGCATGTATTTTTATCTTTGCTTCCAGTCTTAATCCTTTAGACCACAGCAAGGAATTTCCGAACTAATAAAAGTATGATTTACAATTCATCAATTTATGCGTTGTTAACTCACCCTTTTTGTTGATAGATGTTACTAAATTCATTTTTTTTCTATTAGATTTTATGAATTAATTTCTGGGCACGAATTCCTACTACACAAAGGACATAGTAAGTACTATGAGTTTAATATACAAACATAAGTTTGACAGAATCTCTATGTCAATTAATTATACAATGCAAATATTAATACTAAAGAACAATAAATTTGTTTCAAATTTTTTAAGGTCAGGTCGAAATTAAGTGTAACCTAGACGCTGCACAAGCGATATGTTTATACTTAGAATAGATGGCCAACTTGCGACTCCATATTTGTGAATATTCGCGATATGTCATATACGCAGTAAGATCGTACTGTACTATTGTACTATTGTAACTTTTACTAAAAGTGTGAAACCTATTGTTTATCAATACCATATAGAGAGTAAAATACTACAAGTAGCTGCATAAGTTAATGACCTGGGAGTACTATTTGACACATCTTTGTCATTTTCAAGTCACACAACCAAATTAGTTTCAAAATGCTACTAAATGTAGGGCTTTATCTACCGTAACTGTAGAGATTTCCACAATGTGAAAGTTTTACCTACATTATTTTTTTCACTTATTCGATCTAGGTTGGAGTACGCTTCTTTAATTTAGTCTCCTATTCACGCGACATATATAGATTCCTTAGAAACGGTGCAAAGGAGGTTTTTGAAATTTATGCATTTCCAAATCGTGGGAATTTATGCTGAAAGGGGTTATGAGTATAGTATTTTACTGAATAAATTCAATTTCACATCAGTCTATATTAGGCGAATAATCTCGTTATCCAAATTTCTATTTCCCCTTTTACACAAAAAAATTGACTGTGTTTGTCTAGTAAATAAATATAACTTTCTTGTTCCTAGGGCCAACTCCAGGTCAGCCTTTACTTTTTATTGCGATCGCACTAGAACAAATGTATTGGTTAGATCGCCTATTTCCCTAATGTGCATTAAATTTCTTAACTTTGCGATGTTAACGCTGATCCACTTAGTTTAGTTGTAGATACAGTTTTCCTTCGTTTCGGAGGTAGCGACTTGTTTTTCTTTAGTTTTAGAACTATACTATCATGATTTTTGGTAGTTGGTATTGTTTAGTTTTAGATTAGTATATATATAACACATGGGTTGAAAAGTTCTGGGCCTAACACATAGATTGCAGTCACCTTTCTCTCAGTTAGTACTAACCTTAAAACGACAGCTGTTAAAATTTCATGATATTCTATTTATTACTTTGTGTTATTGTGCTGAGTCACGCCACTTTTGTTGTTTTCAAACCAATGGATCAGAAACAATTTCGTGTTTTAATTTTACACTGCTTCTTGATGGGAAAAAAATACCGTTCAAGCGAAGCAATGGCTTGAAAAGTGTTATGGGAACTCCGCTCCATCAGAAACAACAATAAAACGTTAGTTTGTTGACTTCAAACGTGGTCGTAGAGACACCGATGATGCAGAACGCAGTGGACGTCCAAATGAGGCGGTAACACCAGAAAACATCAAAAAGATCTACAAAATCGTTTTGAATGATCGAAAAGTGAAGTTCCGTGAGTTGGCTGACATCGTAAAGATATCAAAAGAACGTATTGACTTTATATTGCATGAGCATTTGACTATGAGAAAGCTCTGTTCAAAGTGGGTGCCGCGTTTGCTCACTGTTGACCAAAAACAAGAACGTGTTGATGATTCTGAGCAGTGTTTGGCCATGTTTAAATGTAACAAACCGAAGTTTTTGCGTCAATATGTGACAATGGATGAAACATGGATCCATCACTTCACTCCGGAATCAAAACGATCGTCATCTGAGTGGACAGCACATCGGCCCGAAAGCACAACAATCGGCTGGAAAGGTTATGGCCTCGGTATTTTGGGATGTGCGTGGTGTAATATTCATCGACTATCTCGAGAAAGGAAATACCATCAACAGTGAATATTATATAGCGTTATTGGAGCGTTTGAATGCCGAAATTGCAAAGAAACGACCGCATATGGCAAAGAAAAAAATTTTGTTTCATCAAGACAATGCACCGTGTCACAAGTCAATCAAAACAATGGTAAGACTACATGAATTGAACTTCGAATTGCTCCCACATCCACCGTATTCGCCAGATTTGGCTCCCAGCGACTACTGGCTGTTCGCAGACCTCAAACAAATGCTCGCCGGTAAGAAATTTCGCACGAATGAAGAGGTTATCGTTGAAACTCAGGCCTATTTTGAGGCAAAAGATAAATCGTTCTACAAAAGTGGTATTGAAATGTTAGAGCGGCGCTGGAATGATTGCGTTGCTCTTGATGGATAAAGTTAGTTTTGAACCAAAAAAACCGTGTTTTCTTTTTAGGCCCGGAACTTTCAGCCCATCTGTTATATATATATATGAATTGTTTATTTGCTGTTATGTATCTTAGTAATTTTCTGTAATTGGGTGTTATAACCTGTTGGAAATAAATCACTATTATTATTATTCGTGTCAAAGAGCAGATACATCATGTTTTCCAAAGAAATTCTGACTTAGATATATTAAGACAGCTCTCAAAGAAAAATCATAATTAAAGTGAAGGATATCTCAGTTGTTCGCCTTTAATAGTTGTAGTATTTAAAGAAATGTTGGCATCCAAATAAATTTTAGCAGAGAAAACATAGAAAATGTTCTAACTTTTAACACAAACTACACATTAACCTCTGAAATTTAAATGTGAAGAAAACGTTATATTTTCTATACTCTTGAATCTGTTTCAATTTAGAAATGGACACTAATTCAATGCACGATGTTATGCGAGATAAGCCTCTTGCTTTAATATCACATAAACCAAGGATAACCAAGGTAAATGCCTGATTATTAAAATTGACGTTTTTGCTGCTTCATACAGTAATTATTTTCTAAAATGTAGAATATCTTTATCTCATAATATAACACATTCAAACATACTAATCCATTCAAATGTCGCGAACCGGTGATTAATTTAAATATTACCGTTAATCCCTTAGATCGTCCTTGAATCTGAGCGCACGTTTCTCGCATCAAGCGCCCCATTTAATTAAAGCACCATTAATCAAAAAGGGCAACGACGATCGCCACAACCAAACAAAATCCGCCACTGGCTATTTACTTCTCGGCTGTCGCGCGAACATTTCCGCGATGAAATATTGCGTCCTGAATAATCAACGCGTGTCGCATAACAATAAACCTGACGTAAAAGCGTGAAAATCTCTACGTCCTGAATACGTTGATGAAAATTGTAGTACCTTTCTTCCATTGGTCATATTTGTCGGAATTGGTTCAGTACTTTTTTCTTGTTTAAATTAATGTATAAAGTTGAGAATGTTAATGAGGTCGTCTATAGTCTATAGATGATAGTTTTTTTCTTATTTCGCAATTTTGTTTAACGTTACTACTTTATTGGAGTACACTAGGGTGAATAAAATAGAGACATACTAATTAAAAAGATTCTATTATCGTCATATATACAAAATATTTTAAAATTTTTACATTAGACTAATATTTTGTCGGTTCACCTTTACTTGCGTGAAGTGCTGCGAGTCGTCGTGGCATAGAATCTATTAAATGATTAATGATGTCTTCCGGAATATTTAACCGGTCTTCTGTAACAGCTGCCACGAGTTCTTCCTTATTGCTAGGTTTTCGGGGTCGTTTCGCCATATTTGTCTGGATTATGTGCCAAACATTCTCTATCGGATTCATGTTTGGTGATTGGCCTAGCCATGGTAAAATCCGAATCCCCTGTTCCTCTTTCCATGTGGTTGTTGTTCTTGCTTTGTGGCAGGGTGCTTCAACCTCCATAAAAGTGGCGTCTTCTTTAGATAAAATGGCATTGTCGAATATCGGTAGTAGTCCGTCCTTCTGTTAATATTTGGATATATTTTGCCGCATTTATATTTCCGTCGCAGATTACTAATTGCGATCTTCCACCATACCATATCGCGCCCCACATCATGATGTTCACACTGCCGTATTTCACCGTCTGATGCAACAATTTGTCGTCCAGTTGCTGTGATGGACATCTCCATACCCACGTACGACCACTATCACTGAATTGGCAGTATCTGCTTCGTCTGAAGAAATGACAGACCACCAAAACTCTTCGGGCTTCGTTCGCATTTCGATTGCCCAAGCCATTCGGCGCCGTTTTTGAAACGCCGTAAGGAGACCGACGATGCGACCCCGGGTGAAGTCGTTAATATCACTCGAACCTTGTAAGGGAGGCATATTTGTGACGATACTAAACTATGACGAATTCCTTCCGATACATCTACCCCTACCCTAATGATAAGAGAAAGTTCTTAATTCGTGCTTAGAATTTAGCTGGTTACATATTTATACCGCTTTACCTGGTGTCTATTTTATTCTGTCACCGTAGTGTATATAATAAACGGTAGTGGAGTATACGTCTCCTCTGCAAATGTTGTTGAAGGGACTTTTTTCCTTTTTTTTTTAACATGAAAATTGCGAATTATATGTTAATAAAGAACACCCAAAGTAGATATCTGTAAAATTTAGAAAGAAAACTGTACAGACTGAATATCTGTACTAAAATTCCATAAAGAGGGAGTACCAACGGTACTTCCAACTATAACATCAATCACAATAAAAATAAGGTCATGAACTACACCGTAACGAGAAAATATCCAGAATAGGTAAATTAGTAAAATTTAGAAAAGTCATTGATAATTAATAGCCAATATTTCAAATCATTACAGTATATATGTCAATGTCATTCAAATGTCACACTACTGTTTAATCGAATAGTTGTCAAATTTTTCAGTTTGTGTAAAGATTGTCTAAATTATTGGTAAAGGAAGTGTTTTCTGGCAAAACATGCACATTCGAAGATACACATTATTGACAAGGTATGTATACAGTAGTATAAAAACATGACTGTATGGCTCTTGCAAGCTAAAAGTATGAAGATTTGGTCTACATCGAGGAAACTGCCCTAGAAGGTATGTGGCGTATGGGATATACGCCAACCTCAGCCCTATATATGTTAAACCTCGTGACGGCCTATAGCGCCTCAGTTACCTAAAGTTAAATATATCAGAAATCACGCGAAAACATTTGCACGTTCGTCAACCCCGTTTATTATATGGAACTCCATCATTTAGGGTGCCAGTCTGCTAGTCGACGAAGGAGTGGGTTTAGGTTCCTATTTATTTCGTATTCGTTAGCGTCATGTATTCGTATGGCAAAACTGATTATGTTCATTTTATTTATATTCATCTCTAAATTATTTTCGGAAAACCATTTATGAATTTATGAAATAGTCACTGAGGCATCATCTACTTACATGCTGATGAAAGGGTTATTTCGTTAAGTTTCTTTAAGTTAAGATAGCGGATATTTCCGAAAATACATTCAAATTTTTAACAAGGTAGAATAATTCGTACTTTATACAAGAGCTGACAATATACAAATACGAGAATTATAACACGCTTGATCCAAATGTCGCATTATAACCTTTCCACCAAAAAGACATCATAAAGGTGAAAAAATCAATTTGTAACACGTTTCCGCACACAAATGGCCTCCGCATGCATGTCGGTGACACTTCAACGCGCCCGTAGAAGAGAAATGAACAGCGTTTCAACGGTAATTAAATTCGACTCCTAGTAGTGCGAGCAATTTGCCGTCTGAGGCGGCTGTAACGGTAACGATGATGGTGAGCTACGACATTCGTATAAGCCAGCTCACTCGAAACCGAAGGAAAACAAACGACGTTTACCGTCAGAGAAGGAAGAACAGCTCCCCTTTTGCTGGAACGGTTTAACTCTATAAAACGGCTAACGTATACACATAGGAGCACAGACGCCAGCGTCAAAAACGAAAACATCGTAAACAACGAAATGTGAAGGGGGAAAGACACGCGGAAGGGTGCGGGTCGCGCACGCGATATTAAAGTTTCAAACAACCGACGATCGTAACTCGTAAAGACGACGAGAACGGTGACGAAAGGGAAAAGAAAGACGGCGATGACGTCATATTACGGAAGGTCGTAAGCAGAAGTGGTTCGTAAGGTTTTTCAGTGCTTAAGGCGATCGTTTTGATTAATGGAATGCTCTTTCTTTGGTGTAAGACTATCTCTAAATCATTTTCTTGCGCATATTTCTGGGGAATATTCTTTTTTCTCGGTAAAATTAATCACGCACAAAAACAATTAATTATGAATTATGGAACTTTTCCATGTATACAACGCAGATCATAAACTAAATACAATTGTATCAATTCACAAGGGAAAGTTCCCGGGTGCCAAATTCAGATCTTAATGAAACTTAGTAAGTAAGTAGAGTATGTGGAGACTTGAAAATAAGAATTTTTTTGTTTGTGCTGAAACACCCATTCGAAAATTCACAGATTTTCAGTTCTCTTCATTTAATTCTTTAACAGAAATAGATAGAACAAAAATGCATGCAAATGTTGTACCTTGTCGAAAGGTCTTTCAGGACACGTGAATGTTATATATGTACAGGGTGGCACAGGGGAACGGGAAATTTTGAACGTTACAGTTGTCAGCACTGTAGAGCCGGCCGTTGTTCGTAACGTCGCACAATTGTTGTGAACGCATTGCCATTTAGTAATCATGGATCGTTGGACTGGTGCGGAACGTGCAGTAGCTGTTAGAGCGTTTTATAAAAATGGTGATAGTGCGATTGCCGCGCAGAGAATATTTCGACAGCATTACCAGCTTGGACGTCATGGACGTGTCCCATCTGCGCATGCGACTACAACGTGGGTGCGTAATTTTGAAGAAACAGGATCTGTCTTGAAAGAGAAAGGTCCAGGTGGCATTCGAACGTACCCAAGAGAACATTGGGGCTGTTAGAGCTGCAATCGAGAGAAGTCCTCGCCGCTCCGTTCGACAGCATGCATCTACGCTAGGGATTAAGCGACGAAGCGTACAAGGAATACTGCACGAATTACATTGCCATCCCTATAAGTTGCAGATTGTGCAACAATTACATGAACGAGACCCAGCTTCACGTATGGAGTTTTGTAGGCTAAAATTAGGCTAAAGTTAACGAGGACGCGAATTTCGTTGGTAACATATGGATATCAGACGAAGCCCATTTCCACCTGAACGGTTTCGTAAACAAACAGAATTTTCGTTATTGGGCCCAGGACGATCCTTGTGAGTTACACCAGCGACCACTACATAACGACAAGGTCACAATATGGTATGCTGTATCATAAATGGTGTTATCGGTCCTTATTTTTTTGCACGTGAGGATGGTAGTGCAGCGACAGTAACATCCGCTCGATATGTTGGAATGCTTCAAACATTCTTTACACCGAGACTGTACGAGCTTAATCTTAACATGGAAAACATGTGGCTTCAGCAGGACGGAACACGTCACACACTGCTCGACATTCGATGGGAGTAGTTCGTCAATTGTTTGGAAGACGCATTATTTCGCGTAACGGTGGCATTAAATGGCCTGCGATATCCCCTGATCTTAGTGTGTGCGACTTCTTCCTGTGGGGGCATCTTAAAGGCAAGGTATACCGTACACGATCTGCAATAATCCATGAACTGAAGGAGAACATTCAACAAGAAATCACTGTCATTCCCCAAGATTTGCTACACCGCGCATTCCAGAGTTTTCATAACAGGCTGTTAGAGTGTGAACGCCGAATGGTAGGACATCTTTCCGATGTCATCTTTAAATAGTAAAGAGACACTTTTGGACATTTTGATTGTAAAAACATAAATGGCATGCTGCATACATGCACTTTCGTTAATAAATTACTAGTTTTATGAATTTATTCGTGGAAATGACGTTATTTCAAAATTTCCCGCCACCCTGCGCCACTCTGTATATAAGCTATTGAATTTAAGCGCCACCTTCTTATGATAGAGCTGATCATAGTAATATGAATGAAAATAAATTAACGCAATTTGTTAATCTTTAACACCTTTTATTAATTTTAAAGCATTTTCAATTATACGGGGAGTCCTTAATGTGTAGAACAAGTCATTTCTTATGCTCCTTACAGTGTTATATCTTTCATGATTCCATAAACACAAGTAAATTTTTGTAAGCACTTTTTTTGTTATTTTCTGTACTCTTTTTCTATTGCTCGTTTTCTAATCACATATCTGTCCTTCAATTGGATGTAAATCTGTTGGGCAATAAAGCTTATTGTTATTATTAAAAAGTTTTAATTGTCTTGTGAGCTTCACTTTCATACTATCCTTGTACTTGTCATTCCGGTAACATTACACGATAAACTTCAAAGAACATATAAAACCCTTTCTATATTTAAATGCAGTCTCTGCTGTGGAGTAATCAAAATATTTATTGAAAAATTATGCTTTTTATCGTGTTTTACGAACCACATTAACGTCATATTTTTCTAAAAATGGATCGATATTAAAACGTAGGACATATCAACAATCTAATTTTCAAATTAGACAATTACAAATTTTTTGATATAGGAAGATTTCATTTGGGATTTTGGATGTAATGCTTTGATTTGGAGTAGTGTGTTCCTTTTTCTGTTTATTGAACATTCCGTAATTCCAGTTTAAGAGCGTGGTGTTAGGCAAAATACATTAAAATTTCCCAGCGTTACTATTGGCTAATTCTTAAGCCATATTTGCACATAGTATAGTGTTATATTCATGTTGGTATGACAACTTGTAATAGTCGTATGTAGAGTTAAGTTGGTAATAATGGAACAACGAGTTCTAGAAAACGTTAGATACGAGGGGAGGTCGAGAAGTTCGTGGAATGAAAGGGTTTTAAATAAAATAAAACAATAAATCTATTTTTCCTTTCCAATATAATCATCCTTAAGCACAATACATTTATTAGATCTATGAATTAATTTTTCTAAACCATCATAAAAATATTTTTTATCTTTCGCCTCAAAATGACCCAAAGTTGCCTCCTTTACCTCATTGTCGTCGGAGAACTTTCTTTCACGTAAGTGTCCTTTTAAATTGGGGAACAAATAGAAATCACTAGGTGCCAGGTCTGGACTGTAGGGTGGATGGACTATTGATTGAAAGCTATGCTTGTGCAGAGCAGTCATTGCAATTTTGCTCCTGTGAGCCGGCGCATTGTCTTGCTAGAGCAACACATTGGCCAATTTTCCTCGACGTTTTACCTTGATAGCCTCCTTTAATTTTTCTAATATCGCTGCGTAATATTCCCCGGTTATGCTCCTACCTTTTTCTTTGGAATCAATCTATAATATCCCCTCACAGTCCCAAAAAAACAGTAGCCATCAACTTTCCAGCCGATTCTGACACTTTGAATTTTCTTGGCGGTGGTGTCCCCTTTTTATGCCATTGCGTGGACTCCTGTTTGGACTCAGGCTCAAAGTGATGAACCCATGTTTCATCACCGTTAACAGTCCGCTCCAAAATCTGTGCAGGTTTGTCTCCACACAGGTCCGAAAATTGTTTGGACGCGCAGACGCGCTGCTGTTTCTGCAGCGGCGTGAGCAATCTCGGTACCCATCTTGCACTGACTTTTGTCATACCCTGGTGGTCATGTAGTAAAATTGCTTCTTCAACGGGCATCTTGCAGTAGACATTTTTGCACTTTTTCGACGATATCTGATGTGGTGGCCTCAACTGGCCATCCTGAGCGGGGGTAGTCTTCAATCGACTCCCGACCATGTTTAAAAAGACCATGCCACTTGTAAATCATTGATTTACTAGGGCACTGTTCCCCATAAACGGTTTCCATTTCATTCAATATGGTTTGAGCGTTCTTTCCTTGCTTTGTAAGGAACTTTATCACAGCACGGTATTCCTCCACAGTTTCAGTTCTCTTCCGGATTGACTTGTTTAGCAGGCAACTATTCGTAAACGACTGACTCTATAGGGCTACAACTTAACTTATATACTAATCATCAGTCGCCAATCAGAATGACACCTAACGAGCGCCCGTATCCCCACTCCATCCCCTCAATTCTACGAACTTCCGAACCTCCCCTCGTATATATACCCTAGACGTTGTATTACATTCTCTCCTCTTTTACGTACGTTACGCTTACATTGCACAATTACGCTGTTTGTTATATATATATAGATTATCCAAGTTGGAGTAAACGTATTAAATAGAGATCAAAAGTTTTATTACAATACACCCGTACATACAACATATAGCATATCACATAAACAAAAAGTACATTTACAAAGTATGTCTCTTGTTGTTGTTTAGCTGTATTCCAAACATGAATGTATATAAGTGTCTTATGAGTAACTGCGTCGATCGATACGTGAAAAAGTACACATCGTAAAATTCTAAAAACTTGGTGGTGATTAACATTTTTAGTTCAATTTCAGGCTGTATTTGAGAAAACAACTGTGTTCTTAGCCAAATTTCAAATATTTGTATTTTCTTAAAATTTTCAACAGATGGACGAATGTATCTGAACGTTGTAACTCTGAAGACTTGAGAAATTAAAATTCTGCAAAACTGTTGATCATATATGGTAGAATTAGAAAACGACTGAATTTTTCTAAAACATTATACAGCGTGTCTGATAATTACGATTAAACTTTCACGTGGAAATAGTGTTATAAATATGTAAAAATTTTGTTTTAAATCCAACCACATGTTTTTCTCTTTCTCATCAAATTATTCTCACAAGAACACATACCTCTTACATATCAGAAATAGATACTTTTAAAGATATTTAGGAAAATGTGTGTTGTAACAGAGTTTCTTTATAAAGGAGGAACCTATTAATGTACATAAACATACAAACAGAGTAAGAAAGTAGCTTATGTAGTTTTTTAAATGTTATCCAACTAATTCGCGAAATTAAAGTTTCACGATTCCGATATGATTAGAACCTACGATCATTGCTCGCTGGAGAGACGTGTTAACTATTTACCCCACAGAGATTTAAGGAAGGAATTACTTTAACCGAGGCAGTTAAATTTATAAATCCAGTTGCATTTTAACAATGTAATATGGACGCCGATTACGGCCCTATTTACTCCGCCCTTAATATAAATCGACTAGTTGGTATACTTTAAAATGCCAGTAATCTGCATTATAATAATTTGTTACCTCCCATCTTTTTTAATCCATCCATCTTCTTAGCATCGTCAATTCCACAAAAAGCTAATGTAAGTTGCTGACGTGGAGTTAGACCAGAAATCCTTAATGAAGGCATAATTTTTCCCACAAGGCGGAAAGGTATGAAAGACCGTTAATTACGGCGCTCGCCGTTGCGGACTTTCTTTGTGCGAAGAAAATCGCGCCAAAAGAATTATGTGGCTATGATGAAAAACACCTGTAATGCGTGGGAGTATTCGTCGGGCGTCCGTTGACGCGGAGGTATTTTTACCACGAGGACGCAAATAGCTGTTCTATTGTATTTCAGGATGAATGATTATGATGGCGTATGAATTTCTGAGGAAAGTATCGATCGATCGGTTTGCGATGCAGTGTAGTAATCTTTCGCGATGAAATATGTATGACGACAACAGACGTAATTGCATTCTAATTAATTCTTTACTATGGAATGCTAAGTTTTAAATATGGTAATTTGGTCCTTTCTGTTCGCATTATTATCTCCTTTTAAGCGTTGTACCTACGAAGGGAGGTCCAGAAGTTCGTGGAATGGAGGGGATGGAGTGGGGATAGGGGCGCTCGCTAGGTGTCATTCTGATTGGCGACTCATCATTACTATACAAGTTAAGTTGCAGCTCTATAGCGTCAGTAGTTTACGAATAGTAGCCTGCTAAATAAGTCAATCCGGAAGAAAACTGAAACTGTGGAGGAACACCGTGCTGTGATAAAGTTCCTTACAAAGCAAGGAAAGAACGCCTAAACCATATTGAATGATATGGAAATCGTTTATGGGGAACAGTACCCTAGTAAATCAATGATTTATAAGTGGCATGGTCTTTTTAAACATGGTCGGGAGTCGATTAAAGACGACCCCCGCGCATGTTTAGATATTATAACATACTTTATCAAATTCTGAATATAACGTTGCTTTTATTTCTTCTTCTTAGGCAGTAGACGATGTCATAACAATAACATAACTTATACCAAAGAATTCAGACACGATATGACAGCAATATCTCCAAGTTTCTATTCTTTTTCACAGTAATAACCAACATTGTGAGCTTCATCGTTAGCGCAGTGAGGTAATCGATGAAACATAATCTAACACAATTACTTATCCTTGGACATTCTTTTTACTCCATAACAACATTGTGTTGTTGTTTTCACGTTGACGAATGCGTTCGAAAATAACGTAATATACTCGGCGAACCGCAATTTTTCTTTCTTTCTACTCTGTTCCGCTGCGTCCTTGAGTAGGTATTTAATTAAAGATAACAAATAAGGTTCAATTACAGAATCGAGGTTAGTCCAGCATGAAATTCCATTATTTACCAGTATTACGGCGAATTCCCATAATAAACATGAGGACGTTGTGCAGAAAAACAGAACCGCTTTTCAGGGAAGGCCAGCGCTATATTAGTTTCGAAAATAGAACATAAAGGAGCTAAAATTGATGTTTTCCGTTACTTTTAATACCTTCGACATAATCAATAAACTTGCATAGCTTTCAGTAGGTCGAAATTGCAGGCAATACGGTATGGTAATAGGCCAAGGAAAATGCATCGGTCAATCGTAATAACGACATTGGCGCCTAGACCTTCGACGTAGTCGTTTGGCTTTAAATTGAAAATCACGTAAAATATACGTAGGTCAGTGATTAAAATCGACCACGGTGCCACCTTTCAACGTATTTCGAACTACATGTGCTCAAAGTTCCGTTTTAATCACGAGCATGATGTAGAGTAATTGGTTTTTTTGATTAAATGAAAAAGGAAAGTTTGGACAATTCCAATTTAGGAGTGTATAAACGAAAGAGTTTGAAATACATTCAGGGCAAAACAAAAACTTGTCCAAACTTTTTACTTTACTATATTAATTCGAAGTTGGTAAGTATTTTCGTTGAAACAGGTCGATAAGTTCACCCATAGTAAAACATAATTGAATCTTACGAGGGTTGTCTTTTAAGTTTTGCCTATAGAACTACAATAAGACAGTAGAAAGCTTGTAAAGACTTACTATTCTCTATATTGTTGCATGAGTTCGAATCTTTTCTGAAAGCAGTTATTCCACTCGTTTACTGGTACGGTCAAAATTACGTTTTTGAAGACATCGACTACTTGTAACGGTTAGAATTTTTAACCACGTAGTCGGTTCTTGACATTCGGAAAAGAATCGTTGCATGACCAAATCATTACAGTTTTTCTTACAGTGTTCACCTAAATGTGTTTTAACATACCCAGGAGGAATTATTGTACACTTATGAGGCACAAATTTGTACTGTAGTGAACTGTAGTGAATCATCCCCAAAAACAATCTAACAGTAACAAATACTCTCTCAAGCGATCGTAACTTTCGACAAAGGATCGAAAAGACTCTTTAATCAGACGAGTTTCTTTCGGGGAATTAGGTACTATACTATTGTGGTGCACCATCACAGTTTTTATTGTAATATACGAGAACGGTATGAGATGTACCTGAGACAGATCGCGCTTTGTATCAAAATCTGCGTTACAGAGTATGAGCCCTACCGTCAAATTTCGGGGAAATTTAAAGTGTGGTTTTGTTTTGAATGCCGTTGAAAGTGAGTTGGTTCATGTATTTGTGGAGTCACGCAAATAGAACAGGACAGGTCAGTGATTCCTATCTTTGGAAGGGAAAACGTGCTTATAAGGAACATGCACCTTCTATAACTACCATGAAAGACTAGTTTAATAAACTTAAGCATGGTCGAACATCTGTCTTGTATGAGAAGTGGTCAGGTCGTCCCAGTGAAGTGACTACGAAGGATACGATCAATAAAAGTTGATTATACCATGTTAGTAGACCGCTCGGTGATGATTAGACAGATTGCTGAGTATGGTAAATATCTCAGTTAGATGTGTGCAGAACATTCCTAACGGAAAAATTGCGTACAATAAGGTCTTTGGCGAGATGGGTCCCGTTAGGAATTTATCAAAAATGGACAAATCAGTTTCTGGAGCATTGTCTGAATGTAAGTGAGACATGGATACATCACTATACGTTAGAGACGCAAGATCAGTTAGATCAGATAAAATTGGTTTTCTTTCCACTGAACGTGCCGGAAAAGTTATAGCGACAATTGTTTGGAATTTGGAATTATTTGGAGAAGGGAAGGAAATTCACACGACAACACTATGCTAATTTATTGGACCGATTCAACATTTAAAAAAAAGGTCCCATCCAGCGAAACAAAAGATTCTCTACGATCATTATAACGCGCTGGCTAACTCATCAGCAGTTGCGACAGAAAAACTCATCCAGTTATAGTACAAGTTGATGCTTCACCATATTTCCTGGATTTAATCAACTGTGATTTCTTTCTTTCTCGAAACTTGAAAAAGCGGCTTGGCGGAAAGGGGGTTCATGCCAGATGATGAGGACATATTTTGCAAATTCCACTGTTTAGATAGCTTAAAAATAGTTAGAATAAATATACCGTATGGGTTGTCCTTTTAACACGGGTATTTATCGTGCCATCCTCGTACATAATTTGCCCCCAGAATAGGTTACTTGCAAATTTAGTAGACTTAGTTTTGGAGGCAACAATTTGTCATATCTGTACAGGATCTATTCCTTTAAGGTCGCGGAACGACGACGAAATTTAGTGCATTTTATGCGTTTTCCAACTTTAAGCGACTATTACGGTATTTTACGAATAGTTGTTGTTTATGAGCGGCCCAACGGGCTTATAAGCTATTTTAGTTTGTTAGAGCCTTAGGGTCTAGGAAAGTGTGTGTAAAGTATTCCATGGTCTTATTACTGTATCCCTTCGCCGTAAAAAGTGAAACACCGTTAATTATTTTCCCAGTGGTAAATGGTGAGTCGGAAGCATACCTAATCCCGCCAAGTACCGCCACTGTACTTGACGGATGCACGTTTCGAACGCACGGTACCCGAGTTGCTAAATTCAAGTGCTGCAACTAATCAGAACAAATGCGTTTCTCCAGGTAAAATCTATAAAATTGGATTTGATAAAGAAGTAAATAAAATAATAAGATGAGGTTGAGTAGTACAATAGTAGGAAAACAGGGAGAAAACATCTCCTTCGTCTCCTTTGCTTCTAATGTATAAATTTTTGATACGAAACTCAATAAAGGACGAGCATACATTCAATAAAACCTTGTTTCCAAAGCCAATCCTGTTTGCACAAACGCGCACGCTATAAAAATATATCGGGCTTAAGGTATCTACATCTCACCGCGAACGCACACAATGGACATTATTTAAACGGTCTTCGCTTTCGTGCTTTCGCCGAAGGTCGATGAAGGCTTGATGAGCGTGTCGGCCGCTTCACCTCGACCTGCGATCCAACGCCGTAACCCAAGGCTATGTCCTGCGAAAATTTATCTGCGTGACGTATCAGGTTCGACGTCTAGGTCTTCGGTATAAAGATACTTCTTCAATACGTAGGCGGAATAGGATTAGACCTCCATTGACGTAGGCGATGAATGCCGTGTGACGAAATAGTTTTTTTTTTGACGACCGTCAGCTTTTCTCCAGGGAGCTAAGTATAGATGCTCTTTTTGATCTTCTCTAAATTACGATAAAATTCAGAATCGTAACCTTACTTTTGGAAATATATGTTAAAGATAAACTGTTAAAATCTTTTAACTAATCGCATAATATAAATCGTTAAGAAATCATTTTTCATACGGCAACTTGTAATATTTAGAACGCTTTGTTATTTATTTCTCCTATGTGTAACTTTAAACACATAATTGCAAGTGCATTAGATGCATGGTAGGCAAGCAGCTATACGCCGTGAAGGATTTACCCATAGTTTAGTGATTAAATTAGATTGCTTTGGAGAGAAAGAAAGAATTCTTGACAATTATTTTGATTTTTTATTCAGACATAAATCTTAAATTACATACATTTTATTGATGATATGATGAGGTAGATAACTAATTGAAATATTGAGTAAGTACAACAAAGATGAAAAGGTGGCAATGATGATGTAGTACCAGAAGAATAATAGTTTAAGGACAGTTAGAGACATGCTTTCAATTAATTATCCTAACACGTCTATACGTTGTGCCAAAACAATGTTAAACATATGTCAACCACACAGTCCTTGCAATCGTCATTTGATTATGGCCCTCCAGCCCAAGGGATTAAACCGATTTAATAAGTCGGTAACACGGTTGACAATGGGAGCCCACGTGCTCCCGAAACGCTGCGTTCCGCATAATTAATTAATTTGTGTGAGTGGAGTTTACTGCTATACCTGTGAATTGTACATCCACACAGTCCTTGCAATCGTCATTTGATTATGGCTCTCCAGCCCAAGGAATTAAACCGATTTAATAAGTCGGTAACACGGTTGACAATGAGAGCCCACGTGCTCTCGAAACGCTGCGTTCCGCATAATTAATTAATTTGTGGGAGTGGAGTTTACTGCTATACCTGTGAATGTTAAACATTTTAACAAATACAAAGAAGATGAAAAAAAAAACGAAACCACTCACGTCTTAACAGAAGACGTAAAGTTAAATATCCTGCTAAGGACTTAACATTTTTTTAATGTTTTTGTAAATAAATTTTAAGTTTCTAAGGAAATGTATTTTGTTTTATCCATATTTTTACTACTTTATGTATTTTATATGATTTTATTTTCTTTGCAACCGCAAGCATTCTTACTTTATTTTCATTTAGCATATTACTTTATTTTCATTTTTATCATTTATTTATTTTGCTCCCTGTAGAATATATCGAATTTTATTTTAATATGTATGTACATTATGCATTGTATATACATGCAAGCCGGCCATTCACAGTACTCTAGCTAAAAGTGCCCAATTCAAGTGTCGGACAAATAATGGGAGTTTAGTTAATATTTAATATATGGAAGTACAGGTAGTCGCCTCCCGCGTGACGGTCGAGATATTACCGATCGTTCTCTCTCGGTCAGCTTTCGTATCTCGTCGTAACGTGTATAGTAACGTCGTCGGATGAATATTGGAAGTTTTTAATAGTTTCAAGTTTTGGCGGAAATTGTCGAGGCCGTTGTCGTCTATACATTTATTTAGTCTTCTGTTGCGATTCTGGCGGGAATCACTCTGGTAAGGTCGTCGGCACGCATGTATAGGCATCTTCTACAAGTACGATCACTCCGCTTCCTGTCGACGGTCATTGCAGCCGCAGCGCCGGTTGTGATCTGCACGTTTGTTCCGTCCTCTGTCGTACTGGGACTTAGACATTTTTTTCATTTAGTTGTTCGTCGTGGCGGACGAGTTTCACGGACCAATTTTTCATTTGTTATGTCGGCATTATCGCTCCGTTTTCCTCGTCGGTACGCATTTCGCACATTTGTTTGCTACTGGCTTTTTTCCTTCTTTGGAGCGCAGTAGCAAAGAGCTAAAGATTGCACATGGCGTATTATTTCAAACGAGAACGCCTGGGTAGCTATGACATTACATATTTTTGTTTTGAGATCGGCTATTATCGCTACTGCCGCCTTCGACCAGGCGTTCAAGCTCTAAGAGATATGATGTGTTCCCCTATATACAGGGCCAAGTCCCTTAGGCAAATTTAAAACAAGGATAATGTATTAGACTCCCGGAAAGGGACATATAAATAAGCATAGCACTGAGGTGCGCTTATAAAATTAACAAGTAATTAGGGTTGGCTCCCCTACACAAAGGCTGCATGCATAATCTAGGCATTAGTACATGCCTTTAACAAAGCGTCTGAGGAAGCATGTAAGAATTTAAACATAGCTTGGCAACGAACACGCTGAGGCGGTACCTTATATTACTAAATCAAAGGAAAACATACATATACACATGCTAATGTACATTACATCTATAAGAGAGCTCGAATAACTGCAATTATTGCAAATATTATATATCTTACGTACATCGTAACTGTACATAGGCTAGAGTGGAAATCGTGCACATATTTTATTTTTTATATTTTTTGTGCATGCGCACTGAGTTTCAATGTACAACATTCAACTTAGTAAATAAGCAAACATACTCTACAAGTAAGTATTGGTCAAGTAATTCAGGAATTTACGTCCAGGTACAGCGGCGCTGTTCTTCAAACAAGGAGAACGTAACATATCCTGTTTTATGTAGAACGATCTGTAGGATAACTTTTATATATACCCAGGTCGGTGTACAAAATCCTAAAAGATATTGAATTATAAGCCATACAAGATATTAAGCCACCAAGAGCTTTTCGAAGAAGACAAAGTAAAGCATATTGATTCTTGTGAAATAATGTTTAATATGTTAAATGAAAGAGAAAAGAGAAAAATAATTTTTACTGATGAACCTACATTTACTATAAATGGTGAAGTCAACTCTCAGAACCTCCGGGTTGTATACTATGTTTATCTATTGAAAAACACAAAATTTCTTTTCCGTTAATCCATTAGATATTGGTCACGTACAAATCCTCATGTTCAAAACCTGATCCGAACGCAGTTCCCTTAAAAAGCAATGTCTGGATTGGAATAATAAGCGATAGACTTATTGACCCATTTTTTATTGACAATAACCTCACTGCAGCAAGATATCTGGTTCCGTTACGAGACCACATCGTTCCATCAATTGAGACGCTGAATGTTGATAAACCTTGGTTCCAAAGGTTTTGTCCTATATCATGGCCACCACGATTAGCCGATTTATCTCCAAATAATTTCTTTCCTTGGAGTTACCTGAGTCAGTTGGATCTTGTACGGATGCGGGTTCAAGTCCAGACGTAAAATTCGCCAAGTTGAAGTTTATAAAAGGCCGAGTTCTTGTGTACGGCGAGGAATTGACTGCTTCGGGTTCCCCTGCAGACTTTTACAGACAGCGGCGATGTTCTCGGACGATCTGGCATTCTTTTGACGTATGGGTGTTGTCTAGTTTATCGAACCGGTCGTCTTGAATTAGGGCACTAAACGTCGAGGAGTCGATTTTGAAGGGTGCCGTCTGCCGCAAAATGGGTGCAACGTTTGCGCTAACGAACACTCATTTTGGTAATAAAGTTTTACCATTTGGATGTGTTGCTCAGACATGTAATTTGTCATGATGATTCGGCATGAATGACATGAAATATAATATGGCTGCTACAGGCTGCCAAGATCGACCCGATCCATTTGAGAAACCCTATATATCTATGATTAATTTTATCTATTTTTTGAGACTTTGAGTTTAATTTTCTAGATAAAAACATGTATTTCTTGCATTGAAAACAGAACGTTAACTTAATAGGAACACATTTTCGTTAATTGCTTTCATCCAGTGGTAAATGTTAACCTCTAAACCGACATTACTTCCGAAGAGAGCGAATCTTTCCTTGTCCGATAACAAACACCGGCAAGTAGGTCATCCTAGCAGAGACTCTCATACATTTCCCTAAATGCACCTTCATTTGTCAAGCTCGAGCCACTCTAGGGATCTAACAGGGCTCCGCTCGCTTCGCATTAAGCCCTCGTCGCCGACAATTCACTAGTCCGAGCTTTCGCCCTTTCCAGAGCTGAATGCTTTTGCTCGGCTTGGATATAAATATCCGTCAAATCTTAGCGACTCTCGAGTAACGCTGATACGGTTTCCTCTTTCTTGCGTCGCATTCAGTTATATCGAAAGACGTAATTTCGTTTTTCGAAGTTAACGAACGCCAAAATTTACTAGCACAATGATAGAAATGAAAAGCAAATCATTCTTTGCAACAACATAAACTAGAGAAACATATAAGACGTTTATAATGCGAAACATCAATCTTCTTTGCTCGAAAAATTTTAACTACATTAATTGTGTATCTGTTTTAAATGTAAATGCAAGACGATAGAACGCAGGTGAAAAGCAAGAGAGGAACTTTTAAGAGCTAGAAACGATTAGGGAGAAATGACTAATGGAGGAAGCACTCTAGTTGAAAGCAAGCAGAATTTAATGTAGACGTAGGCGGTGGACATTTAACATTGACAAACCAGTAGTAAACTTCTTTCTTAATACATTTGTTAATAGCCTCGGTTCGGATACACAAACTCAGGCGACATATGATTTTTAAACTTAAGCAATCTCTATTATTTTAGAAGTACTCCTAAGGTATTTTTGTTAATTAGAATGAAAACTTGCCATTGGTGAATTTACTGTGGCTTCTGTGCGATTGAGGACGTAATTTCAATTACATTATGATGTCTAGACGAAATAATTAGTTCATTGGACAATTTGTGGAATTTTCTCCATCACGAAAGTGGTACTTAATGATGTCTAGCGCTAATGTCGCTCGGTACGTCTATAAGAGAATTGCACGAATAATACAAAATAATAACAAAGCTATCTAATTCCGTACATTAAGGTAAATATCTTTTATACATTAACCTCTACAGAATGTCTTTGAAATAAAATGAAAGCGTTTGGAAAATGAAAAGCTGTAATCATATACAACGTAAATCCAAAAAAAAAAATGAGTCAATTAGGATACGAGCGCCACAATTAATACTTTAATAATATAGAAGAATTGTCAAGTGTCGGAAATAAAATTAGCCAATGATACGCACATATTTTAATACATTGAAAAATTTTACTATTCACATAATTTACCATCCACATTCTTTTGTAAGACAGAAACACAAACAGATTTGATGGAGTAAAACAACGATATTCACTGAATACATCATGCAATCTCCACCTCACTATTATGATTTCAATATACAGGGTGTCTTTGAAATAAAATAGAAAAGTACTGGAAATGAAAAGGTGTAATTATATAGAACATAAATCCGAAAAATTTTGAGTCAATTACGACGCTAACGTCATAATTAAAAACCCTAGGAAATTCTAATATGTGCCACCTCTGGGTGCAGAATGTGTATACATAATACATCCATCGAATCAAACTCGCATACATACACGTAGACTGCATACACTACAATAATACAGCTGTCGATATCATACAAACTACAAGATGACACTGTCTACATTTCGAATAGCATGCTAAAAGTTCAATAACATACTGACGTAGGAATGTTTCGGCTGTAGATGATAAAGAAATATTTATTATTTTTTTTCTCACATTTCCAATGGATTTTCGTTAAATACTTTTGATTTAAATTTTTTCACACCTTTTTATTTTATTTCATGGGCATCCTGTATATTTTAACTTAATTTCTCAATAAATATAAATTGCATCTAGAGGTGTATTATACCATGTTAAATATATATTGAACAATGTAATTGAGAATGATTGCCTTCGGTATGAGATTACTAAACATTTGTCAATATTTAAAGATTTGCCAATCAGGGAACATCAGTCATTAATATAAGTTAAGTCTGCAACTTAAATACAATCGACTAGCGAATTGGCAAGATTGTACATTTTGAAATCATCCGCATATGCTAAAAACACACATTGCAATTCATCAAGCCAACCATTTAGAAAAATATAAAATAGTAATGGTCCGAGATCGGAACCCTACAGAATCCCGGATGATATTCTGAGATGAGCGGATGAATAACAATTGTAGAGAACGTAACCACACCTTTCAAAGAGGTAAGAAGTGGTCAATTTCATCAATGAAGGACAGAAGCCAAATACCCTGTAGTTTACTAAGTAAGTTGTGGTTAATGTTATCAAAAGCCCTAGCAAGGTCAATAGAGACCTGTAGTCGTTTGTCGAACGCTCCAGATATACATATACTGGAGGATATTCGCCAAGTGATTTGCCCGACACAAATCCGTGCTGACAAACATTAAAATAAATATCATTATATAAAATAACATATGGGCTGAAAAGTCCCGGGCCTAACAAAGAAAACACGGTTCTTTTGTTAAAAATTAGCTCTATTCATCAACGTAATCTCCATCAAGAGCAACGCAATCATTCCAGCGCCGCTCTAACATTTCAATACCACTTTTGTAGAACGATTTATCTTTTGCCTCAAAATAGGCCTCAGTTTCAGCGATAACCTCTTCATTCGTGCGAAATTTCTTACAGGCGAGAATTTTTTTGAGGCCTGCGAAGAGCCAGTACTCGCTGGGAGACAAATTTGGCGAATACGGTGGATGTGGGAGCGATTCGAAGTTCAATTCATGTAGTTTTGCCATTGTTTTGATTGACTTGTGACACGGTGCGTTGTCTTGATGAAACAATTTTTTTTTCTTTGCCATATGCGGTCGTTTCTTTGCAATTTCGGCCTTCAAACGCTCCAATAACGCTATATAATATTCACTGTTGATGGTATTTCCTTTCTCAAGATAGTCGATGAATATTACATCACGCACATCCCAAAATACCGAGGCCATAACTTTTCCAGCCGATTGTTGTGCTTTCGGGCGCTTTGGACGAGGTCCACCAGTTGCTGTCCACTCAGATGACGATCGTTCTGATTCCGGAGTGAAGTGATGGATCCATGTTTCATCCATTGCCACATATCGACACAAAAATTCCGGTTTGTTACGTTTAAACATGGCCAAACACTGCTCAGAATCATCAACACGTTCTTGTTTTTGGTCAACAGTGAGCAAACGCGGCACCCACTTTGAACAGAGCTTTCTCATAGTCAAATGCTCATGCAATATAAAGCCAATACGTTCTTTAGATATCTTTACGATGTCAGCTAACACACGCAACTTCGCTTTTCGATCATTCAAAACGATTTTGTGGATTTTTTTATGTTTTCTGGTGTTACCGCCTCATTTGGAGGTCCACTGCGTTCTGCATCATCGGTGTCTCTACGACTACGTTTGAAGTCAGCAAATCAACGTTTTATTGTTGTTTCTGATGGACCGGAGTCCCCATAACACTTTTCAAGCCATTGTTTCGCTTGAACGGTATTTTTTCCCATCAAGAAGCAGTGTAAAATTAAAACACGAAATTGTTTTTGATCCATTGTTTTGAAAATAACAAAAGTAGCGTGACTCTTAGCACAATAACTCACAAACTAATGAATAGAATATCATGAAGTTTTAACAGCTGTCTTTTGAAGGTTAGTACTAACTGAGAGAAAGGTGACTGCAATAAAACTAGCGTCATCTATGCGTTAGGCCCGGGACTTTTCAGCCCATGTGTTATGTGCAAATGCCTTTACTAAGTTATAATACTAATAATAATTCAATAATATTATAGTATACACATTTAATTAAGAGTCCAATATGTCTAATGTACCTACACCAGGGATGGCTAGCTGGTTCTTTTATCGTTTTATTAGCTGTTGATAACGTGTTAGTTTTCTCCTACACGCCGTATTTAATAATGCTGATATACTAAGAACAATAGAGAATAATTAATGTCACTAGTATTACTCTTATATTACATCAATTACCATATTTATTCAGAGTGATTTTTTTCATTACTTTCAAACATACGTCTAACAAACACTGAATCTATTGTTTGCTTAGACGCATAAACACATTGTAAAAGTTAATTAGCAATAGAAAATATACACAGCTACGCTACTCCAACACATTCCGGACTATTTTTATTTCTAACCGCAAACAAAGTAATATCTTTACATTTGTTTCGAATCGTAAGACCCGATTACGTTTTTTTAACGTTCGCATAAGAGCATCGATTCCAAATGTCGGCCGATAAACACCCCAATCGTACATTTCACGAAACGGGAACGATAAAAACGTACAGCTTTAAAATACGCGTTCGAATTTACGATGTTCGTTTTATGTAGTGAGAATCGCGTACGGAAGCATAAACGTAGAAATGTACAACGCCCAAAAGAATTCATGGTATGCGTATATATTTATATAGATCTGGTACAACATGGATATGCTGTACGCTGGCGGAATGATAGTTCAGAATTGTGAGGTAGTAAGCGAACTTTTGCGTGCGTTGGAAAGTTCTAGGTTAATACTTAGTAAGTATTTCATGTAGTTTGAAACTTTGTCGCTAGAGAAGGCAAGGAAGTGATAAAGTTTAATAATGGCGATTTTGAGTTGGTCGTGGTTACGGCCTTTGAAACGTATTCAACGGTACAACGAAATAAGGTTGGTATTGAATGTCAGTAAATTCTTAATGACATAAATATATCTAAGACTGATATTGCAAAATAGAGATTTGGTACTGATACTTAAGTCTGAAAATTCGCACAATCTTGGTGTTTTGGTGTCTGTTTTGATGGTGGTCGGGTGTAACTTTCTAGGTATTGATGGGGATTTAACTACTGTTGATATTTCTCTTTCCAGAGCTGATGTCGAAGTTTTCTTAAGTTTGCGGTACGTAGGACCTTGTAGTAACACCTACATCTTTCCTTTATAGTCTCTTGTATCTATGATGGTCGAGTTCTCTTTGTCTGCAGACCTTATGGCTCTTCTTTCTTCTTTTGATAGATGTCATGTCAGTGGTCTGGTTGATTTCAAATGAGTTACTTAGTTGATCTGACCTTCAGTGCTTCTTCTTCTTCTTCTGGTAGTGTTTCAATAAAAGTTTCTGTCTTTCTTGAGTATTTTTTTGCAGTGTTAGCGAAGTTTAACCCCTTTGCTAAACATTTTTTCTCTAACTCTTGTAGCTCTCTAAGCTTGAGCTTTGTGGTCTAGTTTTTGATGAAGCTGCGTTAATTTGTCCTTCTGCTTCTTTATTGCTGCTGCAAAATGACGTCTGGCTTTGTCTGTAATTAGACTGTGAATGGTCATACACCTGTTGTGTCTTACGTATGAATGAATTTCGTATAAAAGAAAGTGAATACGTTGAGGATGCTTCTGTCATATGTCCGCATGGAATTAGCATGTTATCGAAATTTCTGCAACACCTCAACAAACAGTACAATAAAATTTACCACGGAACTTGTGGTAGATGACTGCTTGCCTTTTCTGAACGTGCTACACAAAAGGAAAGCAAATCAAACACTGGGATTTACCGAAAGCTGACCAACACCCTCCACCACCCAGCACAAAAATGGGGAATCCTAGAATTATATCAGATGAAGGATACCTTGAAGCTGAACTACAATATCTCAAGAAGATACTAGAGACTCAAAATCAAACAGGAAGAAGCAACAATCATTACTGAAAGAACCTGCCTGTCACATGTCTGGACAAAGTCGGAAAAAACTGTGTAAACGCTATATCAAAGTAAGTTTTAATGCTCCTGAAAATGATGCAGTAAATTGACTCCATCGAAAGATGGTACTTCACCGCTCCAAAGTCCAGAAGACTACGAGATACATCGCACTTGTGGTAAGGTATATGTACATTAGAAGAACAGGCGAAACATTAATACCTAATTGTTTGGAGCAATATGACCCGAAACATGCTTCATCCAAAGAAAAGACCATGGCAGGTTGCTATCATTTGTTTTTCGCTTTTAAGTTTAAGTGGGTGCAAAATGACCTAACATGCCTACACTTCCGCCCGTAGCATTGCAGTCTAATATTATTGACGATCCTTTTATCATTTCTGATACTAATTTGTATTTCATGGTGTAAGGTAGACATTAACTGGAGCTATATGGGCTGTTTCGATCGTTCGTGGAATTTTGGGTATTCTGATGTTTCGGCCGTGTACCTATTATTATCCATCTTCAATAATTTTGCGACAAGAGTAGGTAAGATATAGAAACCACGTTCTTGTTTTCTGGGAGGATAGTTGACTACAGTAGTGTTATTACTAAAATAAAAGGAGGGAGTATATACCACTTTATTTACCACGAGTTTTGGAAGTTCTGTTGGAAAGCTTGTTTTTCTTTATAGTCCCTAGCATCATCATTTTGCGTTTTAGAAGACAGTAATAAGCAAGGAAATTATCGTAAGTTAGATTGTGATTATCGTGTTGGTTGCTAACGCTCCATACAACTTCTTAGAAGTTACATTAGGTTACACTCGTATTGTTTTCAACCTCCGATGGGTCATAAAAACAAGACAATGTAAATAACAAAATGAATTTATTACCAAAAGTTGTATACAAACATGGTTATTTTTATACATAATCACCATGAAGACTGATGCATTTGCCACATCTATGGACGAACCTTCCAATCCCCTCTGCATAGAATGTTGTTATCCGTGAGTTAAGATGGTCCGTGATGCTGTTTTGAAGTTCCTCCGCATTCTAGAGGTTCAGCTGTCCTAGCCACTTGTTTAGTGCACGAGAGAGATGGTGAACCTCCACTTTTCTCGAACGATTTTGTTAACTCAGTGAATAATGCCTTCTGATGCGATAGACCAGCGTCCTTGTCACCCTTCATCATGTACATCGGCTCGACCTTCTTTAAACTTCCTACACTATTCACGCACAACACCATCCATCATAAAGTTTTCGTCGTGTACTCGACTCATTCTTCAATAAATTTCAGCTGCATGATTCTCTCCTGTATAAAAGAATCGTATTACATTACGCAACTCGCATTTGGCGGGAGAATCTATTGTAGTAGCCATGTTTACGTACCTGAAACTCAGCTGAAAATGGCGTAATGGCGTTGCAAGTGTCAGGTATTATAGTGGCGGATATCCACAGTCACCTTCTGGGCATTCCCATCTCCCACAACTCACGTGACCGTCTATAGGCACGAACGGAGATTGAGAAAAAAACAGTCCTCGTATTTATAATTTTAACACATAGGAGCTTTCATTACAATAAAGTGTTGCTCGTTTCCATTATGTACTAAAACAGCTTTTAAATTCAGCTTCGAAGAGTTTATAAAGGGTCTCTTTTCTTTTTGGACGACAGGAGTATCTTCCATGGCAGGGTGAGATATTTCTCCCTACTCGCATAAATAGGTATTTTTAACTTTCTACAAGATTTCACAGGTGCAATTTTAACACCAAAATATCTGCTTTACCCTTAAAAGGTAAAAGTTCCAAATGGAACAACCAAACATGATGTTCACCAATATAATCCTCTATACCAACCTTATCTCTTCATTCCTTTTTTAAAAATTCTAATACCACAACTCAATACCACACCCTAGCAAGTATTCTAATGGGAAATAACAAAAACACAGCGCATTGTCATATATGCCAACGCTTGGCAAATTAAAATAAATGGTGTAATAAAAAAGAACTTTTATTAGCCCTAATATTAACTAACAGAATTTTTTACTCTTTCCATTTCATTTGGCTGATGTGAAAGAGCTTTGGAAGCAAAAGTATAATAAATATTTTTCGACAATAACCATAACACTGGGAAAAAAAACAAGTTTATTTTGTTCGAAACATATGGTATCTACATACGTCGCCTCTGGGAATACCTGTACGCAAATATGAAGGAACGAAGTGAATGCAATCGATTCCTAACGATGCACGAGTCTCTCCGTATCCTGTGCTTTTGAAATCGTAACTCCTCTAGAATTTATTTTTATTGTATATGCATAGATATACATATGTGTGCAGGGAAAGGTAAGAAAAAGGTAGACATTTTTAAAGAAATAGAATTTCATGGGATTGCGCTACTGCCAGGAGAATTGGAATTTTCATTTTCAAAGTTACTAAATTGCACTCTCTTGCTTGATCGAGATTATGACAAAACTATACGCAAGATTTAAGTGCACGAAAGTTGATTACTATTGATTTGTTGAGTCAACTTCCATTTAACTCTCAGCTACAAACAATTGCTAACAGCGCCAAATCTCATTTAGTTCCGTCTGGAGTGCCACGCGATTCAAATGTTGCTATTTTCCCAATCTTTATCATTAACATTAAAATACTTTTTGAACACAAAATTTTCTTTGGTTTGGTAATGATCTTAAAACGTGTATATGTATATTCAATGTCGTTAGATCCACGGCCACTAACACTTTAGGTCAACATGTAGAGCTTTGAATCTTTGACATGTTTGTTGTCTTGTACAACCTAGTCGTAAAACTTCTGATAGACTAAGAAGGGAAGATGTATGGCAGAGCCTAGAAAGGAGAGGGCTAGAGAGAGAAGTGATAGAGTTGATTGAGGCATTGTATAAAAATAACAAGAATAACGTCAGAACCTCCAACGCAGAATCAGTTAAATTCGAACCACAAATTGGGTTAAACCAGATTTAGAAGAGACATTATGGCAAAACCTGAAGATATACCAAGAAGAACTAAAAAAGATAAACGTGGAAATGAACACGATGAGAACAAATGCAATGGTAATAGCTTTAGATGAAGGAAATGCATAATATCAGAAACGAAGGAACAACCTTGGAACAAGTTACAAGATACAATTATTTAGGAACAATCATTGAAGACAACGGGATAAGAGAGAGAGAAATAAATGATAGAATAGGGAAATCCGCAAAAGTATATAATACATTAAGAAATACATTTTTAGATAAAAAAGAAATACAAAATCGAATTAAGACAGACGTGTATAAAAGAGTGGTCAGACCAACATTAACATATGGCAGCGAGTCACGAACAACCACGGACAGAAAAGCAAAGTCACGGCCGTGGAAAGGAGATTCGTAGGAATAACAAGGAGAAACAAAACCAGAAACACGACAATCACTAGTAATCTAAATATCAAGCCAATAGAAATAGTCACAGAGCAGAGGTAACTGGAACGGCTTGAATATATACGCATAGCGAAAAAAGATCGAATAACAAAGAAGACTTTCGAGGCCAAAATAGAGAGCAAAAACAGAATAGGTAGACCTCGAAACACATGGAAAAGACAAAAGTATAGAACATTAGAAAAAAGAAGTATGAGATGGATTGAACCCAAACAACTGGTCGACAACAAGCAACTGTGGAAGACAAAAATAAGAGAAGTGTCCGACACGGCAGGGTAGGATTACAAGAAATTGAACCGATTTCAATGTGTAGTATTGATACAAATATTTTTCAAGCCGTATTAATGAATTGTCGGCCATTTTCTTTTGTCCACGTCTATATTGCAAGTTCAAAAATGTGTTGAAACTTTCCGTTCTGCTGTACCATTCAAGGAGAACGCAATAATACTTTGTGTATTCAAGTTGTTAAACAAATAGCATTGTTATTACTTTTAAAACAGCGCTGTTGTATCAGCAGAATTTTAAACAAACCATCTACACATTCAAGATGCACATCAGCCATAAATTTTCAATTAATTCAAATTTAAAGACCTCAAAACGCGCCATTCACAAAGCCATAATGCCCGCGATATAATCGTAAAAAGAACTTAATCGCATAATCAAAAGATAAACTACGCCCGCCAGATCCTCGTGACGCAAATAAAACAATATTTTCGCATTTTTATAAAGCCACCACGTGAGTGTACGTATCTCTTAGCGTAGAACGCTGGTTGAGCTCTACTTTTTTATTTGTATAATAAAAACGCCTATTTTTATTATCTATTTATATTTTATTATCTAATAATACTAAAAAAATGATCTAACAATCCTTATTAACGAAGTTATACCTCGAATATTCAAAGGCTAAATTGATGAACGAAAATTGGCAAATTTAATAGCCGAGTTTTAAAATTAACAAGTATACCACATGTAACACCTGTCCGATACGACGAAATTTGCCAAATGCTGGTAATTTTAGCGGACATTAACTCGTATTTTATAACCTGCTCTCAAATTAATCAGTTTATTGCGTTTTACTAATTTATCTGTGTGATTTATATGCTCAAAATTTTATGTTTTCGTTCGGACGACTTTTGATATTCAACGCTCTAATTATCGTACTGTTTATTCGGAAAATAATTGCGCCGGGGAAAGCACTTTGAAATTGCTTTCGTAATGATCTAAATTAGCTGCGAAGATTGAGATTTCAGAAGCTCCTAGCTAAGTTTCACGACAGAGCTAGATGTTGTTTGTTGAAACCTTTCCTTGAGAGATACGGAAGTGAAACGCTGTAAATTTAGACGGTAAAATATTAGCGAGTATGTATATACATTCGGCGAAATTGCTGTAATAAAATAGCACTAGACAAAAAAATCGCAATTATTTTGTTTTTTCTTTACAATTTTATTTGTTTTGTTCTTCTAATTGCAATAAACATAAATTTCTTATAACATTTAAGGTTTAGGTAAGAAGAACTGGTAATATTATGCTATCAGCTTTGTGTACGCAAAATATGACGTATCTTTTGAATTTACCTACTATAAACTGTTCAAGATGGCCAACTTTTGACTTTCCAATGCGATATTTCTCAATCTATATTTTGATGAGTAGAAATAGCAAACAGATGTAAAACATAACCTAGAATTGTAATTTTAGGCTAACATCAGTATAATACTTGTGATCAGATCTATCTTTTTTATTTTTGTTCTATCAGTTACCTGTTTGTGCTTTAACAAAAAGTACCTACGCGACCTACAGCTTCTTCCCAACTCGTGAAGAAAACCACTACCCGTACCAGTTTTTCTTGTATAGCTTTGACTTCCCAAGCGGAGCTTGCTTAACATATACGAAACAACAAGCAGAAAACAGCAAAATGATGACACATATGAAAGTCTAAAGCTCAAATTAACAGTAAGACCGATTTCCACACGCATGCGTGCCAGCTACCTTGAGTATCTGCGAACACATTGAAGTAATTTTGAAACTATTGTTTGTTGTGCTTGCTCCGTAGTTAATGTTGGAAATTTAAAAACTCGTGCATGCGAGGTTGCGTCTGTTTCTCGAATACAAGAAATGTGAAACCTATCATAATTTGCTCTTAAATTTACAAGGTTTATAGACAAAATGCCACGAGCGATTCAATGGTGAGGAGGATGAAGAAAATATTTACCATTTGATAGCTCTCAATGTATTTTTCTCAAATTTCACGCTCACTACTTCATAACATTAGATATAAGAAGCGAAACTCTAGGCTCTTTATCCAAAATTCATACGAAGCAGCACCATTGAACCGTTAAGTTCACATCATTCTTTGATTGCGTACAACGAGTTTATGAAGACTTCTTAAGGTATATAGTCACTGGATGGTGAAACCTGGGCTGCTCAGAGAATTCCTGAACCAAGGCTACAATCTATGGAGTGGAAATAAACTTCTTTACACCAAAGACCAAAACCAAACGCTCACTAAAACATCTAAAATCATGTGTGTAGTGTTTTGAGACATTCAAAATGCATTTCATGTTACGCTACAAGGCATTCTCAGCCACAGTGCTGTCTGTCCCACATTGCAAAAGTTGCAAAATAACTCCTGTGGGACTTTAGCTAGGATGAATTTAAACAGCTACTTCACAGACCAGATCTTGTACCTAGCGGTTTTCATTTGTTTTTGCGTTGTATTGCAGCTATTTATAAGTTTTTATGACGGAACAGCAGGCGATATCCTTGTATGAAGAAGGGACATACGGGGCGCGGTTCAAAATTAATGACCGATCAATGAAAAATTGATTATTAACTGATTTCTCTTACACCATGAAACATCTTCAAACCTTTAAAAAATAATATGAAAGTCCGCCGTCTAGGATCTTATCCAGTTTTGCATTTAGATTTTCAATTTCCGTTTTTTTTCAAAACTTTTAGACGCAGGCTAGTTTCTTGAGATGATAGCCAGAACAAGACTATAAGGGAGTAGATCAAATATCTTCTATCCGTAGTGCATACAATCGTGTGCGAATGTGCATTATCGTGAAGGATAACAATTCCTGACGTTGGCATTCTCCATCGCCAGTTTTAAGTAGCACGGCGCAGTTTAGAAAGTATTTCACAATAGACTTTCGATGTAATTATTGCCTAAATTCCGCAAATTCATTACAAAACATACCATGTTGGTCCTAGTTACCATGACTTACCTTTGAGGCAGAATTTCTCCAATTTAAATGAACTGGATTTACGCCACTACATGGATTATTATTTCATCTACGTCGACGTTCTAAATCTACGTTTCACCATCATAAGCGACAATACGGGAAAGATATTAGTCTCATGCTTAAACCTATCGAGAAAAGCATGTACAAATGTCATTCTGTAACCTTTGTGAGCATCTGTGAGCACTTTCGTCATCCAACATTGTCCTAGAAACTTCTGGAAATTCTAGAGAAATATTGTTTATTGTAAAGTGACGATTTTTTCAGTGTTGCTTTCATACGCTTAACAAGGCCGTCAGTCCAGAGACTGGGCCAGCCAGTTCTATATACACAAATATTTGAAATATTATCGCACTTCATCGGTCACAATTAACGATGAATTTCGGCAGAATTATATCCTCTTGGGTTTAGAAATGTAATCATTGATCGACACTCATTTTCACAAACTGACAACAGACAACAGTGAACAAACGGAAATATGAAGGTTAAATTTCCAACATATCAATGAATCGTAATACGCATGCTTAAACTCATCGATATAGCCAATCTCTTTCTCTAAATGATTGATCGTTCATTTTGAACCGTCCCTCATAGAAAATGGCGACACGTTATGACACAGTTGCCTTATACAGAGACATAGCTTAAGATATTATAGAATAAATCCTCTTTAACATATTTCAAGCTTCCCTCACTGCATTTTGGAATTTCCTATCTAGACATACCTCGTATATATGCGGTAGGCGCCATAAATTCTCGTCCTGAGTGGCTTATACAGGTTCAAGCGTGTTCAAACACCGCCATGGCATGCATGCACACATGCGAGGTCTACGCTATAAATATGGCGGTTCGAAGGACAGTAGTTTTTTGTAGCCAGCCAACCAACGTGACCAGTACGTGAAAGTGTCTGAAGTAAGGTAAATCGAGTACCGCGTGGTCATACAATTTTTAAGAAGGGCACACGCCTTACCACATAAAACAACGTTTAGACGGAGTTTACTGTGATTCATCTCTTTCAATTCCACTGTAAACAAGTGGGCAAAATGTTTTCGTTTGAGCAAGAATCCATGGAAGACGCTGAACACTTGGGTCGACCAATTGAACTGATAACGCCTCAACAAATTTGAATTATTGAGTGCTAGAAGATCGCCGTTTGAAAGTGAAGGAATTAGCAGTGATAACAAACATATCTGAAATAAGTATTCGCCGAATTCACAATGACCATTTGCTCTCTAACGTGAACATCGAGTCGAATATCCGCGCCCGTTTTTAAACATGTGTGGAGACGACCCGATTTTGGAGTCCATTGTCAGAGGAAATGAAATCATGGTTCTGTTTTACGATCCTCTACCGGAAAGGGAGTCCATGGAATGACGACGACCTGATGAATCTCGTCCCAGAAAGGCAAATGTCGTTCAATCAACGAAAAAAGTGATGGCCACAATATTCTGGGATCGTGAGGGATTTTGCTGATTAACTTAATAAGTTAATTAGCATTATAATAATATAATAATTAATTAAAAGAGCGCAATAGAACTGTCAACGGCACATATTATGCGTTTTTACTGCATAAATCAAGGGACAGCATTCGTGCAGAACGCAAATTGACAAAAGGTGTGCAATTATTGCACGACAACGCTCCCGTCCATACTGTCGCCGTTTCACAAGCTGCCATCCGCGAATGTGGCTTTCAAGAATAGGAACATCCACCGTATAGTCTGGATATGGCCTTAGGGGACGTCGTTTTAAAGACGAAGGTGAGTTACATGCAGCTGCTGTAGAACATTTTGACGGAAACACTTCAGATTATTTTTACAAAAGTATAGAAGTCAGGGGAGGTTATATTGAAAAATAAAAATTCTTATATTGTTATTTATGGTTATTACCTCGTAAGTTTAAATAAAATTTCAAAAATTATTAGTTACGTGGTGGTTGTTATTTGTATAGATGAATTTAATCCATGTTTATGTAAACTCTCTAGCTTCTATCACACATTATCCTGTAAGTATTAACGTACCAAGTAAGTGCAACATGAACATTTATCTCAACATCCAGAGGCTTCCAACGCGACATAACTAAAGCAAATTGCTGTACTAATTCTGAGCGGAAAACATTATACAAGGGCGTCTACTATTAGATGGGTGATCCCAGCTGTTATTAAGTACTATATTTTCTCACAAAAGGCGCACTAGTCCTTGAAATATTTCCTACCCGCCTACGGAAAGTAAATAGGTATTTTTATTAAGGACATTCCCTTTGGACATGAACTTAGACGATATTCCCCGTATAAATGTCAGCGCAGAGCAATTTTAATTTAAAGTCACTTCGACTGAAGTAATGAAAATCTTTATTGCACTTTGGAAAAGGTTTCCTCTGCAAGGTCGATCGATATTTTCCTCGATACACTGCACCGTAAACTATTTTCGCGGTATTACCTAAGTTTAAAATGAGCAAGACAAGCTGATTTACAATAAAATCGAGAATAAATTTAATCAGGTTAAATTTATACGAACCTGTCAATGCGATCATCTTTTCCCATAAAACTTTATACAACGGTTCTCTATAAATACATCAGTAGCGCGGCGTATGAAATGTTTTTAATACGTCCCTCGCTATATATCTTTATCTCCATTCCGCACAAACGCTCACTCTAAACCTCTGTTAACCTCCTTCATTTCGGGCCATTATATACTGCCGCGTAACATTTACCATACACAAAAAAACATTCTTATGACTTCATAAAACGGTTGATGAAGATCGTTTTAAAAACCTACTCGTCTCTAAAGCTAAGTTGTCTCCGCAAGTACGGTTAACTATGAAAGCCCTAATGGATATAAAAAAAGGAAAGAAGCGTAAAACGCTAACATATCGTAATGGTGTATGATGAGATATGTTTAATAATATTTTAAATGGTAATAAGAAATGAGAAAAATTTCTTTAAGGTTAGGTTTGATTTTATTTGTTTATTTTTATTTGCTGAGTCTATAGGTAATAACTTTTTATTTATTACGTTATATTCTGTAAAAATACATTGTACGCGCCTTTTAATTATTTTAAACTTTATTAGTTGCTGGTATATTGTAAAAGGGAATAATATTTTCTAAATAGTATCTCAGACTTTCACGGTCGTTTGTCATAGTCGTAACGGTTGTTGAGTTCCGCCGTGTCACTAGGTTTGTGTGTCCCTGACGTTTCGCGAACAACTGCGGTTCGCATTTTCAAAGGTACCTTTGAAAATGAAAACCCTCAAGTCTTGACACCTAGCACCTTCCCCGGAGAACCAGCTACCGTAATATACGGACGACGCATACAAAGCTAAGTACTCACATTTCTTTTATTGTCGTATATTCACTCGCTACGTACTACCACACTTAATTTTCATTATCTTGCGACCCTAGAGGTGAACATTTGAACTACAGTATTTTACATGCACTACTATTATATCATCTACACCGTTGTCGAAGAATTCTACTTCGTAACCTATTTTGTACTTTCGCGTCATTGCTTGGGTTTCTTTGTTATTATTTTCTTTTAATTAATAAATGGAATTAAGGACATCTCTAAGTATTTACTTCGTTATTAGTACTTTTCCCTATTATTTGTTGGTTATCAATTAAATTCTTTTTTCTGAAGTCATTACATTAAATTAACATGTCGTCTGTGCGTGCAAACAATTTTTGGAGCTGTGTGGAGACAAACCTGCACAGATTTTGGAGCGGATTGTTACTGGAGATGAAACATGGGTTCATTACTTTGAGCCTGAATCCAAACAGGAGTCCATGCAGTGGCATAAAAAGAGGACACCACCGCCAAAGAAATTCAAAGTGTCAGAATCGGCTGGAAAGTGAATGGCTACTGTATTTTGGGATTGTGAGGGGATATTATTGATTGATTAGAAAGAAAGAGGTAGGAGCATAACCGTAGAATATTACGCAGCGATATTAGAAAAATTAAAGGAGGCCATCAAGGAAAAACGTCGTGAAAATTGACCAAGGTTGTGTTGCTCTTGCAAGACAATGCGCCGATTCACAAGAGTAAAGTTGCAATGGCTGCTCTGCACAAGCATGGCTTTCAATCAATAGTCCATCCACCCTACAGTCCAGACCTGGCATCTAGTGATTTTTATTTGATCCCCAATTAAAAGAAAGACTTGCGTAGAAGAAAGTTTACCGACGACAATGAGGTAAAGGAGGCAATTTTGGCCCATTTTGAGGCGAAGGATAAAAAATATTTTTATGATGATTTAGAAAAAATAATTCATAGATCTAATAAATATATTATGTTTAAGGGTGATTATATTATCATTCCACGAACCTCTGGACCTCCCCTCGTATTATTATTTTCATCAGTTAATAATAAAATCGAATAAAAGTTGATACTTGTAGATTGAGAAAGCTTCGACAGCAAATTTCGATAAAGAATGTACGATGTCCGGGAAGTTAAACGAAATACTTTGTTTCGAAAACAGAACTTCGTTCCCAATTAATTCTCCCAGAGTTATTTTCAAAAGGGTTCATTGGATAAATCCGTCTTTCTGGAAATCGTAACGAAGCCGAGGATCTTTATTTATTTGTGTACAGTCGCCCTGTTTATAAACAGCGGCAGCTAGCTAGCGAACAAACGATATAACGAACTAAATAGCGAGTGTGAGTGTGAGAACGTGCTTCCGGGCGATTTCTATCCAGTACTCCTACGAACGTTCACCCCGTTCGGAACGAGGATATTAAACGGCGAAAGAAGAATGTTACGAGAACTAAGGAATTCGTTTTCGCAAAAGGTTCCGTAGCTTTCTGGTTTGGAATAAGTGACAACGTATTTGTAGTACAGCTGCTTTAGATTAAGAAGGTAAAACTTTTGTAAGTTAAACATATTATTATATATATAGCACGTTTTCTTACTCAATAATTACACAGTGCATACACAAGGAAAGCTCAATTTCAAACTAATTTGTTCTAACTTTCATGGGGAAAAAGAAAACGTGACAGTGGTTAGTTTAGAAATGTAGCTTTGAGACTTATTGATATAATTCTATAAATAATATATACTTCCTAAAGGAAACATTAGGTATGCTATCAGCAAGCAAACATTCTAGTGGTTTAAAACAAATGAAATTTGGCGATAAAGTGATATACTCTCCAACCGACATGCCTGACGTATCAATAGCTAATCAATAGATTATTTGGCAGTTCAAATAGACTAATAGGAATTCGATTTACAGTGATAGTGTCTCTACTTCCAAGAGATATAATACTATTCACGAATACAGGAGTTCAAATGTTGTGAGAATAAATAATATTGGTACTAACATACGTGGGTGGATCCTCATGCCCCAAGTCTCACCTACTTCTAATTGGTTGTTTGATTTTTTTTGACATTTAGTTAATTGGCGCTTATAGATCATTACTTAATATCAAGTTTGTATCTCAAAGTGTTGTTGTGCTGTAGCTAATTCTTGAATTGCGTGTCCTGATTGTTCATAAATGTGGATCCTGTAGAATAATAATAATAATAATAATAATAATAATAATAATAATAATAATAATAATAATAATAATAATAATAGATATGAAAAAGATGATTGCAAGATGGGTTCCCCGAATGTCAACCATTGATCAAAAAAGAAATCGCGCGTTGATTTGTAAGCGTCTTTTGGAAAGATATAAAGCAAACAAAGAAAACTTTTTCAGGCGGTATGTGACCCTGAATAAGTCATGAGCACCACTATTACCCCGAAACCAAAGTGAAAAGTGGAGACATCACGGTTCTCCTCCTCCACGCAAATTTAAGATCGAGCCGTTCGCTGAAAAGGTTTTGCTATCTGTGTTCTGTGATGCTCAAGGAATAATCCTGACTGACTATTTGCAAATAGGATAGACTGTTACAGGAACCTACTACGCACGATTGATTTCTAAATTCCGAGACGCTATTCAAAAAAAACGCCGAAGAAAATTAAAGCAAGGTGTGTTGTTTTATCAGGATAATGTTCCCAGTCATGCATCTGGTATTGCTATGGTTGCTATACACCAAGCCGTATCTGGCCCCTGGTGATTACTGGCTGTTCCCCAAATTAGAAGAAATCTTACGTGGGGCAAAATTTTCCAGTACCTATGAAGTGATGTAAGCTGTAGAGAGGTGGTTTGCAGAGGTGGGGTTTTTAAATGCGAACACAATGTGCGTAACTACTTTAACATTTTATTACGCAATTATTCAGTTTCAGAAAACCAGGCATATGCGACAAGCGAAAAGGACTGGATAGGTGTTAATAAAATATATAAGCAATCATGAAATAAGTTCTTATTAAAATTGTTATCCTTTACAATTTTAGCACAGCAAAAATAAACAAAAGTGAAATTATTATGTATACATATTTACTATGGCTTATATATGTATTTTACATTAGTAGTATATAATATACTACTAATAAAGTACTACTGCCAATTGAATACTAAAATATTTACAGTCTAAATTTTCTAATTCCATCCAAAGTATACACATGCATTTATTAATGTCCTTTTCTACTTCTAACCTGGTAGTATCCTTACATATCCTCTTAGGTCTGGAAATTATATGGATCTTGTAAGCTTAATATTCATCATTACATTCAGGCGACATTCGCACGTGACTTTCATTCTGAAATTTTTTATTCATTGTTTCTAACTTATTAGTTACTTCATGAATAACTGAATCACCATGCTCCTTCTGTGTTCGGGTTCCTTCTTTTTAGGAATACTGGCGTCTTTACGTGCAGAAGCTGTTGATAAAGTTGATTAGGATCGATTCGAATTTTCACTTTCCTATTTATTAGGGCAGAGAATGCCATCCTCATGTATAAACTTGTAATTATTAGTAATTCCAACTACAAGGAATGGATCTCCACGTCATCAACTGCAGTTGAAAATTAGTCCTTAATATTGATATAAGATATTTATCAGGTTCCTGTTGTTGATTTGGAATTCTATTTCTTGCCTATATCGACACAGTCAAAAGACTGTCTTTGTCTGGCATGATCCTTTGTGACATAAGAAACTACTACACATACACAGTATATCTAAAAAACGATAACATTACTTATTGCTAAACCAATAACATTTTTAATTTTTATTTTGAAGCAAGCATATTTGCGGCTGCGTTTACTTGCTATGTGCACTTAAGTGGAAACGTATTTCTGCTACTAATTACATTCCTTGTAAATAAGCGTTCTGAAACACGTTTGACATGCTTTGTACTACCTTATTTTATCTAGATTATAAAAGAATCCATTTTAATACTAATAACAGCGATACAAGCTCTTTTCAAGGTCCTTCCTCCCCAGCAAGGGCGCAATATAATTGATTTATGTACGCTACCCCTTTCACTTTATTTAACTGATACAACGAGCAGACAGAAAGGAAATTAAATGTAATTAAAAGTAAACAATGGTCGCGTGAAGTGGAGGGTGAACGGTATACGAAGCAATTGATTTCCAGTTCGTGACGTTTCGGGCAAAACGACCTGGGGCCACGTCAAAAGTTCTAGCTGCGGCGCGTTAATGGGCAAACAGTGGAAGCGATTACGACGTTCTTTTTTTCGCCAATGATGCAGACTCAATATTTGATGGTCAAATATTGATCCGTCAAAACCAGGAATTTTCCCCTTTAAAATATAACCGTTACTTTCCACGAAACAGGTCTATATGCGGCATACGTAGGCGACGAAAGTATTTATTCTGGGTAACGATATCAGCTCAACGTCGGCAAAAAATTTCCTGTATGGAAACCCAATGCGCGGTAATATCAGAAAGTTGAAAGGTTGATCAAATCAATTTTGTTTGTTCTTTTAAGGCTAGATTCACCAAATAATACCTGATCAAACACAAAAAAAATAATAGATTTATTGTACGACGCTTCATCGTTAATGTAAACTCGTTCGTGAAAAAAATAAATGATGGAAAGCTTAAGCCTTCTAATGAAGGACTGATGGTGATTGAAGTGTAATAATAGAAATGCAATTAAACGATAAATCAAACCCTTTCACATTCAAACTTTTGACAAACAACGGTCGTGGAGTTCTCTGAATCAGAACTTTAACTTTTTGGTAATTATGCAATGTCAACCTTATAGTTTATCATTACTGATGTTTCAATTTCGCTCTCTAAATAAAGAATCAATGTTGTAGAGAGCTAATAGTGTGGAAGAATTTAGGAGATCAAATTGTTAGTGTAAAGCGGTGTACACCATAACATTCTGAGGAAGAAGAAATTATTAAATAGTTATTGGTTTTGGACTGTTGCACAAATTGCAGTCTATGCTTGCAAGTTCTTCACAAATTCCTTTCAAACAGGAAATGTAACCAAAACTAGAAGCAGTTGATCATGGCATTTCAATATATACATACATTTGTAGGTTATGCTAAAAATAAAAAATAAGCATGCTTTCACTATAGAGGTCTTCACTAAGTAGGTTTTCACCTAAATCACAAAACCCGAACACTGTGGCACTGGTATACTGAAACACTTCATTGTCTTCCTAACCACAGCACTTCACTAAGAAGTGGATGCACGTTTCGACAGCTAAGCTATGATCTTCAGCAGTAATTCAGAAAACTTCAGTTCAGTATTGCTGCTGCGTAGTGGTTAGAGAAATATGTGAAGTATTTCAGGTTTTCACTTGATAATAAGAAACTTTATTGAATCCATCGTCTAATGCACGATTCTTCATCGCAATGCTTTGTAGAAGTAAGGGATGAGATTGTGATAACATTTGTGATTAATGCTGTAAGTACAAGCTGACCGATGATATTCGTTACATTCAAGAACTATAGAAGATATGAAAAATTCCCCAAAAATGAAACTCTGCTGATATCCCAACAATCTTCTTCGGGAAAAACAGGGGAAACCGAAGTGGCACGGTAACTCGATGCTGGAAGTGAAACCACTTCGGCGGAAGGTTACGGTGACTCGGCGTGTGGTTTCTTGCCGATCATGTGGAATTCCGTGCATGACGACCGGACAGCTTCAATATTTTCTGGTGCGCGTTGAGTTCGTTGAGGCCCCAGTTGTCTCCTTTCTAGAGCTTTCTAGAACCGTATCCTTGAAATTCCTAACCCACGTATTGATGGCGTAGCAAGAATGGAATACGACCATGTCGTCCTACATTGTGTTGACGTAGGTATATCCATTGAACAGCTGTCATACTCACCATATTTGTAAAATGCTTCCAAGGCAAATGCACGTTATGAACCTACCAACTGGGGTATAATTATGACGTGGCAGGTAGTTCTGCCCAGTCTGTTGCTACTCCCTCCCACTTTTCTACCAACTCTGTAGGACTGTCAGTATTACGTACAAAATTTCCCTATTCCCTGAGCCACCTGTATAACAAAATTTGTGACTCCGCATAATTTTAGGTCGTAAGAAAGTTCTAATTTGGTTATTAGTTTTTAGAAGGCAAATTAATGTTAATGGATTTTAATATTATTTGATTACATTGAAAAAAAAACTAGCTTCTTGGCAGAGTAACTGGCTTCTCTAAGGCGTTTGAAGAGAAATGGTTGATTAAATATTTGGGTTGGTTGCAGTCGGTGCTATGACTGGAATTATTGCAACCTTGCATCAACCATGAGATTTTAATCGAATTTTTCCGTTGTTGCGGAAACTGAAGTGTAGAGGTTAGAAATTTTTCTATATTTCTGCTTTTATTCCTGAAAAAAGATTCATAAATTTTTATTAATTAAGTCTACAGTAGATTCAACTTGTTCAACGTTGTGAGTGTTTTAGAAAAAAATATAAATTTTTCCCTTCAGACCATCCCGGGAAATTTCTTACGAAAGATATTATTTCGTGTTATTCCATATATATCTTTGCCCTAAAATTCTCCTTCCCCAGGGAAACGAAATGACGTTGATCCATCGCAATTTCTCTACACTCAATACGAGGCGACATGGTACTTGCACCGAACCTCATCCATTTTCCACTGCCCCATTTTACTCTTCAGATAAGCGAGCTTTAGCGTGTAAAATGTGAGAATACTCCGAGCGAAATTCAGCACCGTTCCATCTTCTTCGATGGCAAACGAAAAGAATAATAAAAGCTTATTCCTATAAAATGCTTAGATTTCTGTGTGCGGATCTTGCGGGTGACCTACGAACCTACCGCACTTTCAAATCGAGAGTTGGAAGGCGGCTCGTTAAAATTGTACGACAAGTTAAACGAATTGAAAAGGTAAACGTTCGCTTTGGGGTACTTTCAGTCCGTCTAGAGTATTTTAGATTTTGTCGAGGAGAAGGGGAGGTAAATTTTTGCTTTTAAATTTTCAGCATTCGTACCGAATCAATTAAAATTTAACCAGCTATTCAAAAATTATAAAAGGATAAACGAATCTTCCAAACTGGAATTAATTTAAGATTTATAAGATGATAGATGCCTCCTTATTTTAATTATGTATATACGACGCTTTTTAAAGTGTAAATTTTTCAATAGTAATAAAATTATTCACTATGTCAGATAACTGATACCTGACAATTGTAGTAGTATATATGTATTATAATTTATAACACAATGGGCCCTACGCCTAGACTGCAGCAGTTTTTCCAAAAATTCGCTGCAGTATTATGTCTAAAAGAATTGAATATTTTTCGAAAACTTTCTCTACTTGAATATGGATCTCGGTATCTGAGACTAACCGCTGGCTTACTGAAATTGCTTGAGCTTCTTGCGGATTTAAGTTTAAGATACACGGTTTAATAATGTGTAAAAATTTCTCATAATATAAAACAGCCGCATTCCCCATCTCATCAATACTGGCTGTGTTGCTTGACGAATGCGCGGGTAAGCCTTTTTAAACTCACGAATGTGTTTTGTAGATTTAACGAAAAACTCCTTTGGTGGAAACTATAAATTCATCTACTTTTGGATAGCTGTTTCTAATAAATTCAGCTACAATATGACATGCATCGAGTAAACAGGTTGCATAAAGTAATTGAGAATAACATAATAATGGTTTTTCTACGCATTTCATGATTTTAACTCGTCCCGGTAAGCCTGAGAAATGATTCACATGTGCACTATGCACTGCTTGTGTGCGCCCTCCCTGGGTTAGTAATCCATGTATTGCTCAGGAGAAGGGTTGGGAAACTGTATCCACTTGTTTTCGCCATGTTCGAATCGGAAGACGATTTTTTATTTTAGTGTACCAAGAATACTTACTTCAGCTGTAAGGTTAGATATGGTGATAGTAACAGAGAGGGAATTGCAATGTGTTGGGCAAAAAATCGTTCGAAACCACGCTGATGACGCCGGATAGGCAGAAACATTCCCGTGTATTAGCGTTCTTTGTCTCTTTACATTGTCTTTTGTTCTGAATGATTTCGCCAATACCACGAGTAGCTTTATTTAGCAGCATTATTATGTTAGGTATTGTTTTTCTAGGCATTTTAGATCGTTGAGAATAAGATTGTTTTAGTGAGATTCTAGTTTTGACCATGTTTGAACCCCCACCTACAACCAACATTACAAATTGGGTTGTCGATGTGGTGAACTTCGCAAAGGTATTTTCTTCAGTTTCTACTATCCTTTCCGTGTTTATCTTCTCTAATATTCTACTACGTCAAAGAAGAAGCAAGGATCCCTTTTAAAGTGTGCACATTTAAAACACAATTCTCTCTTGCATCCGTTGTTTCATCTACCGTCAGCCATATTTTTTGATCTGTTAACTCTGCCTTTATTTGATTCGTAATCGTGTTTTACAGCCGTTGAAAATTATACTGTATTTGACCTCTTGTAGGCAACCTCCATTTTGGAACGTATTTCTCCAAAACTTTCGAAAATGTGTCAACCAACTGATTAGAATTAATACATTTGGTATAATCCCAAACATGATCGCCAGATAGCGTCAATTACCAAATGCCATACAGTTGCTTTCGAGGAACAAGTACTACCCTTTTAGAGATGCTGAAGTAAATATGATTCATCTGAAGCGTTATGGAATAACTTTATTCTTTACTTCAAACCCAACTTGAAAATAAAACTGAAAGCGTTTCTACCGTTAACACCCTAAATGGTTACTATTAAATCGAAACTCACACCTAACCCACATTTGGTTATGGTTATGGGGCAAGTCCACAAAATCAAATGATATCAACAACTTTTTCAAATCAAGCCCCTGCTGTTAAAAGGAAACTAAACATGGAATCACAACATACAATAGTACCAATAAAGCAAGAATTTAAACAGCCACCTCAGCCTAAGAAACAAAAAAGAACATCACCAACAAAGAAAAATACAAGATATGATACGTCACTTGGTTTGTTAACTAAGAAATTTACAGCTTTACTTGAACAGTCACTAAGCGGTGTAGTTGACTTAAACTTAGAAGGCATAGGTATCCTTGAAAAGAATTCCAAAAACAATATTCAATGGAAAGGAGGCAGTAGAAGTAGTTGTTCAATAAAAGCACTGAAGAGGGATGTAGAAGCCTGGATAATCAAGAAAATGAGTTAAATGCCCTAATCAAGAGAGTCTGATACACTTTATGAATGGATATGAAGGAAGATCGAAAATTATAGAGTTATATGAGAAAATAACTAATTATTCTCAGGAGAAACGATGACAATGTGTCTGACATTGACACGATGTTCTTTTGTTTTTGTTTTTCATATCAATAGCAACACATTTGTTTGCCTATTTGGTAGGCTACAAGGTACACACATACTTGACATTATTACAGTATATTTTCTCATATATTAATTATGATTGCTCTTTCTCATTACCATTACGACTTCTTCCTTTAAGATTGCAGGTAATTTTGTATGATAAGACTTAAGTAACCAATTCAATAGAATTATTTACTTCACGGATACGTTCAACAGCTTTAACTAGCCAATTTAATCACGGTGTTTTCCAAACTCATCGCTAAATTCAATCCTTAATGCATGTCATCCACTTTAATCGAGGGACGTCCCTCCAAAGGTTTTAAAATTGTCCCCGCAGCTTTTGTTCCGAAAGGTGAGCGACGAGGAAATGGTGTCGCTTGAAGAACGAAAGATTAAGTAAAATTTATTAAGGCGACGCTGAACGTAGAAAATACGTGTTTGTTTAACCTCCTCTCGTTCGCGAGATACGAAACGGAGCATTGGGAAAAGGAGGAATTACCTCTTAGGTTTCGCTACAGACCGAAGACACTCGGAGGCATTGCCGCCGCCAATCGATAGACTCTCGGAGAGATGTTCCGTTTTCAAAACTGGTTTCTGTTTATTTTAGTATATGAGTAAACAAGCCGTTCGTTTGAAATTGCCGCGTTCGAAAAGAAACTGGAACATTTTTATGTTTGGATATGTGTCCGAATCTAAAAGGAAGGAAATGTGACATGTATTAAAATAAATAAGTGCTGGAGTGTTTTGAAAATTATATGTTTCTACGGTTAGTTTCTTCGTAATTTTAGATGAGTGGTGTCACAATAACACATGGGCTGAAAAGTCCCGGGCCTAACAAAGAAAACACGTTTTTTTTTGGTTCAAAATTAGCTTTATTCTTCAACGTAATCTCCATCTAGAGCAACGCAATCATTCCAGCGCCGCTCTCACATTTCAATACCACTTTTGTAGAACGATTTATCTTTTGCCTCAAAATAGGCCTCAGTTTCGGCGATAACCTCTTCATTCGTGCGAAATTTCTTACCGGCGAGCATTTTCTTGAGGTCTGCGAACAGCCAGTAGTCGCTGGGAGCCAAACCTGGCGAATACGGTGGGTGTGGGAGCAATTCGAAGTTCAATTCATGTAGTTTTGCCATTGTTTTGATTGACTTGTGACACGGTGCGTTGTCTTGATGAAACAAATTTTTTTTCTTTGCAATATGCGGTCGTTTCTTTGCAATTTCGGCCTTCAAACGCTCCAATAACGCTATATAATATTCACTGTTGATGGTATTTCCTTTCTCAAGATAGTCGATGAATATTATTACAACACGCCAAAATACCGAGGCCATAACCTTTCCAGCCGATTGTTGTGCTTTCAGGCGCTTTGGACGAGGTTCACCAATTGCTGTCCACTCAGATGACGATCGTTTTGATTCCGGAGTGAAGTGATGGATCCATGTTTCATCCATTGTCACATATCGACGCAAAAATTCCGGTTTGTTACGTTTAAACATGGCCAAACACTGCTCAGAATCATCAACACGTTCTTGTTTTTGGTCAACAGTGAGCAAACGCGGCACCCCTTTGAACAGAGCTTTCTCATAGTCAAATGCTCATGCAATATAAAGCCAATACGTTCTTTTGATATCTTTACGATGTCAGCTAACTCACGCAACTTCACTTTTCGATCATTCAAAACGATTTTGTGGATTTTTTTGATGTTTTCTGGTGTTACCGCCTCATTTGGACGTCCGCTGCGTTCTGCATCATCGGTGTCTCTACGACCACGTTTGAAGTCAGCAAACCAATGTTTTATTGTTGTTTCTGATGGGGCGGAGTCCCCATAACACTTTTCAAGCCATGGCTTCGCTTGAACGGTACTTTTTCCCATCAAGAAGCAGTGTAAAATCAAAACACGAAATTGTTTTTGATCCATTGTTTTGAAAATGACAAAAGTAGCGTGACTCTGAAGGTTAGTACTAACTGAGACAAAGGTGACTGCAATAAAACTAGCGTCATCTATGTGTCAGGCCCGGGACTTTTCAGCCCATGTGTTATGTTCCAGTAGGTTTTCATATACAATGTCACTCATAGAACACCATTTCAAAATTTCACAACGATTACAAGAACTGTGTGGTCGTATAATACACAGAAATCTCAAAATTTACCTTGTGTAATGATATAAAATACATTTTATAACAGCCCTTTTCAGCCTGTACTAACACTATGTTATTCTTCAACGCTGCATACCCTGAAATTGTACCTGAATGAGCAGAGGTCAGCGTTCGTAAAAAGGCTCAGCGGAGATCTTGCGTACATTATTTACAAGGGAAAGACCACCTTCGGGCACTATCTCAAAGGGTTCGTAGCCATACGAAGCATGAAAAAAGTTAATTAATTTGCATACTTAATTAGTACGTCTTTTATGTCCTTTTGCCGTAGTTGTTCTGCTAGACATTTGATTATGAATTCGTAATGTGACGACCTGTACCTTTTTAGTACATTCCATGTTTAAAATATATGCTATCCCGTTTATTTTTATGTAAGAATGTAAAAAATTAATTGCACCCCAGTAATATTCATAAAATTGTAGATTATATCCATTTTTTAAAAACTGCTTCCCTGTCTCTACAGTTCTGGATGAGGTAAAATATAACCGACAATCACAAAGTATCTTAGAACAATATCCTTAGAACTGGATCATCATGGATTCCGAAAGTTTCGTTTTCCTGTATTCCCAAGCGCTCCTCGAAACTCCTCAAACTTGTTACAATCACTCCATATCATCTCCGAAACCGTTAGTTGTAATTCGCTTCGTCTGAAATCCTACAGATATCGAGCCGAGGTATACATCACATACAAGATGCTTTTATCCGGTACATTTTAGCGTTCACATTAAGTCGACCTATGGAAGTATAAACTCAGAGCCTGCTAGTACTATATAGGCGGCTTAGCTCAACTGCCGGTGGAGGCTCGAATAGGTTCTGATGGGATGTTACTCTGTCGAGGAAACTTAAACTTGTTAAATATTGCAGGATAAGTAAAAGGAGGTTGTTCGAGCTGGAAAGGTTATTCTATTCTATCGGCTGCTTGAACACTAACGAATATTTAATAAGCGACAAATTCGTTTTACTCTGAAGGAGCTGAACGGACCAGGCAAGCGTTTTAATATAATTTGTCTGCTTGCTTGTATGTAAATAGAGGTGCACGTGAAATGCAAATGAAGGCAGGTAATTTATTTTGTATAAGTTGTGTATAGATAAACGTATTGATTAATTATACGTTTGTGCTACAATCGTCGGGATTGAGATGATTTAAATCATTTAAATAAAGTTGGAATATATTTTAAAAAAATCATATTTTATATTTTTTGTACTGTCTATTCATATAATTAATTCTTTTCCGAAGAAAAATAAAGAAAGATTAACTTATTTACTAACATACAATACACTACTTAGAATATTGCGTAGATACAAAGATAAATGTGGATAACAATAATAATCCTTTATTACCCAACAGTCCAAGGGCCAATTACAGGACAAATTACAATACAATTCTTATTTAAAATAAAATAATTCAAATCGTGTTGCCTACAATAATAATATGCTGAAAATGTATATAATAATGAAACAAAAAAAGAGAGACTCACAAAAATGGCTCCAGATCCCGTTTATTTGCGTTCCTTACCATGTGACTGAGAGGTGTCTCAAGCAAAATGTTGGTATTAGCTCTAGGTACTTGAAATATATTATAGTAGTGAGTGTGATGAGTAGGTACGGTAAAGTTTATATGCACTAGAAGGGCTGGCGAGTCGATATTATTTTTCAGGATCATGCAAAGAAACTCTGCACTGTTACGCTCGCGGCGGTCAGCAAGAGATAGAAAACCATGCTCAACAAGTAAGCTATAATACTCGATACCTCTTGCAAAATACACGTTGTCCATTCGAAAGGAGAGATATTTTAGAAATGTCTTTTGAACGCGTTCGATCATAAGATCTTGGTATAAATAACGGGGATACCAAACAATGGAGGCGTATTCAAGCTTAGAACGAACGTAGGCATAATATAAACGTTTCATTACACCTAAGTCTGAGATATACCTGCAAGAACGCATGACAAAACCGAGAGTTTTGGAAGCAGATGAACACATTGACGAAATATGTTCCGTAAATGACAGTCTATTATCAAACAAAACATATAAAAAACATATAAAAGCGGTACGTGTCTTATTAACACAATATGTACATAAATTGTTTTGTAAAACTAAACATTAAAAAGACTTTCAAATGATTAATTAATTTAACAAAAGTGAAAACAATAGTTTTGTTCATTTTATGAGGTTATTATGGTATTTAAAAAAAAACACTAATTTAGATGCCAAGAATGAACGAGGCAAGTCACCGAGCCAATTGTGAGAAGAACAAGAAGTCATAATAACAAATACATGGTTTCAACTTCCAACTAGAAGACTATATACAGTCCCTGTCCAATTTATTAGGGCCACTTGCTAAAATCGCGATTTTGTTAAAATATATAATGAAAAATATTGTATAAGCATAACTTTATTCAAAATTATTTATATACATCGTCACAACTATATAACTAATATTTTGTAATGCCTCCCTTTGGCTTTTATAATTGATCTTATTCTTTTTGGCATACTGTCTATGCAAGTGTTAATGGTGTCCGTAGTTATAACGTAATTTTGCCACACATCCTCAATTCTTCTTCTTCTAGTTTTGACCTATCACTGAATACAATCTTTAATGAAAAAACATTGCTCAAACACAAAAATTTGCTTGATTTACATAACATTTCCTATTTCTTTGGCGGATAAACCTCGGTTTTCAGTTACTAGTTGCAGGATACGTCGACCATCTCGATTAGTAGTGATACTTTTCTTACCGCAAAACGCTCTCCCGGTGCTTGTAGTGGGTACCTTTTCTTTCATTAAAACGGCGATTCGTTGCACTGTTTGTCGGGATACTTTTTCCTTCTTTGCAATTGTGCGTTGAGAATACACTCCTGTACCCAACAATGCCCCAATACGCAGTTTTTGTCTCATTTGGTATGTCCTTCTGTTTATCCATAATGAAAAAATATGAAGCGCATACAAGCAATAACTTAAAGTGCAGCACTAACACGCAGACACGGAAGAAAACGTTACATAAACAGATAAATATTCTTTCTGCAATAGTAACCGATCCAAATAATATTCTACGAATTACTGTCTTTCAATATTGTTTCTACCCATCTTCTATACACTATAGAATGATTCATTAGGGGGGATAATAATAGGCAGGAGGTTATTAAGTTACACTTTCAAAATTTCTTAGAAAGATACTTAAGGAACGTATTTAAAGAGGTATTCTAAACCCTATTCATGAATTTTATACTTGTATTTGTAAATTATCGCATTGGAAACACACAAACGCTTAAATTTATAACGTAGCCCTACTAAATTGGATAGGGACTGTACATGGAAATCACCTCAAGACACGAATGGGCGCATAATTAGAAATCAGATAGACTACACACTTGTGAACAAACGATATCGAAGCTGTAAGTCGATAAAAATCTACACAGGTGCTAAGATACAATCAGAATGTAACCCGCTTATTAGTGTATTTAAAGTAAAGATGGGAAAATCAAAGAAGAAAAAGGTACAAAGGAATGATCTGCGAAAATTAAAAGATCGATTAATAAAAGATTAAGTAAAGACTCACTCAAATAATGAAATTAAATCCATGACAGGCCTAAGATACGAAGATCAATTGAGTAAATTCAGCGCAACAATTAAAATTATTAAGGATGACCTATTTACAACCTAACACAACAAGAAAGAAATTTTGGATGACCAACGAGATTCTAGAATTAATGGAACAAAGGCGTAAAAAGAAGGATGAGACCATCGGATATAACAACTTAAACCGAATCACCAAGAGAAAGATCAATGAAGCTAAGGAAACAGATATTAAAGGAAAGTACACTGATATGAGGAAATGTAATGAAGCATTTATACTATGCTTATGTTCTTCCTAAACTTGAATACGCCTCCTTTGTCTAGTACGCCCACATTTACACCAAAATCTTATGATTGATCGTGTTTAAAAGAGATTTCTAAAGTAGATTTTTTTTCGAATGGACAATGTGTACCCTGATAGAAGCACCGAATATTAGCCGACTTTCGAAGCACAATTTTCTGTCCTGCTTCAGTTGCTTAAATACCGTGATGATTTCTGGTTGCCACAACCACATAAGGGAAAGGTATGGGAACTGACTACTTTTTGAAAGCAATTAGAGAGAGACTTGTGTTCTGTCAATTCCTGAAGAAACCCATGGGTAATAGGAACCCTTTCTCATAATACGAATAAACACTAGTGTTACTACAAAAATATAGTAGGGGTACATAACTATTCGATTTGCTTATTTCTTGTGCCAAATTAGTGAGGGAAGTTGAATGTTACACCGTTAAAGATGCCTAAAAAGAAGGCTGGACCGTTAGAGATGCCTAAAAAGTGTTTAATCTATAACAATCGATGGATTGTTGTCAATCCTTGTAATAAATGATAAACTTATTCTTTTATGGGTACTATTTTTCAGCGTATTTTTATAAGTTGTAATATTTCTGTAAGTACTTAGGGTTAACTGCACATATACACAGCATGTCGAAAAAATAACGGAAATTTTTAAATTTACAGAATGTATCCCTTTTACAAAATGAGACCGCAATCAAGTAGCAGTTAAGTTATAGTACTTAAAGTAACTTTTTATCGGTTTGTTACAAGCATATGATGGAACAACAAGCTAATATCTAATCTTGTTTCAAGCTCTCGTGTTCGAATGGTATAACCGATTTCAGGACGGTTGTGGTCTTTTAAAAGAGAACCCAAGGTCAGGCCGTCCAAGAAGCCAAAATCGCGAGAAGCTGCTCGAAAAAGAAAACGGATAATTTCTTCTTCTCACTCTTTAACTGAGAACCAAAAAATTACTCGCGTTGAACATTTTAAGGATCAAATGGCCTACCAAAATCGTACATTTCCAGAATCGATTGTAAGTGGTGACAAGACTTAGTGCTTCAAGTACGAGCCTCAAACAAAGCGACAAAGTGCTAGGTGGAAGTCCCCAGGCTGTCTGAAATCAGCCAAATTGCATTTCAAGTAGTCATGAGAGAAGATAATGCTGATTTCTTTTTACGACTCCAAAGGTATTCTACATCGGGAATTCGCTCCATCCAGGATCGGAATGTTACTGATGAATATATGTAGGGATTATGGAGCGTTTGTGGAAGAAAGCCGTTCGGGCGCTGGGGAGTTGGTTTTCGTCGCACGATAATGCAGCACCACACAGGACTGTCGTTATTCGCGAATTTTTGACCAAAGAACAAGCATGTGTGTTATAACACCCTCCGTATTCGCCAGATTTTTTACCATGTGACTATTTTTTCTTTCCGAAACTGAAACTGACTGTGGAAGGAACGTTTTACGAGAATTTTGGATAAGTCCAAGAAGCCGTGACGAGGATCTATAAAGCGATTCCGAGAAAAGACTTTAAAAATCTATGCTATCATTAGTTGAACATGCCCAAAATGGATGTGTTTCCAATAAAAATAAATAATGTTGGCGAAATAACTAGCTGTTCCTTTTAAATTTGAAAACTTCCGTTATTTTCCCGGCATATTAACACTACATACATTCTCTGTGACTGTCAATCTTAATTTCATGAAGTTTAAGTTAGTTATTTATTTAAACTTTAAGTATTCTGTAGTCTAGAGAATACACTAATTTTTGTCAGTGATATGGATATCGATCAGCAAGTTGTGATTCTTCCTATTTCGAAAATATAACACACGTCTTGTTACCTCAATTATGTAATAACTAGTAACTGACATTTTGTGTAAGAATATTCTTTGCTTAAAAATTAACACTATGAAAGACAAGTTGTTTCTCCTAAAAGTAGAAAAAGATGAACAACTGAAAACTATTTATACTACAGACAGTGAGCTTTCAAAACTTTCAAAGCTAAAGAGAACAGAGAGAATATTAATTACTCCGAATGTAAGAAGCGTATGTACTCTATAAGGGAAAAGTGCACAAAGCGACCTTTTTTCCCGTTTCCCGACTAGCGATTTCCGCATGATCGAACAAAACTACGCCTTGCGGACCAACACGAGGAACTTTGGGCCGTATACATACGTATATATAGCGCGTTTGTTCATCTGAAACCTATAAATTAATATTAAATCGCGCCTCTTTCGACATTTTTATGTTTTATGGTAAGTTCTTGGTCGCGTTATTGTGCCGGCTATAAAAGATGAAATACGATCTCGACGAGAACCGCTTCTGTATTATGGGGTATGTATGAAAATATTCATACCGTTCGATGTAAAAGTTATATTTACGCGCGTATACATTAATTTTAGAGTTTGTTTTTAAAATATTACTTCACGCTAGCGCTTTCTTTAAATTATCGATTATATCTCACAATTTAAATTTAAATATCACATCAACTATTTTACGCCTCTTTCAGGTTTTTAAACGTATACAAGTGAAAACTAAATTGACGTATTCTTTATTTTAGCAATACTAATATATATATTATAATTATTCTACAGCTTAGTTCGGTCATTTACAGTTTGTATAACAAGAAGATACTCAACATGGATTTAGAAAAGGAAAAAGCACCCAGGACTTAATATTTGTAATCAGACAATTAGGAGAAAAACTAATAGGGAAAGGAAATACATATATGTTTTATAGATCTTAAAAAAGCTTTTGATAGGGTAAGAAGAGAAGATGTATGGCAGAGCCTGGAAAGGAGAGGTTTAGAGAAAGGAATGATAGAGATGATTAAGGCATTGTATAAAAGCAATAAGAATAAGGTGAGAACCTCCAATGCAGAATCAGCTGAATTCGAATCGCAAATTGGATTAAAACAGGGATGCGTATTGAGCCCATTGTTATTCTCCATATTAATAGACGACGCTGTTAAAAAAGCTAAACAAAAAGAAAGTAATATGAAAGTAGGAAACTGGAAAATGAATGCAATTAACGTACAGGAACTAATGTTTGCAGATGATATGGCACTGATAGCACACTCGGAAGAGACATTACAGCAAAACTTGAAGATATACCAAGAAGAACTAACAAACATAAACATGGAGATAAACACGAGGAAAACAAACACAATGATAATAGCAGCAGAAGAAGGAAAACATAGCATCAAAATCGAGGAAAAAGCATTGGAACAAGTTAAAAGTTACAACTACTTAGGAACAATCATTGAAGACAATGGGAGAATAGAGAAAGAGGTAAATGAGAGGATAGGGAAATCTGCAAAAATATATAACATATTGAGAAATTCGTTTCTGGATAAAAGAGAGATACAAAAAAAAATAAAGACAGAGGTGTATAAAAGAGTGGTCAAACCAACATTAACATATGGTAGTGAGTCATGGATAACCACGAATAGAATCAAAAGCAGATTTACGGCCATGAAAGAATAGAAGAAGAATAGAAGGAGTAACTAGAAGAGACAGAATGAGAAACACGACAATCACTAATAGTCTGGGTATCAAACCAGTAGAAGTGGTCATAGAAGAGAGACAACTGGGATGACTTGGACATCTAAACAGAATGGAAGAAGATCGAATCACAAAGAGGATATTTGGAGCCAAAACAGAGGGCAAAAACAGAATAGGTAGACCCCCAAACACCTGGAAGGAGCAGGTGTATAGAACATTGGAAATAAAGTATGGGATGGATTGAAGCCAAACAACTGGCTCAGAACAGGAACCTGTGGAAGATAAAAATAAGAAAATAAATAGTCCGATACCGCAAGGTATGAAGGACATACGATTAAAAAAAATAAATAAATAACAAGAAGCGTCGGGGCCCAAATTCAAACAAATTTTGATGAAATAATATGTCTCTATATATTTTAAAATGAACTTTTTAAACGCTAATGCGCGTTAAATTAAAAAAGGCTGCAATCTCTATTATTATCCAGAGTAGCTTCACAGCATGTTTACTAACAAATTTTCAGCGTAACGCGTAGGTAATGAACGCAATATCTTTTCTATGCTACGTAATAGCTCTTCTATTTTATATGTATGATCATTTCGGAGCTTGTGCTTCATGATAGCCTGTACATTCTGGATCGGATCAGCATTCGGGCACTGCGAAGGCCAACTCAATGTTGTACTGTGATTTTCCAACTTCTAGCCCGTACACAGTCTGCTTCAACGTTTTGGATCGTTATCTTCTTGTAAAATCCAGCTCTCTGTGCCAATCTCAAACCAGGCCTTTGTAGATATCAGTTATTCTTTTTTGCGTAATTCTACCATCCACTGAGCGTTTAAATTACCATTAAAGACGCATAATGTCCAAAAACCACGAACATTGAAACATCTCCGATCATGGATCTTCACTGCATATTTTACAGTTCGTTCTTCAATGCAATCTGTGCGGCTAGACCACACTTTTCTTCTCAATACCCGAGCTCAAAAAGAAGATTCGTCCGTAAACCATATTCGTCCAGCCTCTGGCGATGTTTTCCCTGGCCAGGTTAAGCGTGCCTATCCGTGTTTGTCCGAGAGTAATGATTTCTATAGCGTGCTGCGGTAAGCAATTTCGTACTCAAGCAATAGGCTTTTAAGTATTATTAAAACTAAGAGATGGTGCAAGGGAAAAATACGCGGCATATTAATTTGGCACATAAGTAATTTTGTTCATCTGGCATTTAAAATATAAACACCAAAAATTACCGTCTTTGCCTTGTCGTCCATGTCGATGATCATGTCGAGTTTTGTACCTGAAAAAGAACATTTGCGGCACGCACTACTTTTCTTATTTAATCAAAAGAGAAAGGCTGGTTACAACCATCGTTTACTGGTAGAAATATATGCTAAACACGGTTCATCGATCAGAATATGTGAGACATGGTTTCGACAATTTAAAAGTGGTGATTTAAATGTGAAAGGCAGTAAGCGCTGTGGTAGACCACAAAAATGCGAAGACGGACAATTGCAGGAGTTATTGGATGATGGCCCAACTCAAACAAAGACGGGATTACCTTCGGGGTGCTAGGCTTGACGAATCCAAGTTAGGAAAATTACCTCTCGAGCGGATTGTGGACTTTCTTGTTCAGGTACAACTCGATCGAGTGAATTAAAATCACGTAGATGCACAATAGGCGAGCTATTTGCCGAGTTGCTTCTCGTGATTAAAATTCCCGCCCATAGAAAAACGCATTACCTTTCAATTGAAATAATTTCAAAAATTGCTAGTTGTTCGGTAGTTACAAAATATTGCGAAACAAAAAAAATATCTCTCGTGCCCTAGAAGGCCTAGAATAACATGTGACTATCGTGTATCTACAAGCAATGGTCCTTGAAGTATTTTAGCTAAGTCACTAATTGCATTATAACCAGATGTAAATTTAAAGGATTGAAGGGGATAGAAATTGTTGGGCTTCAAAAAAAAAAGAAATAACAGCCATTTATGAATAGAATTCGTAAAGCCGGTGCCTGGCCACGAACATGTAAAAAAGCGAATATTTGTTACGCACATAACTAAGGGAGCTGAAATAACAATTGCGTAAAGGATGTCAGTCTGTAGATGCTATTCCAATGTATTCGACGTTACCGTATCCATCTGTCTCACCACACCCGCGTGGGTCTGGCACCGGATTTACTAACTTTATTTACAAATAATACCAATGTTCAAGCAATTCAGTATATAATAGAAGTTAAATAAAATTGGTGATAAGGTTAAACTAATATCACAAAAGTTATTGTGTACCACACACCCAAAAAATAGATTATATATTTTTTTATTTCCATTTAATCTATACAATAATACATCGCACTTTATAAAGAATTATATTCCTTGGGATGATGAACAAAACAAATCATAATTCAACAAAACCCTATAACAACAAATACGTACTACAACTGTAGACAATTAATACTTCGCAATAAGTGCTTGTAATAGCATCAATCACTTCCCTACTTGTCGGACGACCGAGTATCGACCGCTAGAAGGGTGACATTACCCTCGCTGCTGTTCTTGTTATTGCGATTACCGTGTGGAGTATATACTCAACGTCAACAAGGCGATACGGTTTGGAGGACTCGAGCAGACCGCAACCCGACTGCCTGCCGGCCGCAGCATAGCGCCGAGATTGTTCAATATGCTTTCGGTACTCGCCCTACAATCGGATTACAAGGAAACAATCGACGTTCAGCTGTAATCGCAAGCACGATTACAGTTCGGCCTTTTTCTTTCGTGTTTAAAGAGAAAACTTAAGAAATGTGTATCCTAAACTTGAGAATTCATTTAGAGAGTTAATACAGATTGATTCGTTGAAAATGTGTCATAGAAGGTCCATCTTTTTAAATTTAGTCTTAAGGTAATTGAACCATAGCCAACTCCATGAAAATGTAGGTTAAAATGAGGTATCTAAATGATCCTGTTTAGTCCATTTTTCTAACGGCATACATAACATATAACCCACTTAACAATGCAGCTGGATCTGTGTGGCAGATAGGAAAGAGTGTATGTATCAATATGTTTCTAGAAGATACTAACACGATGGATCCAGAAAGTAATTCGAGGAGCTTTTTCTATTGATAAATACTACTGCAGTATCATAACAATTTAGGTTTTACTCTAAAATGATTGCCTACATCATAGAGATTATCTTAAAGGCTCTCATTTTTCCCAGTTACAAGAATCCAACAAATGAATTATTACTCCTACTAAAGTATGATATAAATTAACAAAGTTATGAACAGAAGGAACTAAACCAGGCCGTCGACATGGCATGCAATGCGAATAAAGAAGGAGGACATCGCTGGAATAAGAGCAAAGAAGCGATAAGAGGCCACATTAGAGGCAAGAACTGGCAAAAAACCAAAAAGCATAGAGGATGTAGGTCAGCTTCGAAAGATTATGTGGAACACTCTTTAAGAGCGTAAGGAGAAAAAAACAACAACGAAGAGGAAAATATATTTAATTAAAAATCTTCTTGCTAGATGTGTCTTATCCTAAATACGAGGGTTGCTATTTATGTACCCGGAGTTGGTAACAGTGGTATTGCTAGGCGCCATCTGACATACAAATCGTAAAGTTTGACATTATTTTATTGTGTTCGTACTCAGAAACGTTTTGTCATACGGATGCTATTTGGTTTGTTTGGTGACTTGAAAATTTTATCTCAGTAAAAAAAATGAACTCGTAAAAATTTTCGTGCGATGATTTATTACGACTTTCGACTTGAATTAACTCAACAGTGCATCGATCAACTCACTTCAGCTTTTGGCAATGAAGCACCATTTAAAACTACTGTATATCACTGGTTTAATGAATTCAATCGTGGCCGTTGTCGATTCAGGCACAAATTTAAAGAAGGTCGTCCAAAATCAATTGCTGTGCCAGAAATTACCTATGCTGTGCTCGAAGTCAATGCAGATTATAAACAACGTGCACTCGCTGCTGTGCTACAAGTGACATAAAAAATATGCGTGTTGTAGAAAAGTTCGAGAGCATTATGAACATGTTGCAGACTTTTTGTCAGTTTTATCCACTTTGCGCTGCGCAACAGCAGCTGTGTCACAACTGTAATTATTGCATCAGATGTTAAAACTATAGTTATATTGCTATGATATCGATTTTTTTAACATTTTCGATAGGTCGACTTGAACTTATGGGAATTGTACTAATGAAGATGGTGTTTCTTTATGGGGAAACGCCGCTAATGATAGTTCGAATAATAAGACTGTATGTCTTCGTAATATTTATATATTAAAGAATGTAGCTAATACTATGTGATACGAGTCTAGACTACGAACTGTACATGACTTGAGCTGTAGTAGAACTACTGTAAAATTGTAAAACTGACTATAAATAGTCTCTGTTTGCGTTTTTGAACAACCCTAAAACTACATATCTGATTATTCACGTAAATGAAAGTTCTAGGTACATGTGTGACGACAATAGATGAAAGTTCTAGGTACATGACGACAACACCCGGAGTTCTAGGTACATATCTGATCACAGTAACAAACAGTGTATGTACTGAAATTCATCTGCACAAATGGAAGAAAGGTTAGAATAATGCTAAGGTAAAATTAAGCGATTTGAAGATCAATACAGGATTAGAGAGAATTTCGATGGCTTTGATAAAGAAACAACCCTATTGAAATTCTGTCGACACCGAGCCGACTTAAACCTCTACCATGGATTTTTAACATGTCAAACGTTATATTGACACCGGGCATACAATTTTATTTCCGTATTCGAGGGGAAGGCATACTACGGTCTTTTTTCGTAATTAGAAAAGTTCGCAAATCATAGTTGCCGATCAAATGTGTCCCACTGGAAAATATGTAACATCCTAATATCCTTTCTACGCGCTTGTGGTCTAGCAAACTTTACTAATTCAAAACTTATCCTCACAGTTAATAATAATCCTAATTATAATAATCCTTTATTGCCCAAGGGCCAATTACAGGACAAATTACAATACAATTCTTATTTAAAATAAAATAATTCAAATTATGTTGCCTACAATAATAATATGCTGAAAATGTATATAATAATGAAACAAAAAAAAAGAGACTCACAAAAATGGCTCCAGATCCCATTTATTTGCGTTCCTCACCATGTGACTGAGAGGTGCCTTAAGCAAAATGTTGGTATTAGCCCTAGGTACTAAAAATATATTATAGTAGCGAGTATGATGAGTAGGTACGGTAAAGTTTATTTGCATTAGGAGGGCTGGCGAGTCGCTATTATTTTTCAGAATCCTGCAAAGAAACTCGACACTGTTACGCTCGCGGCGGTCAGCAAGAGATAGAAAACCATGCTCAACAAGTAAGCTATAATACTCGATACCTCTTGCAGGATACACGTTGTCCATTCGAAAGGAGAGATACTTTAGAATTTTCTTTTGAACGCGTTCGATCATAATCTCTTGGTATATATAACGTGGATACCAAACAATGGAGGCGTATTCAAGTTTAGAACGAACGCAGGCATAATATAAACGTTTCATTACACCTAAGTCTGAGAAATGCCTGCAAGAACGCATGACAAAACCGAGAGTTTTGGAAGCAGATGAACACATGGATGAAATATGTTCCGTAAATGACAGTCTATTATCAAACAAAACACCAAGATCCAAAGTTCTGATATTGCGCGGTACGGCAGCATCATTAATCTCGTAGTTATAGTGTAAAGTAGTGTGAGTGTTATTATGGGAAACCACAGTACACTTGTTGATGTTCAGAGGGAGATAATTGATCTTGCTCCAAGTATTAATACGAAGAAGATTGTCTTGTAAATGCTTACAATCGAAAATGCTACCAACAGTATTAAATATCTTTACGTCATCTGCGTATGCTAAGACGTGACACGTAAACAGAGATAGTAAATCATTTATATAAAAATTGAAGAGAAGTGGTCCACGGTTTGAACCTTGAGGAACACCTGATGTTGGAGAAAGCGGCGTAGAGGAATAACCGTTGTAGCAGACATAACACTCCCTTCCAGTAAGGTAAGACTCAATCAACGTCAGGAAACCCACACCAAAACCAAATTTATCAATTTTTTGTAGTAGCATCTCGTGGTTAATGCAATCGAACGCTTTAGAAAAATCTACGTTGGCCTTCATATGAATATGCTACGATTCTTGTACTCTACACGAGGGTTGCTATTTATGTATCGCGAATAGGCGAGAATGGTGGTGCTATACATTGTAAAGTTTGAGATTATTTGACTGTATACGTACTCACAACGTTTTGTCATACGGATGCGACTTGTGCTGTTTAGAGACTTGAAAATTCCAACTCAGCGAAAAATGGAATTATCTCAACAACAGTACATCGATCAACTCATTTCAGCTTTTGGGGATGAAGCACGATTCAAAACCACTGTATATCACTGGTTTAATGAATTCAATCGTGACCGTTGTTCACTTAGGGACAAATTTAAAGAAGGTACTCCAAAATCGATTGTTGTGCCAGAAAACATTTATGCTGCGTACGAAGTGATAAAGCAAGATCGTCATGTGATGTACCGTGAGATTGAAGCATCCCTAGGCATTAGCGTAATAAGCATATTCAAGATTTTACACAAACATTTAGCCCTGAAAAAAATTTGTGCGCGTTGGATTCCGTATTATTTGACGTTCGTACAAAAAAGGGCTCGTGTCGATTGGTGCAAAGAAATGCCCAAAAAATATAATCGTGGGGCATCAAAAGCTGTGTTTAAGAATTAGACAGGTGATAAATCTTGGACATATATGTAGAAGCCCGGAAGTAAATAGAAATCGACTATATGGGTCTTCGAAGATGTGCCAAACCCACCAAGTTCTTCACGCCAGAAGCTCCCCGAAGCAAGTCGTCGCCTGTTTTTTGGGATAAACGCGTATGTGGCTACAGTACCAGTAGAGAATCGTAGGATGGTCAATTCTAAATAGTATTCAACCATTTGTTTGTTAGAAGTCTTTGAAAATAAGAAAAAATAACCATCGACGCAGGACTATTCCTCACAATGACAACGCGGGCTCCTACAGATCAACCCAAACAACTCAATATTTAACCCATGAAAACATCGAATTGATGGGTCATCCTTCATACAGTCCTGATTTGGCACCGAATTATTTCTTTTTATTTCCGTCCGTGAAGAATAAACTACGTAGTCAACAATTTTCGACGCCAGAAGAAGCGGTTGCTGCATTCAAAATGGATGTTTTGGAGATACCTTAAGAAGTGCTATGAGAATTGGTTTAAGCATATGCAAAAGCGTATCGATAATTGTGAGGAGTATTTTGAAAAGCAATAAAACCATTTTCAATATCAAATACTTACTTTTATTTATTTATTTTTTTTATTTATTATACTCGGTATAATTAAATAGAAATAAATATATACATAATAGTCCCGTACTGTCGTTTAACAGTAACCTAGAATCTTAAAATTGCGGACAATTAAAGCTAACGACAGATGGAATAATCAAAACTTAGGCAATTTAATCCAAAAGGCGTCATATAACTTTTTAGAACAGTGAAAAACTTTATTAAATCGATTAAACTTAAACATATCTAGAACAAAAACTGTGAGAATATATCATCATTCTATTCCGTTTATATTTTCGAAAGCAACTTAAAGTAATAAAGATAAATCATTTAAAAATAAAAACTTTATCGTTTGCGCATAAAGAAAGAAGCAATTTTTAGGTAGCAACGTCTAAGTATTGAAATATTTACGTTTTAAAGTTTCCCATCTCCTTTCTCCTAACTTCCTTCGGTCTCCAACGGAAGCAATTTGTTATCGTGTCGACCATAAAAAATTCAAAAGCAAACTATACGTACCTTTCGTTAAAAGGATACCTTTACGTATAAATAAAGTAAAGTCTGTAACGGCAAAAAGCACTAAGCTAAAGGAAATAAGTTTTTTTTTTTGCAAAAGATAAACGACTGTTAAGCTTTAACTTTGACCATAGCGAAAACAAGAGGACTACCTGGGAATCGGACGCATAATTGGATAAAGGAACAACAAAGGTCACAAGCCTAATTATTTCAAAACGAGATCCGACGGTCGGGGATTATCTTCTTTTTTTGTAGCTTTTAATCGGGCATACTTATAAAAAATGTTCAATTTACTTGTTACGAGTAATTAGAAGCGACGGAAATGGTGAATTTTCTTTGATAACCGTGTAATTTAAGTTGATCTAATCTAATACGGTTTATAGAAGGGTTACAGAATGTTCGCCTAGTACAGTTGTTGCCAACATTTTTTTACATTATGATATAATGGACAAAAAGAATCTAATTTGCACCACACCAAATAGAAATACCAACAAAATTAAATATGTCTACATACAGTACCTTGTAATCGTTATTGTTGCAATTAGTACGAATAAAAAAAATATCCTCCGTCCCTTGCACGTTGCGGTGTCGGACTAGTACTCTTTTGTTTTTATCTTCCACAGTTTCCTGTTCTAAGCTAATTGTTTGGCTTCAATCCATTCCTTACTTCTTTTTTCTAATGTTCTATACAATTGTTGTCTTCAGTGGTTGTTCCTAAGTAATTCTAACTTTTAACTTATTCCAACGGTGTTCCTTTAATTTTCATGTTTTACCGCTATTATCATTGTATTCGTTTTCATCGTGTCTATCTCCATGTTTAGCTTTATTAGTTCTTCTTAACATATCTTCAAGCTTTGCTGTAATGTCTTTTCTGAGCCTGCCATCAATACCATATCATCTACAACCTGTACGTTAATTGCATTCATTTTCCAGTTTCCTACTTCAATATGTTTTCCTTTCTGTTTGGCTTTTTTAATAGCACCATCTTTTAATATAGAGAATAGCAATGGACTTAATTCACAGCCCTGCTTTAGTCCAATTTATGATTCAAATTCAGCCGATTCTGCGTTGGAAGTTCTGGCTTTATTCCTGTTACTTCCTGTTACTCTCTCTAGCCGTCTCCTTTCCAGGCTCTCCCATACATCTCTTCTTACCTTCTCAGAAGCTTTTTTAAGATCTATAAAACAAGTATGTATTTCCTTTCCTATCTCTGTTAGTTTTTCTTTTTTGCGTTGTCATTTGTGGCATATGCCGCAATTATACTCCATATTTCGTTTCCTTCCAGTTTTGTATCAATTCTTAATATTCTTGAATTTATGTACTTTTCTCTTTGTATGTTATTCACTATTACAGGTTTCATAATTATTCCTACTCTCTCCGCTCCTCTGTTCTTCTCATCCACTCCCGACCAGTACAGCCAGTATTCATCTTTCGTTTCTTCTAATCCTTGATCCTTCCTTTTACTTCGGTTACTCCCATATAGTCGAGGTTTTGTGCTATCATTTCTTCAATTAATTCGTCTTCCTTTCTGATTATACATCATATATTCCATATGCCCATTGTTATAACATCTCTATTCTTTTTGTATCTTTTTAAAACAATGAACTTCCCCAAATATATCGTTGAGAAATCCTACTAATATAATTAAGAGAATCAAATTAAAAATTTTTAACATCGAGAAAACATACCTCAGTTCGCAAACAGGAGACTATTAGATAAAGATTCAAAGACCAAAAGTGCGTGGTGAACCATATAACGAGCAATTAGCCTACAATTTTTGCAATACAAGAGTCAGGAAGCCTTTTTTTGAGCCTGCACTGATAATATGACACAAATACAAACGCTTATACAAGTTTGCGACTACATCCTTCACAGTAAGACATTTTGGTATATCAGGGTAAAACCTTTTCTTGTCGTTCTTTCCTCCAATTCATAGCAATGACGCACTCTACGCCGCGGCACACATTTTGGCAAGCACTGGTTTCGCATTCAAATCTAGACTACAAAGAATAAAGACTAGACCTCTTCAAGAAAGTATTTAGTTTTTCAAGCTCTTGTGAGTACAGAGTGAACTAAAATTTTATTCCACATTAAAGCCTATATCTGGCTGAGTGTAGGCTTTCGCGATCATTGATTGAAACGATACTTCATAGGTACTGCCGTCGCGACTTTGGGGAACGTAATCTTGAGTAACCGCGTTGTCAAGCTTTTCAGAAGATGTCGGAAGACTGGGATTAACAACTTGGACATTATATTGTTTATTTTTGTTTAACGTATAGGTACAAAAGCAAAGTGAAAGTCGAAAAGAACTACTCGGATAAATTCATTGTAAATAAAGATATGCTGCGTAACACTAACGTCATTTAAAAGATATGTGAAGACGGTACTGAAGGATTGGAAGAAGAAATGTACGCCGATGGGGATGGTTCTCGATGAACAGCGTAGTTTCAGTTTGGATTTCGCTGACGATCAGGATACATTAGCCGAAGACTGAGATGACATCGATTACCATCGATGTTCAGAAAACTGAGGCAATAATACACGAGTTGGGGTTTGGAGGTTAATATGGATAAAACAGAGTACATGGTAATCGGTTCACAAGTAAAATAGTTAGTGGTCAAAAATGAAGTGATAAAAACGACAAGTGCGTGTAAATATCTAGGAGTTACGTCAACTTCCGGTGGTAGAGATGAAATAGACATACAGAGTGAAATAATAAAGAGGAAAAAAATAGACAACTACACTATTTTATTGAAAGCTCTGTTACATATGGAAGTGAAGTGTGAGTGCTGAATAAAGAGATGAAAAACAAAATAATGTCAACGGAGATGATGTACTGGAGGCGCTGCTGTAAGAAGACATTATTAGATCAAGAAAGAATTGAAAGAATAAGAGGAATAATGTAAGGTGACATTTCATTAATAGATGAAATAGAATGGAAACAAATATTGTGGTATGGCCACATGAGGAGAGTGGACCAGGACAAACTACCACAAAAGGTTTGCAAATGGAAGCCTGCTAATAGAAGCAAAGAAGGAAGATGAAGAAGAAATTGGGAAAACGGAATTAAAGAAGGTACACAGAAGAGAGGACTGTGTGAAGATAGCTTTAGGTATCGAACCTTTTGGGGATTGGGATGTGGTAGATGGCAAAATTAGGTGTTTATTAACCGCCATAATAAAAGAAGATGAATAGTTAGTGGCCTGGTCTAGCGCTATATATGTAGTAGTACGTACTGTAGTGGAAAATCTCAGGCACTTTCACTTTTTTAAATGGGTTCTTTGATTTAAAATTTTGTTCTATTTGTTTTTAAATTAAGTGATAATGTTTTCTAATTAAAATAACCAAATGTAAAGTTGAAAAGGTAAATATATTGATAAAGTTGATAAATATATACCGCTTTTTTACAAGAAAAATGTTTTTTTTTACAGAAAAATTAAGGCAATCCCTATGTGTCTAGCTAATCTTTAAATATACAAATTAATTTACGAAACAAAATAAGAGCAATAAATACAAATAATTTTGAAGAACTTAAGAAGATTTGACGTCTTTAATCTTTGAAATCGTACTCCCTCGCACGTAATTTCTCGCCTTTAAGATGGACTGAGCTTCGGCTTCCAAAATATGTGTCCGAAGCTTCCAGATTTTATTTGTACGAGACACTTTACGACTAGATATAACCAAAGATCTTTGTAAAATTATGGAGTTATATGAGAAAATAACTAATTATTCTCAGGAGAAACGATGCCAACATGTCTGACTTTTGACACGATGTTTCGTTATTTTTGTTTTTATATCTATAGCAACACATTTGTTTGCTTATATGGTAGGCCACACGGTACATACATACTTGATATGAGTGAGATTATAAAGGTAAATGCTGCCAGTCGTGCCATCCTTCCGCCGTACGAGAAATTTTGAAGATTATAAGTGTAATTTCGTAATGATGGATATTTATGCAATGTGATTGAAATGTGTGAGTACAGTATATTAAACGTCTTTTAAGAATGAAGTTGGAAATATTTATTTATAAAAATAATATGTTTACGAAAACCGGTATATATATATATATATATATAATAAACTATAGCAAGTGTTGTTGAAGGGACTCTTAATAAGAAATAACGGCGTGCACCAAACAGTGACGAGAAAATATCTGGAATAGGTAAACTAGTAAAATTTAGAAAAATTTATTGATAATTAATAGGCAATATTTCATATCATTACAGTAGATACAAACATTAAGTTTCCATAACAGGACTTAATTTAATTTTCTAAGGAATGTGATTTCTATTCTTTCTATTCTAACCTCTTGAATTATTAACACCAATACCATTAAGGAATAATTACTGTAGTTGGGAATGATGAAGAATTCCTATTGTATGCCAACTTTCGCGGTAGTTGTTTTCTTTCAAAGAATCTAGGTTTCCCGGTTGAAATCGCGTCGTAATTACTTGAGTCTACCGACTCTGTAGATATAAATTTAAAAATTCATTAATCATAAACGTCAGGTTTACCAAATATCACGACATAGCTACTATATCCATCACAAACATTTTATTTAATTAATACAGCTACATCGCTCATTGATGGGAATATTTTATAAGCTATAAACATAACAAAGAGAACTTGCCTGTACTGGTGAAACGAGCTGCTTTTTTCGTTTATTTATAACGAGCATTAAGACTATTGGAGCGTGGGACCGTCAATTTTTACGAGCTCATTCTTTAAATTCTCCTTCCTTAATTCGGTGGATGCGGCGGTTTAATTTCATTTCAAAGTTTATTAGCGGAAAACGAGCTGCTAACGATCACAACTGTTTTTAGCTCTTCGCTTTTTCTTTTTCGCCGAATTGGTCCCGCGTCATTGCGTAAAGATTTACGAAATTCCGCTGTATTGAAACGGCGTACAGCCGTATGAAGTAACTTCGAAACTAATATTAGAAATAGGATTTCAATTTGTGTTTAATTACGAATTGATTATTTTATGTGGCTCTTGTGAATAATTGTAAAGAAGTGTAAAATATATTAACTGTTAATTTAGCTCTATAACGTGACATTCCGACGATTTCAAAAGTCTGTATGTTTGAAGAGCTTTTCAATTTGCAGATTGCTAGTCTGTTATATATCGACATAATTGCTATTCGCTCAATTAGTTGCATAACACCAAATAAGATAAGACAAAACACTACGAAACATAATTAGAAAATTTAGTTAAGTGCCCAGTACAGCCATACTAATTACATTACGTATGTTAACGCTAAATGTACGAAACCTTTCAATGTAATTCTACAAGCAGGTAGTTATGCAGTGTAACTGTATTATAAGCATTCATAAATTGCAGACTGCCATCTAGGTAATATAATTGCTTTTACTCCATTAGCACCGTAATCACTGAAACTATAATGAACAGTTTTAGCGGTAAAGAAATTCCACATTATAAATGAAAGAAATCACTTAATAAAATGTGGTCTAGAACCATAGAATGTGCTGCTTTTTTAGACAAAATACTTGATTCCTTAAATAGTATCTAGTTTGAAAAAGGTTGAAATAACCTTAACTGCGGATAAGTATGATGCAGAGTTTACAGGTATATTGAAACTTTAAGATAGTTAGAGTCACTATTTTGAAAAACAAATTATATTTAAAATCTTGAAAAATTGATCAGTTTTAAAGAACAACAATTTCCTTTGAAATCTTTGTACTAGTTGCAGCAATTTGTACTTGAAGCAGATGATCGTTAATTTCTTATATAGTAGATTCGTTGGTTATTACCAGAACCACTAAGAAATTATGGTAATTAAGCGTATAAACGAAGAAGAAAAATTTTTTTCTGCATTACTGTAACACATGGGCTGAAAAGTTCCGGGCCTAACACATAGATGACGCCAGTTTTATTGCAGTCACCTTTCTCTTACTTAGTACTAACCTTCAAAAGACAGCTGTTAAAATTTCATGATATTCTATTCAATAGTTTGTGAGTTATTGTGCTAAGAGTCACGCTACTTTTGTTATTTTCAAAACAATGGATCAAAAACAATTTGATGTTTTAATTTTACACTGCTTCTCGATGGGAAAAATACCGTTCAAGCGAAGCAATGGCTTGAAAAGTGTTATGGGGACTCCGCTCCATCAGAAACAACAATAAAACGTTGCTTTGCTGACTTCAAACGTGGTCGTAGGGACACCGATGATGCAGAACGCAGTGGACGGTCCAAATGAGGCGGTGACACCAGAAAACATCAAAAAAATCCACGAAATCGTTTTGAATGATCGAAAAGTGAAGTTGCGTGAGTTAGCTGACATCGTAAAGATATCAAAAGAACGTAATGGCTTGATATTGCATGAGCATTTGACTATGAGAAAGCTGTGTTCAAAGTGGGTGCCGCGTTAGCTGACTGTTGACCAAAAACGAGAACGTGTTGATGATTCTGAGCAGTGTTTGGCCATGTTTAAACGTAACAAACCGGAATGTTTGCGTCGATATGTGACAATGGATGAAACATGAATCCATCACTTCACTCCGGAATCAAAACGATCGTCATCTGAGTGGACAGCAACTGGTGAACCTCATCCAAAGCGCCCCAAAGCACAACAATGGACTGGAAAGGTTATGGCCTCGGTATTTTGGGATGTGCATGGTGTAATATTCATCGACTATCTTGAGAAAGGAAATACCATCAACAGTGAATATTATATAGCGTTATTAGAGCGTTTGAAGGCCAAAATTGCAAAGAAACGACCGCATATGGCAAAGAAAAAAATGTTGTTTCATCAAGACAATCAAAACAATGGCAAAACTACATGAATTGCTCCCAGATCCACCGTATTCGCCAGATTTAGCTCCCAGCGACTACTGGCTGTTTGCAGACCTCAAAAAATGCTTGCCGGTGAGAAATTTCGCAAGAATGAAGAGGTTATCGCTGAAGCTGAGGCCTATTTTGAGGCAAAAGATAAATCGTTCAACAAAAGTGGTATTGAAATGTTAGAGCGGTGCTGGAATGATTGCGTTGCTCTTGATGGAGATTACGTTGATGAATAAAGCTAATTTTGAACCAACAAAAAACGTGTTTTCTTTGTTAGGCCCGGGACTTTTCAGCCCATGTGTTGTCTATAACTTTTAAAATAATTAAATATACGAGGGCTGTTTTGTTTCAACCTCCGTTCGTGTCTGTAAACAGTCACGCAAGCGGTAGGAGACGGAGATGTCCAGAAATTGACTGCGCATCTCCCCCACTATAATTTTCTGTCACTTGCAACGTCATTACACCACTTTCAGCTGAGTTATAGACATGCAAACGTAGCTTTGATTGTCCGGCCAAGAGCGAGTTGCGTAGTGGGATTCGATTCCTTTAAGCAGAGAGAATAGTGCGGCTGAAATTCATCGAAGAATGAACTGAGTACACGGCGAAAACTTTATAGGGGATGTTGTTTTGCAAGAATGGTGTAGAAAGTTAAAGAAGGCCGAGCCAATCTTCACTATGAAGGGGGAAAGATGCAAGTCTTTCGCATCAGAAGGCATTGTTAACGAGTTGACAAAATGGTTCGAGAAAAAAAAGGAGGTTTACCATCTTCTTCGTGAAGTGAAAAAGTTTTTACAAAGATAGAGCTTCCAGGATACAAAGGAACTTCAAAATAACATGTTTATTTTATTTTTCGAACACACTAAATACCTTATCTTCACTGTACGTTAGTTGAAAATAAACTAATTTATAGAGTTAGGAGAGGTAGTATTTGCCTTCTAAGTTTTTACATTATTTTCGTAAAATTTAATATTTATTACTGCAAAAACAGTAGCAGTTTAGAAATTGATCAAGTGGTTTGTTTACAGTGAGCGTTTAAAGGAACTTTGCAAAGAAATGCAAAACTTACATGTAGGATGACATTTTACAATTTTAGTAAAGTCCTAATTCAAAAGTAATGCCGCTTCGTTAATTTCAGGTGATCTATGGTAGCGAAACATCATTAAAAAAGACTGTTGACAGTTACTTTGCAGAATTTCGCCCCAAAGAAAGTAATCATTTGGAGACAAATCGGCTGATATTCGGGGCCATGATTTGGGGCTAAACACGTCGATCCAGAGACTTTGAAATACGTTATCCAAACGATTCTGGACGCCGTTTGTAGTATGTGATGAAGACTCATCCATTTAGTATCAAGGTTCATCCACATTTAGCGTCTGAATTGATGGAATGATGTGGTCTCACTAACGATCCAGAAATTTTGCTGGAGCAAGATGTCCGTTCATAAAGACGTCGGCCAATAAATCTATCACTTATTACTCAAGTCTAGATTGAGCTAGATCAAGTTAGGTTTCAATGCCGATGTATTGTCTCATTCAAGAGGTACTGCTTCTCCATAACAATACCAGGTCCCACATAGAAGACGTAATGCAGCAGAAACTGTTGGCAATACACTGGAAAATCTTTCCATATTTCGACACGTTTACATCCCTCGAAGAAACAGCTGGAGCAAGTCATTTGAGGTTAATAATCAAGTCGAAATGTGCAACTGGCTAGATATTCGCCCAGTTTTAAACATTTCCAAAAGATGTGTTAGAAAAGGTTCCCTACAATATAAATTTGGTTTAATAAAATACACGTGTATATTTGACTATCCCTCGTATATAATGCATTTATTGACCGCATGCACTTGGATTTTAATAAGTGGCACAATTAAGGAAGAACCTTTAAGAATTTCTTGTTTTATAAAGATTTCGTTCTGAAATAATAAAGTCTAAAGTATCTTTTCGCTAGTACACTTCCACTACATGTACCGACATACTCCTCCATCTTCTCATTACTACCAAATTAGGTAAGTACGTCCCAGGCGCCCAATTCATCCATAAATTTTAATTTGACCCGAATGCCGCCGTCGACGTCGTCTGCGAGAGTTTGACGTCGACCTACACTTTTTCGAGGACGGCAAAAGTCGGCGCAGCTCCCTCTCCTGGGAAAATCCGGAAACTATCATAAATCATCCACATCGGAGGAATTTCGAAGTTAATTAGCCGCTCGAAAACGTAAATACTCGAAAAAGGAAATTATTTCGTAACGAAATCGGCTTTTGCAGTTACGAAAAGAGGGCCTAAATTATCGGAGTTTAATTAGACTTCTGGATGAATAACATGGAAAACATTTTGTTCCCGTGAGAGCGGATCGAGATTTAGGAATTTGTGGAATTACAGTGAGAGTAGAATTAAAAATATTGATAACGTTTAGTGCTAGGGTTCCGCGGTGTTTAAAGTCCCAACGGGGATCTTTTACGTGGCAGAGACTACTTTGACGGAAGCTTTGTGGATTTAGGGGCTTGAAAACTGACTGTTTAAGCCTTGAATTGAACTTAGGTCCCGGATATTCCAACCATACGTCCGAATTAGAGGTCTAACACTTGTTGTACGTCTCGTAGTAGACATTTTCCTTCGGTTTCGTTTTAGATTTTATTGAAGTCCTGTAGGTCTGCATACTTATATAGGCGCCGCAGAATAAATACTTGGATTTCGGACGACTATTGTTGTATGCCAAGAGATAGAAGAGTGTGGTCAGACTTTATAGATATGTTATCTCAAAAGCGTTATTTTAAAAATAACAGACCTGTTATTTTGACACAACGAGCCTTTAGATTACGTCTCAATCTTCGTCCATTGGATTCAGTACCAGATCGTAATACAAACACAGTTGGTGATTTACCAGAATGAGGCATATTCCGAAAAAGCATGAAGCAATTGTTTATTGAAAATCCAAATTCAACTGAATCGGGCTCAGACTAAATTGGCTAGAAAACGAATACAAATGTCCACAACTGCAATTAGACAACGATTCAGGAACCTTCAGAAGCTGTCGAAGTATAAAATTAAAACTTCGGGTCTTATCACATTAGTCGACTATGAGTACAGGCACGCGAACATATTAACGGGGATTAAAACATGAAGTATGCAGTTTTTCCATATAAATCGAGGGTGGGTTCCTAAAAAGGAAGGTCTCTAGTTTACAAAAGCTTCTCAAATGAGGCTGATTTTCATCTTAATAGTCATGTAAACAGCCAGATCTGCCGTTATTGGAGTTCGACAAATCCAAAACAGAAGCATGAAAAGCCATTTTACTCGCCAAAAGTTATTGTTTGGCCTGGAATGTTTGGGGCAAGGAATTATCGGTCCTTCCGTTCTTGAAGGTGACAGACATCCTACAGTAACACTTTTACACCAGTCTCGGAACACTCAGTTCCAGCATTATGCAACATCTCGTACATCTAACATGTCTTTATCAATTGTTCGTGAAATTTTCCCTGGAAAATTGATATTTAGACACCTCTGTAGCTATCACGGAAGATACGTGCCGAGCAGTTCTTTACATTTATATAAAGAACTGTTAAACGTCTGCAAACATTTCATGTTGGTAAATGCGTAGAAAATGGGGAAAATTTATAGTTAATAAGTCTACCAAATCTAGTGGTTCCATAAGCCAAAACTTTATGTGGGGTATAAAAAACAAAAGATGGCATCGATATATGAGAATGGCCATCATAATTAAACTTAGTCGATAACGTGTGGGCCTAGATGAAGTTCAACTTTAACAGAAAAAAAATTATTGTTATTATTGCCTTTATAATTTGTTGATTCTTCAAGTTCCGAGTAATAAGTCCCACCCAGTTGGATGTTATTCCGATTGCTGGATATTTGCTGAATTAACAACAGACACAATGATTTTAAGATGTGTTTCGTCTATTTTAACTTTGAAATACGAACATTGAGGAACTTCTAAATGGTGTACGTGCTTTCCAACAGCAATCCAAACTAGCTCTGCTTTGCTCGCCTCGCCGTTATACAACCAAACACGCATATCAGCGACTCCATGATATCTGCGCGAGATGTAATGCTTAACAACTTTTTTACACCAGCCTTGCAAGATCTGAGTGATTTTAATCGGAACACTTGGTTCCAACAAGATGGAGTGACATCCGCCACGTCTAACATGTCCTTACCAAATGTTCGTGAAATTTTACCTGGAAAATTGATATCCAGACGCGGAGACATAAACCGGTCGGTATGCAGCCCCGACTTGACACCGATGAATTTTTTCTGAGGAGCTACCTTACATCAAAAGCCTACAGCAACACTCCTCGCTCTTTAAATTAATTAAAAGAGAATATTCAAAGAGAAATTGCAGCTATCATGGACGATACGTATCCAGAAGTTCTCGAAAATTTTGCGTCACCTTTAGAGAATAAACACTTATTCATTAAACCTGGCCAATATTTTATTATACGTATTCTTTTTATTTCGAAATGGGCACTTTGTATTAAATATGTACTTCTCGCATGGGAAATTTCTAAATTCGACACCGCTACAAAACACCAAGTCCAAAATAAAAAGATTTTTTGCACCCCGAATTTTCTCGTAGAATGTTATACGATTATCTTACCTTTTCGCCTGTAGTTAAACTAAATTTAACATCTATTCAGGAAACACACAAAACGCGAACCCAGCGTCTCCTCGAAATTCCCTATTTTAACCGTTCTACGTTCTGAGTTACAACAGATTGTCTGCTTAGTCCCAAATCCGGGATTATGCGTTAAATGTGTTTGCCTTCAAAAACGTGCGTGCCTGTAAATCTAAAGCTTATAAGATTCTCCCCTGTGCTGCTAATTTAGAATAACATTTTCATTATAATTATCTTATTTAAGTACACTAACTACGTACTTAAGTTATAGTTATTACGATTAAATCTTAGCTGTTCGTGGAGATATTTAAAGTTAAGTTTAAAGGAGTACAAGCAACAGCGGGCCTGTAACCACCGCTACGCTTTGCATAGCTATAAAACAGCGCGTATTTTCTTCAAATACGTTTATCGTTTCGTCTATTTCTTAGTTTATTGTCTAAGGGGACGGAAATTTCTAAATCTCATAGGTTACTTTTCTATACCTTCCAATGACGTATACCACTCTCTAAATGCACTGATTTTATTGATTTAGTTGGATATTTCATGTTACTTGCCTCTAGTCCAGTAATTTTGTTAAATTCAGTTTTGTGCTTTTGTTAACTTAAGCAACTCGCGTATTACTTTCTGTTACAGCTGCGAAATCTGAAAAATACGTTTACCAGGATTATAACTGCTTAAGCTTAATAAAGAAATGACTTCACACACGTTTTAGTTTCGGTATTTTAGTTCTAACATGTATAAATCAATATCTAAGCATAGTATTGTGTTTTAAACTTCTATGGGGAAGCTTTAATATTCGTATTGTTAATGAACAAAATTTCTGATCCTTTGTTCATTGCCCATTTCATGTAGCAACATCTCTTTACAAAACGTGTAAAATATTCCATTGGTTTATCAACTTGAAAACCGCCTAGCCACTCCATTTACTCTGTATCATCCTCGCGCTAGTTTTCCAGTTGTGAAAAAGCTTGGTCTTCATGTAGTCTCACACATAATTAAGGTGTATCCATCTCTGTTGAGATAATTATAAGGTTTCCCGCCCGTGGGGAGTACACTTTCATGAGCAAAAATGAAAATTTAGTACAAAGCAAGGCTGTGAACATACTGCAAATCTATCTCACCCTTCGCACTAGTACGACAAATATTATACATATTTGTGAGCTATGGATCCACGCCTCGCAGTGCTTAAGATTTCAGAAGAATTTGGCATCTGTTATAAAAGTACCCAATTATTCAACAAAAAATAGTTGGAGTTTTGAAAGAGTTTGCATTTCCCAATTACTTTATACTTGCTTTGAAGAAGAAGGAGTAACTTTTTGTGTAGAATAGCCAGGAGACACAGCTGCACTGCTATACCCAACATTAACATGTGCAGACATAGGGTGGAGAAGGGACTGCGAAATTAAGCAAAAGACAGTTCTATTAGTAGATTTCTTACACGAACGTTGGAGTCTTAACGCCACCGACTACTGCGACTTCCTCAATCAAGTTCAGTATCGATCAAGGCCTCAGTGTCAAAGCATTATCCCTGAGGTATTGCTCCTCCACAACAAGGCAAAGTCTCACATAGCATGGTTTATTATCTGGAAAACTAGCTAGCCACTCCATACTCTCGGTACTGTCTTCATGGAGGCAGTTGTTCAGTTGTGGAAAGACAATTGCTTAGTCTTCATTTATGCTCATATATTCTTGATTTACTTAGCTTACCAAATGACTGTATCGGCGATTCTAGCACATCGCCACGCAGCACAATTTCTGTTTTCTAAATTTTGCACAGGCAACTTCATTAAACTAAACATTTATAGAATGCGTATATTCTCCTCTATACTCCATTCACGTTAAGAATGCAGACTTGGAATAGATAGGCCTTAAAATACGGGTTTGCCATTGGCTAATGGGCGAGGCATATTCACACAGGAGAAATCGATGTAATTTCTTCATATGAAATTTCTGTCAGCTGTCAAATTTGTTTACAATTTTCGTGTCATTGTTTCCTGCAGTTTTTCATTGTACTTTTTATCTATAAACAAGTTGTGTCGATATTACTGTTACAAATAAAAACATTTAGTTGTTTTTGTGTATATAAAGGATTAGAATACAAAAGTGGTGTACTTAGTTTTAGAAGTATTAAGAAAGAGCGCCTTTAAAACGAACCACTCATTGAGGTGATTAAGCATTGAATTGGTTGTATATTGAATATTATTAATAGAACCACGTAACCGCCCTATCACCATCTTACATTACTGGTTTATAACCTGGAAGGAAAGTAACAATATCGTTAATAAACACGGAGAATAAAAGTGGGGACAGAACAACACCTTGTGGGACGCCAATTGGAATTGGGAGCAAACGTGACTTAATAGTTCCTTTCCTGGTATTTTTTATTGTTAATATTTGTAGAAGCTGTAGCCTGTGTGACAGGCAAGAGCCAAATCACAGCAGCGCCACTCCTCTTACGTAAACTTCTAGTTTACGTAGTAGTAAATCATGTTGGACACAATCAAACGCCCGGGTAAAGTCGCAAAAAATTCCGACTGGCACCTGTCTATGTTCCAGCTGTTCGAGAATGCGAAATAGCTGTCGTTGTTGATTTATTTCTTCTATAGCCGTGTTAATTATTACAGACGCAGTCGTATTTGTGTAATCACTTTACCATAGCATACTCTAAGATATTACTGACGCAAGAAGTCAATGACATTAGTCTACAATTACACATACTACTAGGATCACCTTTCTTATGAAGTGGTATAATGTTTAATGTCTTGAAACTGAAAGGGAGAGTAAATTCCCCGGATCTACATAATATTATATAGTTTAACTAAAAAGATGTAACCTTTATCATGACCAACTTTTCCCTTGTTTGTAGGAATATATATTTTTCTCCTGAAATGTTGCTCAAAATTACTTTTTAGCAAATTAAACTATTAAACACCAAACTTATTCGAGCAATTTTGTTCGTTTAGACGTTTTCCTAACGTTATAAAGTACAAAATAATGCGCCTGTTTCAAAATGGGAAATTAATGCAACACATTACCGTTTTATCCTCGAACCGTTGGAGATCACTATCGACCTTAATGCTTCTCGATAATCGACTGCGACGTAGCTCAAACGAAATGTAAAAGGAAAGACGTAACAATATCGAAAATGGAGGGTCCGAGGTGATAACAGCACCCTCCTGAAAAGTTATGCAAGAAAAAACTGGGCTACCATGTGAACGTGCATGTGTGCGTTGTGTGTACGGGAACAGAGTTAGTCTGTCTCTTTCGATACCGAACTTTCACGGTCAAGGGCATGCTTTGACGGAAGCCCGTTCGGCCGATTGTTCCCGACAATCTCTCTTCCTCTCCTGGGGTCTCGTTGTTTCTTACGATGCAAAGTTTAATTTAATTAACAGTTACTCAAGCGAGGCTAACGAAAGCGTTATTTTACGATCTACTTAATTAGTACGGAACAGCTTTGAATTGCATAAAGGTAACTGTTTTTGAACGATAATGGAAACGACTAAGTTGAATTGAAATTCTTAACGCCTGAAGGTTTCTGAATGTTTTTAATTTAAATCCGAGTTTGGCGTATTTATAAAATATTGGTTTTGCGTAAGCAAAAAAGTTTAATGAGGAGGTTATGGCAAGAAAGAAGTTATAATTAAGAATTTTAGTTCAGCACGTTTTCTTGTCGTCAATTCTTCTAAAAAATCACTTAAACTTAGACGTAACGAAACCTACTACAGCATATGGTTGAAGTCAATTAATTTAATTGGCAATAAAAGGCAAAGGTGTTTTGTCACAAATCTTTAATGGTCCTTATTTATAGACTAAAAAAATAAAAGTTGAGATATCTGGAACCCTTTAGTTTTGTTCATCCTTACGAAGAATTGAGATGAAGATGAAAAATTTCACTGTAATTTTCATGCCACATTTATCCTAAAGTTTGAAAATAGACAATATTTTGTTTTATTCGCAAAAACATCAAAGTTAAACAATTAATAGTGCAGGTATTCAAAATGATAAAATATGGATAGTACTGCGTTTAGATTTCGGTACGAGTATAGCAGTACAGAATACTTTTAGTCATACGTAAACTTACGACTAGTTTAAATATTTCAAGAATACCGGACATCAGTTGATGATGATGAACATTTCGGACAACCATCAACTGGCATTACATCAGAACATATCGTTGTACGGTTATAAATAATCGTAGGCATCTAAGACATCTGCAAAATACGATTATCACGTGGTACATACCAGTGGATTCTATCGGAAAGATTGTTTGTAAGAAAGCCAGCGTCGAAGACCTCAGCATAGCTGCCAGGTGACAAAGAGAAACAACGGCACATGGATGTCTGTAGAGAAATGAAAGAACAATTTGGAATTGAGAGAAATTTTCTTTGACTCGTAAGGGAAGTTTTAGTAATAGCAATAGCAATAAATAAAACACTTAATAAACAAGACTGAATCATAAAACAAAACAAGAAGCCTAACTGGTTAATTTTTCTAATGAATTACTACGAGGAAATGACAATGCAAAAGTTGAAGAGGAGCGGGAATATGAACTAGGTATAAAGAAACTGATAGAGGAAAGCAATATGACCGTAAATAGTTTCCCAGGCGAATCTTGTTTCCAAAACGTCTCCACTGGAATTCAGTGCCTGAACATCACGTCTTCCCAAAAACAACGTGCCATAATCAATACCTCTATCAGTCCATCATTCATGGTCCATCTTGAAAGTAGATATTTCAGAAAACGGCGCTGGATCTTCTCAATGCTCAATTAATAATAATAATCCTTTATTGCCCAACAGCCCAAGGGCCAATTACAGGACAAATTACAATACAACTCTTATTTAAAATAAAATAATTAAAATCGTGTTGCCTACAATAATAACATGCTGAAAATGTATATAATAATGAAACAAAAAAAAAAGAAAGACTCACAAAAATGGCTCCAGATCCCGTTTGTTTGCGTTCCTCACCATGTGACTGAGAGGTGCCTTAAGCAAAATGTTGGTATTAGCTCTAGGTACTTGAAATGTATTATAGTAGCGAGTATGATGAGTAGGTACGGTAAAGTTTATTTGCGCCAGAAGGGCTGGCGAGTCGACAGTATTTTTCAGGATCCTGCAAAGAAACTCCACACTGTTACGCTCGCGGCGGTCAGCAAGAGATAGAAAACCATGCTCAACAAGTAAGCTATAATACTCGATACCTCTTGCAGGATACACGTTGTCCATTCGAAAGGAGAGATATTTTAGAAATTTCTTTTGAACGCGTTCGATCATAAGCTCTTGGTGTAAATAACGGGGATACCAAACAATGGAGGCGTATTCAAGCTTAGAACGAACGTAGGCATAATATAAACGTTTCATTACACCTAAGTCTGAGAAATGCCTGCAAGAACGCATGACAAAACCGAGAGTTTTGGAAGCAGATGAACACATGGACGAAATATGTTCCGTAAATGACAGTCTATCATCAAACAAAACACCAAGATCCAAAGTTTTGATATTGCGTGGCATGGCTGCATCATTAATTTGGTAGTTATAGTATAAAGTAGTGTGAGTGTTATTGTAGGAAACCACAGTACACTTGTTGATGTTCAGAGGGAGATAATTGACCCTGCTCCAAGTATTAATGCGAAGAAGATTGTCTTGTAAATGTCTATAATCGAAAATGCTACCAACAGTATTAAGTATCTTTACGTCATCTGCATATGCTAAGACGTGACACGTAAACAGAGATAGTAAATCATTTATATAAAAATTGAAGAGAAGTGGTCCAAGATTTGAACCTCGAGGAACACCTGATGTTGGAGAAAACGGCGTAGAGGAATAACCATTGTAGCAAACATAACACTTCCTTCCAGTAAGGTAAGACTCAATCAACGTCAGGAAACCCACACCAAAACCAAATTTGTCCATTTTTTGTAGTAGCATCTCGTGGTTAATGCAGTCGAAAGCTTTAGAAAAATCTACGTAAATAACATCCACCTGCTTTCGCTTATCAAGCGCTTCACTAAGATATTGGCCAATGCATGCTAAATTAGTGATCGTCGACCTACCTGCAACAAAACCGTGCTGATGCTCAGATATGAAAGGAGTTATGCAGGTAGATATTTCTTTGTAAAGCAAATGTTCAAATACCTTAGCGAAATTGGGCAGTATACTTATAGGCATATAATCAGCAATGTTAGATCGGTTTCCTTTCTTAAATACGGGGGTAATTCTGCTAATTTTGAATTGAAGGTAGATGTAATGTGGTAAGATGCACATTTCAATTTGCTTGTAACAAACCTATAGCACAGTATTTTATGTAGAGGCGCACCATTAAAGAATTTGCATGGAACAAATTCTAACACTTTAGATGCAGAGATGCGTCCGTCGCTAACACGTTCAGTCAAACTTAATCTAGAGTCAACTAAAAGACCAAGATCCCTAACGGTATCACCTCCCTCGAGGTAATTATTATGTAATGAGTGCATTGGATGAATGTAATTGGTCTTCTGCTCGATATACGAAACAAAAAATATTTACTGGGGTTTGGTATTATTTTGTAAACAGAACATCAATTAGCAATGTCACATAGATCATGTTGCCGGTAAGCGATACCACTGGACAAGATAAAGACATCAGTAAATCGTGTATAAACAATACAAACAAAAATAATCCCAATTGTGGTCCTTGTGGTACACACGATGCAGTTATAGGATAGGTAACCATTGTACAATACATAGTGACCTCTTTTATTTAAGTAGAAATGTAGGAGTTTTAACAAACAAAATCTCAATTCCAAGATCAATAGCCTGTCAAGTAAAAATCCATTATCATTTACATCAGAGGCTCGGTGGAGCTTAATATAAATAACGTCACATATTCATTAAAAATTTACACATCGAAACAAGACTGTGACTGTTGAACTAATATGAATAAAACCATGCTGATTTGGTGTAATGTTAGGTAATACATTGCAATGCAAACAGGAATAGATAACAATTTCAAAAACCATGGCAAAGTCCTACGAGATCGATATCGATGTACAGCTGCTGGCAAGCTGTTTAATTATTCAATTCTTGCTCGCTGGTGGAGTTTCATGGAGTAACACGAATACGCTACAGTGATATCACTTTTACATACACATAGAGTGAACTATACTGGATTGCCTGTAAAAATAGGGACTCTTAGGAGTTGCCTATTTTCATTAATAATTGTCTTTCAATTTTATATTTGAAGTTATAGCCTTATAAAATCATACTGGGTAAAGAGATTTGAAGGTACTAGGATTTTTAGACGCACAGGTATCTAAAATTAGAAATAAATATATTGCACAAATTCTAAACAAAGTTACTGCCAACACAAGTATAAATGTAATTTAAAAAATTTCTCAATAATTCTTATTCCTCATCTTTAAAGCGAGTGAACTCAAATTTTCTTCAGAGTATAACTTGTTACGTCTTTTTCGAATAAAATTACTTAAATATTGATCGCAAATACAGCAGGTTGGTAACTACATGTTTGTAACTGCAGTTAATGTTTCATTTAAAACGCATAACGATCACTTCACTTAGTTTTCATATTACACCAACTGTTATTATACTCCTTATCTAAAACCTAAAGCGGGAAATTTCGGTGACATTAAAATTTTAAACGTATGCAAATCGCCTCATCTTAAGTTTATTGAAGAAGAGCACCACAGCGCTCTAAATGGGAAAACTTTTAATGCGCGTGTATTAGGCTTTGTATCGTTACGATAATGTCCCGCGAGTATTTCGTACTTGTACTTTGCATACTTATTTATATATTCGAAACTTCGTGATTTTTTCTCTTTTTCTAACTTGCAAAACCACGACTATTATAGACTACTAGGAGGTAGAGACATATATCTTGCACGTTTCACTTCCTTCGGAGGTGGAAAAGACATTAAATGTTTCACGCCTTGTCGATATTAACACATTATATACGCTTGAACGTCCTACTTTTAATGTCGTTCCCAATCTAAATACTTGTAGAATGCATAGACGTACTTACTACTGCTAAGTGGTGTGTACGTAACGCTCGTCTATCAAGAAGACCTTAAAACAAACTGTGAACTTGGCGAATTGAGAATCAAACTTATTGCGGATTGCATAAAGCTAACAAATTGCAACAGAATGCAAAACGTCTATATATATAACATATGGGCTGAAAAGTTCCGGGCCTAACAAAGAAAACACGGTTTTTTTGGTTCAAAATTAGCTTTATTCATCAACGTAATCTACATCAAGAGCAACGCAATCATTCCAGCGCCGCTCTAACATTTCAATATCACTTTTGTAGAACGATTTATCTTTTGCCTCAAAATAGGCCTCAGTTTCAGCGATAACCTCTTCATTCGTGCGAAATTTCTTACCGGCGAACATTTTTTTGAGGTCTGCGAACAGCCAGTAGTCGCTGGGAGCCAAATCTGGCGAATACGGTGGATGTGGGAGCAATTCGAAGTTCAATTCATGTAGTTTTGCCATTGTTTTGATTGATTTGTGACACGGTTCGTTGTCTTGATGAAACAAAATTTTTTTCTTTGCCATATGCGGTAGTTTCTTTGCAATTTCGGCCTTCAAACGCTCCAATAACGCTATATAATATTCACTGTTAATGGTATTTACTTTCTCAAGATAGTCGATGAATATTACACCACGCTCATCCCAAAATACGGAGGCCATAACCTTTCCAGCCGATTGTTGTGCTTTCGGGCGATTTGGACGAGGTTCACCAGTTGCTGTCCACTCAGATGACGATCGTTTTGATTCCGGAGTGAAGTGATGGATCCACGTTTCATCCATTGTCACATATCGACGCAAAAATTCCGGTTTGTCACGTTTAAACATGGCCAAACACTGCTCAGAATCATGAACACGTTCTTGTTTTTGGTCAACAGTGAGCAAACGCGGCTCCCACTTTGAACATAGCTTTCTCATAGTCAAATGCTCATGCAATATAAAGCCAATACGTTCTTTTGATATCTTTACGATGTCAGCTAACTCATGCAACTTCACTTTTCGATCATTCAAAACGATTTTGTGGATTTTTTTGATGTTTTCTGGTGTTACCGCCTCATTTGGACGTCCACTGCGTTCTGCATCATCGGTGTCTCTACGACCACGTTTGAAGTCAGCAAACCAACGTTTTATTGTTGTTTCTGATGGAGCGGAGTCCCCATAACACTTTTCAAGCCATTGCTTCGCTTGAATGGTATTTTTTTCCCATCAAGAAGCAGTGTAAAATTAAAACATGAAATTGTTTTTGATCCATTGTTTTGAAAGTAACAAAAGTACAAGTACACTCTTAGCACAATAACTCACAAACTAATGAATAGAATATCATGAAATTTTAACAGCTGTCTTTTGAAGGTTAGTACTAAGTGAGAGAAAGGTGACTGCAATAAAACTAGCGTCATCTATGTGCTAGGCCCGGGACTTTTCAGCCCATGTGTTAGATATTAAAATCAGTAAAATTGTTAATCATAGTAGAATAAAATATAAAACGTGTACAATGTAGGTGAATGATTGTTTAAATATGCATAAGGTCGCTAATGCGACTTTTTCTATATTAGAACGAAATTAAAAGCTACAATTGTTGTTACAAATTTTAAATTAGAAGAAATAAATATTATCATAACTGTTCTAGAAATCGATAATGATACCAGTAATCTGGAGAAAATCCATGTAAAAGTATATTTATTTTCTTTTCGAAATCTGAAATAATTTAATGCAATGATACCACTAGTAAGTACTAAGCTGACGAATTACTGCAATCAATGAAGAAAGAGAAGAGAAAAGAAGTTACTAGTTACTGCTATACATGTGCAATATTCACCGGAAGTAAATAGAAACGAGTGTTAAAGCAATATACTTTTAATGCTTTGAGCTTATTGTCTAAGTTTGATCTACCCATCGTATTGTTCAAATATTCTAGCATTCGTATACTAAAAAACTGGCCTAGCGGAAACGGATATTCGATATGCTACATCATTCCATTGGTAGTGGAAATAAAATTTTTATTTATTGCACGTAACAGTACCTTTTTTGTCCTGCAACGAGAACAGCCGCTGTTTCAGATCTCATAAAATCTTTACGACAGTCCCATAGCGCAGTTGCTAGCGTTCCATGAGATGAATTTTCGCGGATGCGACTTGGATTCGATTATTGTCTTGTACTTAAGAATTCATTTTCCTGGAAATATTTTGTAACTAATTAGCTCCAACTGTCTTCCAGCTTTGGCCTAGATTTGGCACAGTATTCTGCACTATTAATAATATTTCTTTTATGTGTGTGACTTAAACTTTTTCAGGTCAATAACAGTCTTTATTATTATCGATTTATAGATTACCGTATTCTCGTTCATCCGTATTCCATAAACGTAACAGAAAAAAATAACTTTAAAATTAACTTCTTGCGTTACAGTTTTACGTTCAACCAAATTAAAATATTTGTATTGTAATTTCAAATTTTAATAGCTGTGATTTCTTGGACGTAATTAACACATGGGCTGAAAAGTCCCGGGCCTAACAAAGAAAACACGGTTCTTTTTGGTTCAAAATTAGCTTTATTCATCAACGTAATCTCCATCAAGAGTAACGCGATCATTCCAGCGCCGCTCTAACATTTCAATATCACTTTTGTAGAACGATTTATATTTTGCCTTAAAATAGGCCTCAGTTTCAGCGATAACCTCTTCATTCGTGCGAAATTTCTTACCAGCGAGCATTTTTTTGAGGTCTGCGAACAGCCAGTAGTCGCTGGGAGCCAAATCTGGCGAATACGGTGGATGTGGGAGCAATTCGAAGTTCAATTCATGTAGTTTTGTCATTGTTTTGATTGACTTGTGACACGGTGCGTTGTCTTGATGAAACAACATTTTTTTCTTTGCTATATGCGGTCGTTTCTTTGCAATCTCGGCCTTCAAACGCTCCAATAACGCTATATAATATTCACTGATGATGGTATTTCCTTTCTCAAGATAGTCAATGAATATTACACCGCGCACATCTCAAAATACCGAGGCCATAACCTTTCCAGCCGATTGTTGTGCTTTCGGGCGCTTTGGACGAGGTTCACCAGTTGCTGTCCACTCAGATGACGATCGTTTTGATTCCGGAGTGAAGTGATGGATACATGTTTCATCCATTGTCACATATTGATGCAAAAATTCCGCTTCGTTACGTTTAAACATGGCCAAACACTGCTCAGAATCATCAACGCGTTCTTGTTTCTGGTCAACAGTGAGCAAACGCGGCACCCACTTTGAACAGGGCTTTCTCATAGTCAAATGCTCATGTAATATAAAGCCAATACGTTCTTTTGATATCCTTACGATCTAACTCACGCAACTTCACTTTTCGATCATTCAAAACGATCTTGTGGATTTGTTTGATGTTTTCTAGTGTTACCACCTCATTTGGACGTCCACTGCGTTCTGCATCATCAGTGTCTCTACAACCACATTTGAAGTCAGCAAACCAACGTTTTATTGTTGTTTCTGATGGAGCGGAGTCCCCATAACACTTTCCAAGCCATTGCTTCGCTTGAACGGTATTTGTTCCTATCAAGAAGCAGTGTAAAATTAAAACACGAAATTGTTTTTGATCCATTGTTTTGAAAATAACAATAGTAGCGTGACTCTTAGCACAATAACTCACAAACTAATGAATAGAATATTATGAAATTTTAACAGCTGTCTTTTGAAGGTTAGTACTAACTGAGAGAAAGGTGACTGCAATAAAACTAGCGTCATCTATGTGTTAGGCCCGGGACTTTTCAACCCGTATGTTATATATAACATAATGTTTTTGTACCACTTCAACGATCCTTTAAGAAGAAATTCAACAAATACTATTTCCTTTTTCGGCGAAGGACATTTTCGTAATTTTGCTGTTAGCTGCTGTTGTATTTAATATTAAAAATGATGGAACTGGATCTACTGATTATTGCAATTCAACAATATCCTCATATGTGCGATAAGGCTTTATCCGATTTTAAAAGTGACAAGCTTAAAAAAGCTAGCTATTGCGAACAATCTGCAGGTCTCAGGTAAACAAAAAATGCTACTTAGTACTATATACAGACATAATCTAAGCAAAGTGAATGAGTAGGAGGTTGTAGTGGCCTAGAAGCAGTCCATAATTGTCTTTCTCGACACAATGAAGATGGTGAAGAATAGCGTTGTGACGAAGAATGGCACATAAGCTTCGTGCAAAATATCTGAATCCAAGCATCAGTTAATAGTGTGGCATTACACATGTTTTTCTCTAAGAACTATAAAATTACAGCTAAATCTGATGACAATAGAACTGATGCTTGCTGTGATGATTTGTTGCTAGTTGAATCCCCACCAAAGGAGGAAACATTAACAAAGCGGAGAGTCTTGATTAGCAACAACGCTCGGCCTCATACAGCTCCAGCAACAAAACAATAATTTTAATGTCTCAAATGGCCACTAACATCCACCTCCCTGTTCCGCTTTGATGCCAGGTTACCTTCATCTTTTTTTCAAAAATGATAGCGCTTTTCTTTTTTGGAGGAGAGCGGGGTGAAGTCCAAAAATTATAAACAGCTCAAATAAACAATTTCATGATTGTAGTTATTGGCAGCAGATGAGTACAACAGCTGCATTGGGAAACTTGTGCCTCGTCATAAGAAGTACATCAGTAATACTGGCGACCGCCGAAAAGCAATGTTAAGTTCACTATTAATGTGAATGAAGTCTTCTTGTGATATTTTTATTTTGATTGAATAACCCCTAAATGTTCTTCATTTCTGGATGATTCTTGCAGATGTCAAACATTATATTGACAAAGGAATCACAATTTTACCTTTTACTGGACAAAAGGATATCTGTATTAATTAGAAAATAATGGTCCTTTCACCAGTCTAATTTTTCAAATTGTACACCGTTGTGTTTGTAATAAATAACTACATGTGGATGGGTTAGAACACTTTATTTGACCTTAAATTTACATTAAATATTAGGACGTGCTGTGTTGTCTGTATATACACATGCATGTACTTATGTATGTATAACGTGTTATATGTATATTGCTGCCAACATTAGCATAACGTATACTTTTTTATTATGTCTTAAAACGTCTGAATGTCGAAAATAGTCCGATTAAAAATGTCACATTAGTAAATAGTTTACAAAAAATTTTAGCGGTGTATATATACACTGCTACATAAGCTGAAAGTATTGGCACTTCCTTCTTTGATAATCTAAAACCGATAGTTACCAACTAAAGAGAAATAAAACTCCCAGTGTTTCAATTCCATTCAACTAAAATTTATAACCTGTCATCGTTTGTCCGCATTCGTTTTTCCAGCGTCCGTAAATTCGAGTAATTAAGCGCGTTGGCCAGCGAACAGAATGACTTGTACGTATTAAACATTCATAAGTCCATCAGCTAATTTAGTGCTATGGGGTAACATCGCTAGACCAGTTGAACGCGTCAGCTGACCGCACTATTGGCACTCTAATCGAATTCGGTTAGAACGAGAGGGTAAATACGGCTGCGGACGCTGTCGAAGGCTTCCAACAAGTCAACACCGACCTCGTGGAAAGTCTGTATTGTCTATGATTATATGTGTATATTAGGGTTGCCCAAAAGCTTCTATGCTTCTATGCCGCGGCCAAGGCTATGTATCGTCTATAAATAGAATCAAATTTGTTATGTCCTCGTATTATGTAGACCGTTAGGTAATCGGAAGGTATGCCTATGAAGATTATGTTGTCAATTCACTATAAATTTTTATAATGTTGTAGATTTAATTGGGGCAGATAACGGAATAATTGCCATGTTTGTTTTGTATACAAATATTGGAGAATTTCAAACAATCATACAAATATGCACGAGATAGGAATAAAAACAATCTATTTGAAAAAAGATCAAATGAATTATAGATTGAATAATGTTGGTTATGTGGCAAATTGTGGGATTTTCTTTTAATATGATAAATAACATTATCGAATAAAACATAATACACATATACCCTCTCCTTGCTAACCGAGCTATCGACGTCGCGTTCCCAATAAATTATTAATTGTGTGGTGTGGAGTTTACTGCGATACCTGTGAATAAGACAGATACGGTAAACTTGAGAGAAAATAAGGACAAATTTTACAAAAATATTTTTAAATATATAACTCAAAGCATTTAATATATAAGTTAAAACTGTTATTGGTTCTATTAGATTGGATGTGTTTGACAGGTATAAAATATAAATTAGTTCATTTAATAAGTATTCAGGGTAGCCATTGTTAATGGGTAAATCAAGAACGAGGTATAATTTTTTTAAGTAAAGAAGGGTGGTCAATTCTTTTCTTTTTTAATCGTATGTCCTTTATACCTTGCGGTGTCGGACTATTTATTTCTTATTTTTATCTTCCACATGTTCCAGTTCTGAGCCAGTTGTTTAGCTTCAATCCATCCCATACTTCTCTTTTCCAATGTTCTATACACCTGCTCCTTTCAGGTGTTTCGGGGTCTACCTATTCTGTTTTAGCTCTCTGTTTTGGCTTCAAATATCCTCTTTGTGATTCGATCTTCTTCCATTCTGTGTAGATGTCCAAGTCATCCCAGTTGTCTCTCTTCTATGACCACTTCTACTGGTTTGATACCCAGACTTAGTGATTGTCGTGTTTCTGATTCTGTCTCTTCTAGTTACTCCTTCTATTCTTCTTAGGAATCTCATTTCCATGGCCGTAACTCTGCTTTTGATTCTATTCGTGGTTATCCATGACTCACTGCCATATGTTAATGTTGGTCTGACCACTCTTTTATACACCTCTGTCTTTATTTTTTTTGGTATTTCTTTTTTATCCAGAAACGAATTTCTCAATATGTTATATATTTTTGCGGATTTCCCTATCCTCTCATTTACCTCTTTCTCTATTCTCCCATTGTCTTCAATGATTGTTCCTAAGTAGTTGTAACTTTTAACTTCTTCCAATGCTTTTTCCCCGATTTTGATGCTATGTTTTCCTTGTTCTGCTGCTATTATCATTGTGTTTGTTTTCCTCGTGTTTATCTCCATGTTTATGTTTGTTAGTTCTTCTTGGTATATCTTCAAGTTTTGCTGTAATGTCTCTTCCGAGTGTGCTATCAGTACCATATCATCTGCAAACATTAGTTCCTGTACGTTAATTGCATTCATTTTCCAGTTTCCTACTTTCATATTTTTTCCTTTTTGTTTAGCTTTTTAACAGCGTCGTATATTAATATTAAGAATAACAATGGGCTCAATACGCATCCCTGTTTTAATCCAATTTGCGATTCGAATTCAGCTGATTCTGCATTGGAAGTTCTCACCTTATTCTTATTGCTTTTGTACAATGCCTTAATCATCTCTATCATTAATTTCTCTAAACCTCTCCTTTCCAAGCTCTGCCATACATCTTCTCTTCTTACCCTATCAAAAGCTTTTTTTAAGATCTATAAAACATATATGTATTTCCTTTCCTTTCCCTATTAGTTTTTCTCCTAATTGTCTGATTACAAATATTAAGTCCTGGGTGCTTCTTCCTTTTCTAAATCCATGTTGAGTATCTTCTAGTGTTGTTTCCAGTTTCTCTCGGAGTCTTTTTTCTAGTATTCTTGTCAATACTTTTCCTGGGATGCTAGTTAATGTTATTCCTCTATAGTTTGAGCATTCCTTAGAGTCTCCCTTTTTGTATATGGGCATAATTATTCCCATATTCCATTCCATAGGTATTTCTTTTTTTATTATAATGTCGTTTAAGAGGTCAAATAGTTCTTCATTACCTTTGTCTCCCATATATTTTATCATTTCAGCTGTGATTCCATCCTCCCCGGCCGCCTTTCCTAGTTTTAGTTTGCTAACTGCTTCTCTGACTTCTTCGTCGCTTATTGGTGTGATACGTTCATCGTCGTTTTTTGTTTTATGCTCTTTTTCTCTTATGTATCCGTCTTGTTTTATTTTTGTGAGTTCTTCAAAGTACTATTTCCATCTTTCCATTATCTCTTTTTCCTCCGTTAGTATATTTCCTTTGTCATCCTTTATATATTTCAATATCGGCGCCTTCTTCTGTCTCAATTGTTTTATTGTTCTGTAGAATAATTTTTGGTTTTCTCTATAGTTATCTCTCAGTTTTATTCCGAACTCTCTCCAAGAATTTTCTTTGGCTTTCTTGATACTCTCTTTAGCATCTTTTCTTGCCATTTTGTACATATTGTAATCCTCCTCTTTCCTGGTATCCATATATCTGATCCATTTATTTTTCTTATCTTTCACTTTGAGTTGTATTTCTGCTGTCCACCATTTGCTTCTTTTTGTGCACGTATTTGCTATTTTTGTTATTTCACAGCTTTCTTGCCGCCTCCAGTATGATGTTTTTGAATCTTATCCATTTGTCCTCTATCCCTATTTCGTTTTTAGTCTCTTGTTCAAATAGTTGATTTGACTTGTATTGGTACTTCTCTCGAATTTCTTCCTCTTTCAATTTGTGGCTTTTTATTTTTTCCTTAGTTACTTTTTTCCTTTTGTCTTGTTTCGTCCTTTTTGAATTTTTGCTAATCTTCATCTGTAGCAGGTAGTGGTCGCTACCTATTTCCGCATTTGTTTGGACTTTGACATTTATTCCTTCCTCCAGTTTTCAGCATTTATTAAGAAATAATCAATGATTGATTTTTCTTTCCTACTAGGCACTTCTCTTGTGTATTTGTGAATGCCTTTATGTCTAAATTTTGTATTTGCTATAATCATGTCGTTTTCGATGCACATATCTATTATTCTTCTCCCGCTGTCATATATGGTCTCTTCACCTTCCCTTCCCATTTCCCTTTCAATTCTTTTCACTCCCAATTTTATGAATTTGCTTGACTTAATAATAATGTTATTGAAGGTAAGTAATATAACTATAGTAAACATCGTATAATTTGACCTTAGGGCGCTTTACAAACACACTTTCGCACTTGCACACAACACATTCCTTAGATTTTATCTCTTACACACAAGGAACTATATAAAAAGTTTGCACTCATTTTGTAGACGGGATTATCCATTTTAGAGAAAAAATGTCCTGGTTCAGATAAAAAAGAACTTGTGGCACTTTATAAATTTATAACGTAACCTCAAAATACAGAAAAAAATTTCATTCATCCGAAATACAAGAAAAGACGTTTCAATTTCAAGTTTTTCCAGCTTATTTCGAAGGGCGACGCGTCTGTCACTCACGTCGTTCGCATCGAATGAGCTTTTTTTTCTCCACCTTCGGAGATTCGGGATGGAACGCGTTGGCGCCTTACATTTGTCGGATTTATAGTCGCAGTTAGGTCGGGGGGAAATCGGTTTCTTTCCGCAAAATATGTAACCCATCAAATAAATTTTGCTCTTCGGGGAAAAGCGCTGTTTTTCGAGTTAAATGTGCTCGAATGCTGCATGAAAGAACTTCTTTCGAGAACTTTATAACGTAGAGGAGTCGCAATATAGAAGTTAGAAGTGAACGGAGAATGGAGATCGCTATTAGCTTTAACGTTTTGGGGAAGGTAATTTTGAAATAGCCCGGGGTAATGGATTTCGTAATTCGATCAAATTTATTGTGGTCTTATGTTGGATTGCCAGACGTAATTTATATAAAATTTTGCATACAATGAATAAATTCTTCTACATCCTCATTAATTCTAATTTTATTCATAGATTTGGAAAAATTAGAAGATGTTATGGAATGCATTCTTTTTAAACAAGGTGCCCCAAAAGTCCTTTTCAAAATAAAAAGAATATAATAAAACAATGGCCGGGTATAATGAATAAATTTTAATTTTTCATTAAAGTACAGACTTTGGGAATTTATTTCTTTAAAATTATGAAAAAATCCATTGGTGTCAAGTCGACCAGTTTATGTCACCGCATCTAAATATGAATTTCCAGGGAAATTTCATGAACAACTGGTGTTGATACATTAGACGTGTGGGAGACGTTCCCTTCACCTTATTGTAATCAAGAGTTTCTATTAAAACCATTCAAACTGTGCTAGCCTAGCCTGAACAAGTTGTTCCATATATCGCTGAGAATTTATGGTTACTGTATGGCTTGTCATCTTCAAAAATGTACGGGACGATAATCCGTTGTGCCGACATTGCAGCGCAAGCAACAACTTTTGACGAGTGAAGTGGATTTTATGCTTCTGTTTTGTATTTGTTAAAAGTCCAATAAAGGCAGTTCTGCCCGTTTACGTGGCCATTAAAGTGAAAATGCTCCTCATCCGTGAAGTTTTTATAAAATTCGCGCACACAGCACGCACACCTAGCTCCCGTAAAACACTTCATAGCGTCTAAATTCCCAAAGACAGACTAGCGGTTGGTATTCCCCATTATCCACCCAACAATTGTGTTCCGCGCAGTTAACAAAACAAATTGTCTTTTGTGACATCCAGTATAATGACATCCACATTATGGATGTGTAGTAGAATCTTTAGAATCCTAATCCACCACAATTGTTCTAAGGTTCTATCGATATCCAATCTATCTGGGCCATTATAAAAAGATTGTTCCCGATTTTTCTCCTACTATCGAATTTCATAAAACAGTTCTTCAGCTGGTTGGCAATCGTATCTGGAGAAATTTAATCCATAACCTATTTCACCAATTCATTGGAAATGCCATTCAATCTGCGGTCCTTTTTCTCGCAATGGTACGCTGTTCAATTTACGGAAAGTTGCCCGCAGCAATATAGTTTCAATTACGCTATCGATCGCGGTGCACGTCATATGTATGTACATACGTACGATCTAACACTTTTTAGATGGGAAAATATGTACCGCAGCCTGGCAAGATACGAATACCTACTAAATATTATACTGTTCAAAATAATTAACGAATATTGGAGTTAGTCTGAATGTACATCAACGACACCAAAAGATGATTGATGTCTGTCACAAATAACACATACAAATTGCACTCTTAATCTAACGCAGCTTCGAAGTAAGTATGCTGCTACCACTGGAGGGCTAGTATTAACAGAAACAAGTACGGCATACTGTTCCCTATCGTGGAGATACAATGGAAGAAATTCTTGACCAATATCGAACACTGCGTAGTAGCACAGCTTTTTAAAAGTGCATGGAATAATCCAGACACCATCGAACGCACGTGTTAGCTCATAATAACTTAATTCCACGCTTTCTCGCTTATCCAGAACCTCTATAAGATGTGTTCGGACCGCAAGTACCCAATTAAACACACATCTAAAATGACTTGACATTGATATCTAACATAATAATACTGCTAAATAGAAATACCCATGGTAAAAGTGAAATTATTCGCGAGAAAAACAATGTGAGGAAACAAAAAACGCACGCTGTGTTTGAACCGGCAGACGAGTGTTTATTATTTTGGAAGTATTTATCGCCAGAAATACTTATTTGAGGTGTAAGTTTACATATGGGTAGGCAAAAACATGTCGCTGTGTTATCGTTTTTGGTCTTCACATTCTTTCTCGTGAATGGTTTCACCAATACCACGAGCATTACTATGTTAGGTACCCAATTAAACGTTTGGTATGTATACGCTCATATATGTTTGATATTGCCGGTAGAAATGATACAAATCTGTAGCATTATGAATCACTAATTTCGCCATTTTCATATATCAGAATTACCTCCGATCTTAAACTCACCTAGGGAAACTGCTTCATGTAGACACTATTTATTAATTCGTTGAGAAAATATATTTCTTTTCCGCAGTTAGTTTCTATGAGTTAATGAGATTATATTGGAGTAGTATAGATTAACATAATCCTTGTCGATTCTCCCTATTGTGTTTAATTGATTTTAATTTACGCTGTACAGAGATAAAGTTAAACAATTTACAACACACGCCACTGATTCTAATTATAATTTCATACCGTAATGTTAACATTTGCACTTAATTTGAACGCCTAAGCGTATACATCAACAGCCGGCGTATAATTAAAACGTTGCGCTCGCGTAGACTAATCCGTTATCTCTCTTCTTTAGTGCGCAAAGTTTGATTGCATCCCTTTCACGAGAGAGCGAAGATTGATCGCTCTAGTTTGTCGATGTATCGACTGGTTTTTCGGAACGCAGAGCGTTCGATTTTTTTCTCATTAAGTACCTGAAAAATCCGCTTTCGAACTCGCGCCAACGTCGGACGTGAAATGATACGAACGTAAATCACGCTGTTAGTATCAACACGCTTCCCGAATTATCTGGCGTTAGTCACTCGAAATGCCGTCGGTGTGTTTGTTTTTATCGAAAAATTGGCTGATGCTGTTAATTCACGGTCAAAAATTGGGTGCGATGTTATGCGAATCTGATGCTGGAATTTTCACCTTCTTGATTATTTGCTAACTGCATCAAATTTATTGAATATGTAGATATTTTCTACTTAGAAAATGAATTACATGATGCACTATTATACTTTGAGTTATATATTGTACTGACTTGAATTGCTTTCATAGAAAAGGTAATAGCTGTAGGGGCTTTCTTCACGTAAGTTTCTGTTTCCTTAGAAATGCCATCTAGAGAGATTTTACCCAACTAACATGGAAAGGGCGGGTTGCGTGAATTTAATTGATAGCAATATGGGTAAGCCAAGAAAGCTTTCTAAATAAAACACATAGTACCCTACAAATGGTATACTGAGAGTGATTATACCAAATACAGTAGAACCCGGTTATAACGACAGTCACGGGACTGCGAATTTTTTGACGCTATAACAAGATGACGCTATAGGCGGAGTTCTTACAAGTTCCATGTTTACATACAAGAATTGGTGGGACACAATATTACGGGTGGTAAACTGATACATATGTGAATTTAATTAATTTAATGTACTTAACCATGTAACTTTACATATGTAGGTACATACTAACTTGTTTGTCTAATGAAAGAAATCTGTAATTTTCCGTTGCACAGTTTTCGCACGCCAAAACTGTTTTTCTATATCCATTTCTAATTCTCTCACTTTATCAATAATTTGAGGTGACATTTCTCTCTGTCTATAATAAGTCTTTAAAGCTTCTTCGTTTGTCGATACGTGTTCTGCTTCGTCGCATGAATGTTCTTCCTCTTCGATTTCATTATCGTTTTCGTTATCCCGCTGTTTTATGTCCTCCACGATATCAGAATCTGAACGCATTCCCGACGTATCGAGGCAACTGTCCACGGATGCAAAGTCGTCGAAACAAAACTGGTTTTCGTCACTCTGATTTTGCTGTCACTTTTTAATAAGTTCACATAACGGAACGGCATCTTCATTTAAGTAGTTACAAACTGGATTATTCCTTAATCTTGAATGACTAAAGCAGTTTGCTATAGTCTCAGAGGTTACACTACGCCAAGCCTTCTCTAAAAAGTCCAACGCGTCGAGAAGTGAAACTGCACATTGTGCGTTCTTGTCCATACCCGTAAACCCGTAATAATTTTCTACAGAAGAAATTTTCTGCAAAAACATTGTAAGGTTCTTATTACGCCTTGGTCCATTGGTTGAAGGATGGTAGTGCAATTTGGGGGCAGAAACACCAAATTAATACGTTTTAAGTGGGCTAATGATGGATGTGCTGGGCAGTTATCGACTAAAAGCAAGATTTTTTTACCTTTAACCGCAAGTTCTTTATCCCATTTTCGAATTTCATTTTCAAACATTTCTGAAGTCATCGATGCTCTTTTGTTTGCGCAATAATTTGTTGGGAGTGTTTTTATGTTTTTGAAGCAACGTGGCTTTTTTGACTTTCCAACGACAAAAATTTTACGTTTCTCCGTACCGGTCATATTAGCACACACAAATGCAGTTAACCGTTCTTTGGCTAGTTTACCGCCTACATATTTTTCGCCTTTAAACTTCAGAGTCTTATCTGGAAGAAGTTTATAGAAAATTCCCGTGTCGTCGCCATTGTAAATTTCGTTGTCTTCATAATCTTGTTTTAATTTAGGCCACACTTCATTTAGCCACGTCTCTGCTTCTGTCATATTAACACTTTCCGCTTCACCGCTCACTTTTCCGAACGTTATTGAATGTCTCCGTTTGAAACGCTCCAGGCACCCATTGCTGCACTTAAAATTTGTGGCTCCAAATAAACTTCCAAATTCTTCGGCCTTTTGCATAAGCAGTGGTCCATTAACGGGTAAATTTGCACTTCTACATTGCTTAAACCACGTAATAAGCGCTTCGCCGATTTCAATCTTTTCGCACGATCGAATTTTTTTTCACTTTTCTTTCCCTTTCACAAAGGTATTCATGATTTTATTCTTATTTTTCACAATTGTACAAATCGTAGAATTAACTAACCTAAATTCGCGATACACGTCCGCTTTCTTCCTTCCACTTTCGACTGCTTTGATTACCGCGACTTTGTCGTTCACGCTTAAACTTTTTCGCTTTAAACCTGACATTTTCGATAAAGAAATCTCGATGTTTCACTCACACGATTCAAATGCCGACTGAGGAAATTTCTTACGAACTTTGCCTGGCGCATTGCAAGGAATCCCCGAACGGTCGAACGTTGCAGGCTAGGCAAATTGCAAGAAATTCAACGAACGGTAATATTCTTGGAATCCCCGAACGGTCAGTTGCAGGCTAGGCAAATACCAGGAATTGAGCCATAAATGATAATATAAATACATACCTCAAGGGGTAAATATTTGTCGTTATATCAGGGGTTATTGGTGCTAAAACCGGGGTTTTCCCTGTACGGTTGAATAGTAAAGTACGGGACGGCTTAAAATTTGACGCTAAAAAAGGAGTGTCGTTACAGCCGAAGTTGTTATAACTGGGTTCTATAGTAAATATAACCATCCAAACAGTTGATTGGTTAGAATACAAAAATAAATTACTTAAATTTTTGTGGAGTGTTTACTGCGATACCTGTGAATTACACGACCACATAGTCCTTGCAATCGTTGAAACCTTTCTCTGGTAATTTGCTTTCATTGGACGAACAATTTAGTGCGATACCAGAAGCAACTTTAAGAAACATCCATCAAAACAGACTCACATGTCATCAGCAATTGCAACAATTACTACAACAATTTTGGAGTTGCTGGTCTAAAGAATATCTTGCACAACTCCAACAACGAACAAAGTGGACAATCAATCCAAGATTCATAGGAACATTAGGAAGAGTAGCACACGTTCGTGCAGGAAGTGATGGCGTCAGCAGAGTTGTCTCTATTAGTTCTCCAAATGTAGTTCTGACGAGAACGGCCTCTATATGGCCATTACCTTTGGAACCCGAGAAGAAGATTGATGACGAATGAAGCATAATATTGTTATCTATACTTATATACTTACTCTGTATTGTTATTTTTATAATGTGTTGTTAGTCATACTTACCATTTTTTATTATCTACCATTTTATTGTTTGAAAGATCAGAGTCTTCTAAGGTGGAGGGCATGTTGGCGCCATATTCAAAACTAACTGTGATGTGCAGAAGCGCATTCGTCACATAATAATATAACGCACGAGATTGTAAGCAAGTACATAAAAAAATAACGATTAACGTTGAGTATGTATAGAATGTAACATTTTACGAGTCTATTTTTTAATAAAACAATTTACTACAGTCCACTGCTATAATTAATCAACAACAGCTAATATGATTTTAGGAGTCAGCATATCTAAATTAGTATAAAACATGTAGAAGTAAGCAAAAATTCTGTTAGACAGTGTTATCTGAATATAAGCTACATCTCTACCAAGTTTCATACAATTCTGAATTTGACACTTGAAGAGCTTTCCTTTTATTATATTAAAATATTAAGTTCTTTTTAATCATACGTACTGGGGGACGAAAACAAAAAATCCAACCCCCTTTCTCATTCTTTTGAATTATGGAGATGTATAAGGCACAACCCGTTCTAATTCATTTTAATAGTCTCATGCAAATACATGAATGACAATTATTCCAAACAAAGACCTCCTTACGTGAAACTATTCACGCTACAAAGGCATTAAATTATGAATTTATAATTCTAGACGCTCGTTATTCATACCGAAAACGTTTAACACGAATACATACTGTAATATCACGTACACGGTATAGAATTTAATTTCAACAACTCGTACAAACTGGTTCACCCCAACCGTCGTCTAGATATCGCGATGTTATATTTCATTATTTTTCTACGTTCGAAGACGATGACACCGCAATGCGGATTTTTGGAAATACCACTCCGAACTGCAACTTCAACACGTCGTAGTAGCCGCTGCTGAGGTTCGTCCTGAAGTATTCCGCTGTATTATTTATGACAGCCAAGTAGAAATCCACTTCGGTTGTATGTAAAGGTAATACTACTTGTACATAAGTAAACATGCGGAATGATTTACGATAATGGTTACCTTGGAAGTGTACCAGGTTTGATATTGAGTTATGCAGTGATTTCAACTTGCATTTATTTTGATGGAAATATTTCTCAATTCGCTTATACTTGATGGAAGAAGCATCATTAACTTTAAAGCTAAGGATGAAGAGAATACTTTAACTTAACGATTTTAATTTCGTATTGGATATAGTTCAATCTTACGATGTATGTGTTATAAATTTTTTATAAATAGCGCACTCAAAATCTTTAATTATAACACTGCTAAATTTTTCGACAACACGCATATTTTCATGCCACTTATAGCACACAGCACTGAGCACAGATCGTTCATAAGTTACGATAACCCAGTGGTTTGAAATGTTTCTATTGAATTAGATAAAATTTTTTAGCTGTAGTATTTTTTTTAAATTCGTTTAAATGGTATTTTCAAACCTTTCCCGATTTTCTTTAATTTTTGCAGCTTTGTTAAGGTTGATATATAGAACCATAGATTTTATTTGTTGGAAATTCGCGCAATAATACAGCGTTGACATAAAGATCTCCCACACTTTAAAGATACATGAAACATGAAGAATTTTATCTAGAAAAAAAATGAATATATTTTTGAAAAGAATATAAAATATAGTTTCTTTTAATGTGTTCTAAAAATTATATTAGGCAAATAACGCCCGTCGTTCTCAATACATTTCTGGAGACCTTCCCCGAAGTTTACCACCACTTTCCGTAGTAGTTGAGGTGAAATAGCGTCGATTTTCTGTCGGATCCTTTACCTTACTTCCTCAAGAGATGAAGGTCGACGTTGACAGGCCTTTCCCTTTAAGTATTCCCAAAGGAAAAAGTCACACAGATTTAAATCGGGTGTGGCCCCGTCCTGTTGAGGCCGCATATTTTTAGTGTCTACATTGTCGAATTTGATGCCCAGGAAGGTCTTCAACACTTCAACGTACCGATCAGCAATTACAGTTACCGTTGCACTACCTTCTTCAAAACAACCGATTACACTACAATCGGCAATTGCACACCAAACACTTACGAGAAAAGAGTGGAGCGCCTCGATTTCGCGAGGATTACGTCCAGCCCAGTAGCGGAAATTTTGCTTATTTATTGTATCACAAAGGTGGAAGCTTCATTGTTACTCAAAACATTAGCATCAGCGGGAACCTGTCCAAGAATTTCCGCACTTACTTCTACGCATAACATGATCTTTATTCACTTAGTTCTTGTACTAACACCATCTAAGGTAAAGATGAAGTTTTAAATCGACATCATTCCACGAACTTCTGGACCTCTCCTCGTATGATGCGATTTCAACGTGGAAATATACATTCTTAAAAAAAAAACAAATACTTCGGTAGCCTACGACAGTAGCATAATTCAGTATCCATTTTTCTTGATTTTCTACCAAACTGTAAAGTACGTGCTCTTAAGATAAATAAACACTAATCTATTGTAATAACACATGGGCTGAAAAGTCTCGGGCCTAACACATAGATGACGCTAGTTTTATTGCAGTCACCTTTCTCTCAGTTAGTACTAACCTTCAAAAGACAGCTGTTAATATTTCATGATATTCTATTCATTAGTTTGTGAGTTATTGTGCTAAGAGTCACTCTACTTTTGTTATTTTCAAAACAATGGATCAAAAACAATTTCGTGTTTTAATTTTACACTGCTTCTTGATGGGAAAAAATACCGTTCAAGCGAAGCAATGGCTTGAAAAGTGTTAGGGGGACTCCGCTCCATCAGAAACAACAGTAGAACGTTGGTTTACTGACTTCAAACGTCGTCGTAGAGACAGCGATGATGCAGAACGCAGTGGACGTCCAAATGAGGCGGTAACACCAGAAAACGTCAAAAAAATTAACAAAATCGTTTTGGATGATCGAAAAGTGAAGTTGCGTGAGTTAGCTGACATCGTAAAGGTATCAAAAGAACGTATTGGCTTTATATTGTATGAGCATTTGACTATGAGAAAGCTCTGTTCAAAGTGGGTGCCGCGTTTGCTCACTGTTGACCAAAAACAAGAACGTGTTGATGATTCTGAGCAGTGTTTGGCAATGTTTAAGCGTAACAAACCGGAATTTTTGCGTCGATATGTGACAATGAATGAAACATGGATCCATCACTTCACTCCAGAATAAAAACGATCGTCATCTGAGTGGACAGCAACTGGTGAACCTCGTCCAAAGCGCCCGAAAGCACAACAATCGGCTGGAAAGGTTATGGCCTCGGTATTTTGGGATGTGCGTGGTGTAATATTCACCGACTATCTTGAGAAAGGAAATACCATCAATAGTGAATATTATATAGCGTTATTGGAGCGTTCAAAGGCCGAAATTGCAAAGAAACGATCGCGTATGGCAAAGAAAAAAAAATCGTTTCATCAAGACAACGCACCGTGTCACAAGTCAATCAAAACAATGGCAAAACTACATGAATTGAACTTCGAATTGCTCCCACATCCACCGTATTCGCCAGATTTGGCTCCCAGCGACTACTGGCTGTTCGCAGACCTCAAAAAAATGCTCGCCGGTAGGAAATTTCGCACGAATGAAGAAAAATATGTTAGAAGGGAACGCCTTCTTACATGAATACAATGAAATAAAAAAAATAATATCCATTTAAACGGACTATGTTAAATTTCCTATACGTTACTTGAAGATTATTCATTTTGCGTTCTTTATATAGTACGGAAGCTTTACGTACACGCTTATTAAATTCAAAGTTTAATTGCAGCTTTCTCGAATACTTTCTTGAATACGTAAAATATGCACGACGTTCCTATTTGAAGTCAAATTAATAGGTCTTCCGCTAAGGTTCTAAGGATGCCGCTTTTACATGTAATTTTCATAGCACCCAGGGTCTCGCTTTTCTTCAGATTACATTACGTATGCAAACGGAAACGAAATCAATTTCATATATACAATACAAAAGAAAGCATCCCCTTTGTTTGAATGCCTGTTTCTTCTACTTTGGTTGAAATTAGAATTTTTCCTTTGTTCGGTTCAATTTAATAAGAGGATCCTTTTTCTACGGATAACCTTTCGAATAGTCTACGCAAAATCGAATTATATAATTATTTTCTTGATAATTACTTGCTTATATACTGGCATGTATATGGCATTTCACTTCCGATAATTTTATTGTATTGAAAGTCGTAATAAATGCCTAAAGTCCGATATGATCTTTTTCGAGAAAGTAACATACTTCTATTGGATTATGGCCACAGTGAACTGTATCAAAGCTACGTAATGATATTTCGGCTATCTAGAATCTGCTGTATCTAGATTGTTAGTTATAAATTAAAATAATTAAATACATTGTTTTAACTGTATAATTCATTCGTGAATAATCATACTGCTTTTACAAGAATCAAGCTCCCTATTATTATTAATCTGTAACAAGTTAAAAATCTGTTACTTTCTAGTCTACCTTGTTTGATAAAATCTAAATTCAAGCTTCGCGAAAAATTTTGGAAAACCGAAGATGAAAGATGTAACAAGATAAGGTATCCCTAAAATCCATTAATATACAGGTGTCCATGAAATAAAATAAAAAAGTATGGAAAATACTACATCAAATTAAATCATATTTTAGAATGTAAGTAAATCATTTTTTCACAAGTATCGCAGTAAACTCCATCCCACACAAATTATTATTAATTTATTCCGAATGCATAATTAATAATTTCTATAGGGTGGAGTTTACTGCGATACCTGTCAATTACACCACCACATAGTCCTTGCAATCGTTGAAACCTTTCTTTGGTAATTCCCTTTTTGAAATATACATTTATATTTTTGATAAAATCTACATTCAAGCTTCGCGAAAACTTTTGGAAAATCGAAGACGAAAGACATAACAAAATAAGGCATCCCTAAAATCCATTAATATACAGGCTGTCCATGAAATAAAATAAAAAAGTATGGAAAATGGAAAAATACAATTTTATTAGGCCTAAATCCAAAATATTTTGCGAAAATTCCTTCCCAGACGCGGCAAGAAAAGTGATAAAAATATTTATAAAATACTCGTCGCGCCACTGCACTTTCAGAAGTACACTTTGCAACTGTAGCCTGTAGCGTAAAAAGAAACTCTTTTTACTTGAAAGTGAAAGGATGGAGAAAGATTTACTTAATGAAGTAATATAATGTCAAATATAATCTAAAAATAAGTGGATCTTGAAGATATACACGATGAAAACAAACACAATGATAATAGCGGTAGATCAAGATCGAAGGAATAGCCTTGGAACAAGTTAAAAGTATCAATTACTTAGAAATAACCATTGCAGACAACGGGAGAATAGAGAAAGAAATAAATAAGAGAATAGGGAAATCTCCAAAAATATATAATACATTAAGAAATACATTTTGAGGTAAAAAGATCAAAACAAATAGAGACAGAAGTGTATAAAAGAGTGGTCAGACCAACACCAACATATGGCAGCGAGTCATAGACAACCAGGAATAGAATTAAAAGCATAGTCGCGGCCATGAAAATTAGATTCCTAAGAAGAATAACAGCAGTAAAAAGAAGAGACAACATCAGAAACACCACAATCACTAGTGGTCTAAATATTAAACTAATAGAAACAATCACAGAGGAGAGACAACTGGGATGGCTTGAACATATACACAGAATGGAAGAAGATCGAATAACAAAGATGACATTTGAAGCCAAAACAGAGGACAAAGACAGAATAGGTAGACCCCGATGTACATGGGAAAGATAAATGTATAGGACATTAGAAAAAAGAAGGATGTATTGAAGCCAAACAACTGGCTCAGAACGGGAAACTGTGGAAGATAAAAATAAGAGAATGGTAGCTCGACACCGCAAGGTATAAAGAACGTAGGATTAAAAAAAATAAGCAAACATTGTATAAGTGAAATCGCCCATATAATAGAACACACTTTCAAGCTATTTACTGTCTAAATGCGGATTTCAATTTTTTTCCTCTAAAATGTCAAAAAAAACAGCTGCTATAATTTTAAACACCACAGAATATACGCCACACGTAACCTTTGCAACCATTACCTAAAGCCCTCTCTTTAAATTTCAACCATACGAATCGCTCTACCAAAAAGCTCGGTATCCTCGGATGAGTCCACGTCGTATCCAACATCCGCAAATTGTAGATACAATTTATATTCAAATGCGCACTTAAAAATTCTCCCTTTTTTGTTGGGAAGATCCATCGTCGAAATCGACTCTTTCCCTTTCGAGGCACAAAATGCGGACAAATACACCGCCGTTTCGGCATTATACATTCTTCGGAGACGTAAGCGTGGATAGGTATCGGGCTAAGAATTTTTCGTGGGACTCGAAACCGAAATGGACTGTTTATACACGAATTTTTAGCAAACGGAGGATTTCTTCGCGCTTCCTCGGTTTGAAAACGTGAATGACGGTGATGAAAGATGCAGAACAATGTCGGATCACGCTTCATTGTTCGCGGAGTAGATGGAAATCTTGTATAAATTTTTGAAACGACGGTAGCTGTTAACTTAATGAAACGGAGAGCTTTTTTTAAATAGAAGTGAGGGAAAGAAGAAAAATTACTGGGGCGGCGTTACGTAATATGTTAGCGTGTAAAATCGATGAATATAGTAGGGAATGTACGTTCTAGGTCATTGCAATGTAGCTTTTCGGTTTAATCAAACTAGATCAGTTAAAATTTCTTGTAGCATACAGTGTGAATATATAACGTATGGGCGAGAAGGTATTTTTGTGTGGTTTCGTTAACTTACTTAAAAGGAAAAGTATACAATCTCGAAATGCAGTATTTTAAGGTAGGTTTTAGGTAAAATTATGTAAAACATCGGTTTGTGTTTGTACTAAAGAGAGAAAAACGGTTTTGGGGGGTTAAATTGGGTATTTGGAAATCGGACCAACCTTTATGTACAAAAGAATACGGATCTGTTTTTGTGGTGATTTATTTACCTAGGCATACCATACAATATTATTTTTAACGCAAAGTCTTACCATTAGACTATAGGACTAAACTATGGGACCTTATTTGTTTGACAGACCAGTCAAAAAAATTATGACGCGGTATATGCGTACATATTAGGTCTAATAAATAAAGTTGTTTACGCTATTTCCATCGTTCATTGAACTTGTATAGTCCGATGTTTCGGTAGTCTGTCTACTGCTGTCTTCAGGATAGCCCTGAGAAGAGCCGCTGCTTGCCATGGCTATTGTTGCTACCCTGAAGATGGTAGTAGACAGACTGCCGAAACGTCGGACTGTACAAGTTCAACAAACGATGGAAATAGCCCAAAGAACAACTCTAGTTATTATTAGAATCCATTGTCAACAGTATCGCGTCAAGAAATATTAGGTCTGCCAAACACCATCTTTCTAGTAACTGAGTAGTTGTGCAACGTATTATCAGTTTCTAGAACCGAATACAGATATACGAATGTATATATATATATATATATATATATATATGTATACGTATTGTGGTGGAAAATCTCAGGCTCATTAAAATTTTTAACTGGGTTCTTTCAATTAGAATTTTGATTTATTTGTTTTGAACTAAGTGAAAATGTTTTCTAAATTAAAATACCAAATGTAAAGTTGAAAAGACAAATATATTGACAATAAAAAAAAATCTATATCTATAAGATTTAAAGATCGACTCATCCACATGGTCTCCGTGGTGTAAATGAAAAATTCCCATCTTAACCCGAGTATCCGGCTCTAGAACCAAATATCCGAATACCCACAACCGGGTACTTGAAGGTGGGTGACCCAAACGGAATACCCGAAGTTAGTAGAACCGGTGCTAAAATTTTGAGTATTCGGATTTCGAGCAGTAACTCTAGTATAGATAAACCCGTTATTACTAATTGTCACGTATGATTATCGAAAGTGCGACAGCCAAAAAGGCATAGTAGACTAATATATAGAGAACATTTCTTTTGTATTTAAAACAAGGCCCTGTCCATTTAGGCTAAAAATAATGAAAACGAATGGTTAATTTTAGAAGGAAACTAACATTATTTTGGTGCATCTAATGTAAATGTTACAGCGTGATATTCTGAGAAATTAACCAGTGAATTGTTTAATCAATGGTCATTAACTGCTTCTCTTAAGCTATTACTAATATAGACGTTACGTTCTAGCTTATACGTAAAATATATTCACGCGAGTTGATTTAATTTGAAAAAAATATGAATACGTGACACAATCGCGTTTGAGGCATTTTAATTTAAAGTAAGCTAGAAGAAAAATACGAAACTGTTTCCTGTAACGTTCATAGAGAAGTAGAGGATTCTTTGTTAGACGACGTAATAACCCCATATCTCAATTAGACAATAATATTCAAATTCCAAGTCTACGAGAGTAAATTATTCCCATTATTTATTCCTTTTTCAATAAAACATCATTTCATCTTCGCAAATTCACTGTACGGACGTTTTCGTTTTAACCAATCCAGCAGCGCAGTTATTCCAAAACAGGTACCAAAATCCTAATCCGTATAATCGCTTGGGTAAGACACCGTCCATCTTTACATTTACCGCTCGGGATTAGCTCGCGAATACTACTGGAAGTTTTTGCCGATTAGAACGGGAGATTATACGCGTCGGTGTAGAGACGGCAGCATTAAGTTCCGTAGTTTCCCAGTAATTAATTACGCGTTAGTGACTACGCAGATTTTAATCTAACATTAGCGGAGTTCACCGTGCACGATGCGGACGTAGAGATGTTGATGAAGGCGAAAGATGGTTACGTCGAAGGTCAAAGGATTCGCAAGGCGCGACACTCAAAATTCTCAGCGTGATTAATGAACCGGTCGCGTTTCACCTGACAGTGCGGAGGAAAAAATCCATCCAATCGTAAGTAGTGTATTTTGTAGGCCAGTTACATTCTCGATTATTTTGTGGAAAGATTTTTGAAGTATTTTAGAGTTTGTAGTAAAAAATACTTCAAATAACAGTTAAGTTTCCGTTCCTTTTTTTGGCTAGACATCGAGTGTGTTATTGTCTTTCGATTGTGTCATACAAAAAGAGAATTACTACTTCCTAATATGCCATGAACTGATAATTTTCTCTTTCAGTAATGTTCCGTTATTTCAGGACGTTTCAATTTCAGATTACCTTTTAAGTGTACCCTCATTTATATTTTTAGTATCAGACCAACACATGCTATTTGACAGGCGACGACTAGAATGGTCTGGCCTAAAAGTGTGAACTTTGTGGCGAAAAACCTGAACTGTAAGGACTTGATGTTGCTTTTGACTTGACAGTCATATTTAAATGGTTGAACTAGCAACAAGTTCGTTTTTGATTCAAAGTTTTCTCATCTAATGCTTACAGTTAATACTTTCTTTACGTATTTCTGCGGCAATCTTATTCAAGTTCAAAACACAACTGGATACAGATAGGCTGTTCTATGAAATAGGCCATTGCAGTATCACAAACATAATTTAACAAATTTCAAGTTTCAACAACCCAACTTTTAATGTTTGTGAGTGACGGTGGTGCTAACATAATTTCCTTAGGCCTATCTCTTAAAGAAGAGAGTGGCAATCTGTTACATGCGATATGTAAAATCCATTCTTTAAACCTTGTGGCGCAATTGATCCGTATATGCTATCCCCGAGTAAATGCTTTAATAGCTCATACGAAGGCAGTATCTCTAAAGTCCCCAAAACATACAAAAAGATTTCACGAACTGTGCCTCAAAGTACCTGAACCACTACAGCCGATTACTACACGTTGGCCAACATGGTTAAGGGCTGAGTTTTACTACTGCGGACATTATGATTCTGTAAAGAAGATAGGTTTACAATTCGATCCGAGACACGCCAAAGCTATCAAGGAAAGCCAGAAAATGTTTCAAGATAGTTAGGTAAAATGTGATTTAGAAAGTATTCGTAAGAACTACTATGGACTAGAGGAGGGAATTGAAAAATTACAAAATGATTCGATGTCATTTAGGGATTCTGCTCAAATTGCGGACGATTTTCATTCACATTTATGTACCTATGTGTAATACGAAAATTTGTAAGTGTTAGTGACACGAATTTAGATTTTCTCATAGTAAGACAAATTTGTGAAGATACGTCGAAAGATCCATTAAGTTGTCACACTTTAAATTTGCAAATATGACATGACTCGATGTAGAACGGTTTTTATCATTAAAAAATATTTATTCCGCACGCCGTACCCATTTGACTGAAACAAGCGTGTAAATGATTCTAATATTTAATAGATGCCACCCAGTTTGTGATTTCGTTATACAGGGTGGCGCAGGGGAACGGGAAATTTTGAAATAACGTCATTTCCACGAATAAATTCATAAAACTAGTAATTTATTAACGAAAGTGCATGTATGCAGCATGCCATTTATGTTTTTACAATTAAAATGTCCAAAAGTGTCTCGTTACTTTTTAAAGATGACATCGGAAATATGTCCTCCCATTCGGCGTTCACACTCTAACAGCCTGTTATAAAAACTCTGGAATGTGCGGTGTAGCAAATCTTGGGGAATGCCAGTGATTTCTTGTTGAATGTTCTCTTTAAGCTCATGGATTGTTGCAGGTCGCGTACGGTACACCTTGCCTTTAAGATACCCCCACAGGAAGAAGTCGCACACACTAAGATCAGGGGATCTCGCAGGCCATTCAATGTCACCGTTACGTGAAATAGTGCGTCTTCCAAACAATTGACGAACTGCTGCCATCGAATGTCGAGCAGTGTGTGACATGGCTCCGTCCTGCTGAAACCACATGTTTTCCATGTTAAGATTAAGCTCGTACAGTCTCGGTGTAAAGAATGTTTGAAGCATTTCAACATATCGAGCGGATGTTACTGTCGCTGCACTACCATCCTCACGTGCAAAAAAATAAGGGCCGATAACACCATGACATGATACAGCACACCATATTGTGGCCTTATCGCTATGTAGTGGTCGCTGGTGTAACTCACAGGGAATGTCTTGGGTCCAATAACGAAAATTCTGTTTACGAAAGCGTTCAGGTGGAAATAGGCTTCGTCTGATATCTATATGTTACCAACGAAATTCGCGACCTCGTTAACTCCATACGTGACGCTGGGTCTCGTTCATGTAATTGTTGCACAATCTGCAACTTATAGGGATGGAAATGTAATTCGTGCAGTATTCTTTGTAAGCTTGGTCGCTTAATCCATAGCGTAGATGCATGTTGTCGAACGGAGCGGCGAGGAGTTCTCTCGATTGCAGCTCTAAGAGCCTCAATGTTCTCTGGGGTACGCACCGTTCGAATGCCACCTGGAGCTTTCCTTTTCAAGACAGATCCTGTTTCTTCAAAATTACGCACCCACGTTGTAATCGCATGCACAGATGGGACACATCCATGACGTCCAAGCTGGTAATGCTGTCGAAATATTCTCTGCGCGGCAGTCGCACTATCACCATTTTTATAAAACGCTCTCACAGCTACTGCACATTCCGCACCAGTCCAACGATCCATGATTACTAAATGGCAAAGCGTTCACAACAATTCTGCGACGTTACGAACAACTACCGGCTCTACAGTGCTGACAACTGTAACGTTCAAAATTTCCCGTTTCCGTGCGCCATCCTGTATAATATACTTTATATCATTATTTTATATGTAAACATTCCTGCGTCCGCATCGTCTATGCTCATTCATGAATGTCTCGATCATAAATGATGCATGTACCTAAACGTTACTGAACACTCGTGTTGATACAGCCGCTTGGCCCATTCACGTTGTTTTCCGCACTGCACTGTAACTTGCCCTACTTTGTCGAGACTAGTTTTTACAAATCTCTACTATTATATAAAATTTAACGTCTAAAATTTCAAATGTGATTTTTCAGTAAGTAAAAGTAAAAGTGGTGTGTTATATCATTTTGTTCATACTGTCGAAAAGGAAGTTGTAACGCTGCCATTTCTTCAAAATCATTCCTTTTAAAGGAAATAACGAAGATTTATTTGACACAGATTTTATGCATTAGCCGATAACCAGTTATGAACGAGTCCCGGTCACGATATGCGAGCTGACGTTGGGAATTTATGTACTTCACCCATTACGGTTGTCTATGCTCATACTATAAACTAGCCAGTTTACAAACAGCACTGAATCATTCAGAGATATTTTATACTCTTCTCTAATTGAGATTTAAGAGAATTTTACCAATTTAACTTATTTACTTCGCTATTTCTTTATACTCCAACGATATCAGTGAGTTGATGCTTTTTAGGTAAAATTTGAAAAAGAAGGAGTCATCGAAATATTGATGGAGACACAATTTTAAATTTTCAATAAATAAATTGCTAAAAATTTTGTTAGTGATATTATTAAATATTATTATTATTCCATCCCAAATATGTTGTCGTTATAGAGAAAAAGCTATTTGCGGTATAACACTTAAAGATCTATACTTTATTAATTCTTTTAAAATCTTTTAAACCATTGTTTTAATATAGATATGAAAAAACAATCTTGGCAGATAGGTTTTTGTACTCATATAGATTAGAAATGGCTAACCCAAAACTCTTTTGGATTTCTGCATGTGACTTCCTGTGATAATTTTGTTTTCTAATTTGAAGTTTCAACTCTTATATGATTTAAGCAAGATCTAACCATCAAATGAAGTTGTAACCAACATAAAGAAAATTCAGAAAAATTGCCTCGTGTTTTTATGATCATATTGTAGTATCATACGTATAGCTCTTGATGAAAAAAAAAAAACATTTACTACTGAATTAGCACTGATGTGACAAATATAATTAAAGTAAGTAATAAGAAACTAAAAACTAATCAGACAATTAGGAGAAAAACTAAGAAGAGAAGATGTATGGCAGAGCCTGGAAAGGAGATGTTTAGAGAAAGGAATGATAGAGGTGATTAAGGCATTCTATAAAAGCAATAAGAATAAGGCGAGAACTTCCAATGCAGAATCGGCTGAATTCGAATCGCAAATTGGATTAAAACAGGGATGCGTATTGAGCCCATTGTTATTCTTTATATTAATAGACGACGCTGTTAAAAAAGCTAAACAAAAAGGAAAAAATATGAAAGTAGGAAACTGGAAAATGAATGCAATTAACGTACAGGAACTAATGTTTGCAGATGATATGGTACTGATAGCACACTCGGAAGAGACATTACAGCAAAACTTGAAGATATACCAAGAAGAACTAACAAAGATAAACATGGAGATAAATACGAGGAAAACAAACACAATGATAATAGCAGCAGAAGAAGGAAAACATAGCATCAAAATCGGGGAAAAAGCATTGGAAGAAGTTAAAAGTTACAACTACTTAGGAACAATCATTGAAGACAATGGGAGAATAGAGAAAGAGGTAAATGAGAGGATAGGGAAATCCGCAAATATATATAACATATTGAGAAATTCGTTTCTGCATAAAAAAGAAATAGCAAAAAAAATAAAGACAGAGGTGTATAAAACAGTGGTCAAACCAACATTAACATATGGTAGTGAGTCATGGATAACCACGAATAGAATCAAAAGCAGAGTTACGGCCATGGAAATGAGATTCCTAAGAAGAATTGAAGCAGTAACTAGAAGAGACAGAATCAGAAACAAAACAGTCACTAATAGTCTAAATATCAAGCCAATAGAAATAATCATAAGAGAGACAACTGGGATGACTTGGACATCTACACAGAATGGAAGAAGATCGAATCACAAACAGGATATTTGAGGCCAAAACAGAGGGCAAACACAGAATAGGTAGACCCCGAAACACCTGGAAGGAGCAGGAACATTGGAAAAGAGAAGTATGGGATGGATTGAAGCCAAACAACTAGCTCAGAACAGGAACCTGTGGAAGATAAAAATAAGAAAATAAGTAGTCCGACACTGCAAGGTATAAAGGACATAGGATTAAAAAAAAATAAGAAAGTAGAGTTCTAGTGTATTGCTTTATGCAGTACCTTCCTATACCTACACTCTTTGCTTAGGATCATTTAAATAAGAGGAAAGCTAGACCAAACCTTCGTCGCTTACGTTCCATAATAGCCAAATTTCGACAAAAGTAGTCCGTCAATTAAAAGGTCCCTTTCGTATATACTATTCCGCTATTTACTCCAAACTTACAGTTATCCCTACCTATGAATAAAGCCAGACTGTTTATTCTCTAGACAAGGCACATAAATTGTTATTAAATTTATCCCAGCAAGACCGAATGAAACATCAAAACCCACCAATTTAATATTCGCGCTAGAAAATATCCTCTATACATTCATATATCCATATCCTTAGATACTCTTCTGGAGATATGAATTCGTTACGTCAACAACACGTTGCCCTATGCGCTGGCATTTTCGGTCCCTCGAGGGTGGTAATAACGTAATGCGCACCGCACCATCATACAATGCGGTTCCAGCTCCATTCGGTGATATAGAAAGTTAAAGAAGGTGCTCCGCTTTGAGAATATCGAGGGCATATACTATCTGGTACTAGGGTACGAAGTTGTTGTGCGAACAACGAAGATACGTGAGAATACATTTTCACGGTTGAAATCTATCTTAGTAGTGTAAGTAAGTGCCTTGAGAAGTAAATTTATTTAACAATCATACTGGATGTCAGTGAAATAAAATGAAAAGGTATTGAAAGTTATTTAAAATAAAAATTTATTTATTAATCACAGCACTCTCAGCATGCCGTTTGAAAGACAGACAGTGTTATCTTGTAGCTTTTCTAACACCGATAGATATGCAATTGCAGTGTATGCAGTCTACGTGTATGCATTGGATTTATGTTCTATATAATTACATCTTTTCGTGTTCCTATTCTGTAATAGCTATAGTGTAGCATAAGGATCCAACTTTATACAATATCTGCATAAACGATTACTATTGACAAAGTTGCAAAGGTTGCTAGATCATTTTTTCAAAGTCTCGCTTTTATACTTTTGCAAATAAATTCCTTGTGAAACATTTAATTATTTATTATTACATTGTTTTAGAAGCTTTATAAAACTGTTATCGAAGATTTATTGTTATTGTTACATATCTATTTACACGAAAAGAATTATATTTTATTTTATTTAGGATGTTATTTAATATCTAAAAAAAATTGTTTTCCAAAATATATATATTCTTTCATTTGTATTGTGTTTTATTAAACTAACTTTGCTACAGCTATCTGCAAGCGATTTACATTCCATCCAACCATATCTGAAAATTATATACAATTACATGTGATAAATAGTACTTCTAATAAATTTTATTTAGTACTCTATTAAAATTCAATTGAGAAAATGTTATGGATGGTGAAAAAAAAAACACTCGAGTACTAGCGCCGTAAATATTTAAATTATTCAAATTCTCCAGTTAAAATATTTGCAATGTTCTACCTACGCATTGTAACTACATAATAAAATCTAGAAATATAAACGTATGTATATTTCATATTTGGGCATCGTATTTTATCATATAAAAAGACGATTTCAATCTGCCCAAAACCAAGCCCCGTATTTAGTTTGTATGGAATTTATAGAACTTCTAAATAATGTCTTTAACCCAGCTTTTCTGTATTATTATATCGGTTTAGCTGTTTGCATGTTCGGTGCCCAAATATTAGAATATCGCTATGTCGGAATAATACCCTAATTTACTTTTTATTACTTTGGCATTTTCAAATGCGACGATTGTATATCGTACAGCGTCTCATACGCAAGAATATTTACTGCTGCCATACAAGCGAGACATCGTGTGAATAGGTTCAGAGCTGTTATAAACTATCACGTGTCATGGTTATTCAATTTATTAAATAGTGATATGAAAGCTTGAAGCTTGAGTCACTATTCGCCGTTAGAAAAATAACACTAGCCAACACACATTTTGGTGACTCGGATTTTTTAAATATGATTAAGCAATTTTGGGATGCCTAATCCAAAAATACCGTTAGATTTGTTCTATCAGATTTAGTTTTCGAAATTCACACTTTCTGCGCAATTTAGGAAGAATTCGCCAAAATTGGATATCATACTTTCTTATGTACATGGGTAGAAGGTATTTATTTAAATTTAAATATGCACATACAACTTTCAATCATCAGTTAAAAATTTCCTTTTATTCCTTGCGTGAGATTTACCGGAACAGTTTTGCAGAAAATTCCAGCAGTAATCGCCCATCATATGGGTATCCCATCTTTCTCGGAATCTTTCCTGCTGATGTGTAATATTACTGCCTGAACATAGTCAGTTCCTTTCCTCTAATCTAAAAGCAAACAATTAGGACGACTCCTTTGAGAGATTCAGGTCTCTAACAAGATCATTAAGCACTTGTTGGCTGAAACGTTGGGGACTCGCTGATGGTCCTTCAAAATCACTATCACCTTCACCTTTCTGGAACTGCACCTCGTCAGACGATGTACCTGAGTCATCCTCCGGAAGCATAGGTAACGCTGGAATATGTATTTCGTCAGAATGGGAAAGGTGTCTCTGCTGACTTCATGTTAGAGTATATCCTATTATGCCGGTTATTGTGATTAAAGCCTTTGATGTTGACAAAACTTAAATAGCAGAGTTCATGATGGTTTTTAGGCGTCCTACATACCGTAGTTACTCCAAATTGATTATGACAAGTTAATGTAGCTTATAACCCCATTGGCCCGCCCACCACCAGTTATTGTTATTATTATTGCTATTAAACCTCAAAATTCTCTTTCACCCTTATTATCTTACCTTATTTTGAAAAATAAAAGGAGTCACTCAGTCAACAGGAAAAAACAAGCAAGAAACCACTCCAATATAAAGTTTATATAACGAGATATTTCAATAAGTTGATTTATTATAATTTGTACGATTCACCTCAACACCTGCAGTATTTCAATAATAACTTTCTACGATTACGAGGAACATACAATTGAAATTCTTGAAACGAGAGATAAAGTATTCATTAATTTTGCAAGCGAATAAAACGTTCTAATTTTCCTCTAACAAATACACTGGGACTGAAACATCAAAACAAACTAAATAGGTAACTAGCGACATTACATTGCTAACGAGTAGCGTAGACACCTAAAGAAAATACTAACACAGGTATTTCCAGCAAAGATTTAATTTCACCTTTTTGTCCGACCGCAATACCTTCCTCAAGGAGGACAAATTGTAGCTTACTACCTCAATACTTCCTTTTCATTTGTTTCGATACTTCTACCGCTTTCAATTACCCATCCCGTTCCGTGGCCCACTTTGGCTTTCCATCGGGGAATTAAAGATGCAAGACCGACCACCATCCGACGAGTAGAAAGACGTAAATTGGCCCTCCAGACGTTCCTCAGACATCGTTCGTGCTTTACTGTTTCATAAATACAACATTTCCAGACGATAGTATCTCCTACAGAAAAGTTAATGAGAGCTCGCAATGAATTCGCAGTTGTAACGCTACGGATATCGATCGGCCGTATATCTAGCTCGTAAACTTTCCACCTGCATCCTGGGATAATGAAAATGGCACCGTGTGCGGTCGAATAATGGGTCTGAACGCGACACTGACCATCAACCGAAAGGTCAACGCTAGTTTATTTAAATTTTCACTTAGAATATGATGTAGAGGAAAATTATCGTCCTTATAGAAGCTTTATAGCTTAAACTAAATCCATTGATAGGAATATAATTAATCATTATCATCGTATTTCTAAATGGTTTGTCAACAAAACTACTTCACCTAAGTATGAACTACCAACTGAACTATAGCTTAGAAATGTCTAATTTTACAAGAATGGCAGTTGGAGAGTGCAGGTACCACCCAAACTACTCGATTTCTAGAAATATTCCTATTTGCGAAAATTAAGACTCGATGATGGTAAATTCATTTCTATCGAAATGTGCATCACAGCAGTTTGAAATTGGTCAAAATTTCAATCAAAATTCGAAAGTCTCGATTCCTTAAGGCGTACCCTTTTCACTAAAAATTTCCTGAAGGATGTGGTGCTGTATTCTTTACAGAATTGCTCCTAATTAATAAATGCAGACCATGCAGGATTTTTTAAAGTGGTCAACTATTCAAAATGATATTCTCTTCCCTTAACACATGCTTCCAATCTTCTTGGCCGTCATCAACAGCTGCACGCATAGCGTCTGATGGGAAATTAGTTGCTGTTCTCACTAAAGTCTTTAGTCAAAACAGCAAAGCAAAGGCAAATCATCTCCCAATAGTTTATACCCAAACGAATTAAGCTTCTTTACTTTCAGTTTCTACAGGTATCATACCGATTCGTATTCTGTTTAGTGTTCTCCATGTCTTCCAATCCAAGTTTGAGCTTGCACAAGGGCTCTCGTTAATAGAGTAGTTGTCAGAACTGCTTGACAACTACTCTAGATGGCACACCAAAAAGTCTTGTCTTCTTCTTTCTTTCATTCAGATCTGCGAAACCCGCTGCTTTATATAGTTTATTGATATGGCTTGATTTTATGCAGCCAATGATAATTCTAGAGGTTTGGTTTAGAGCGATAACGATTTATTTTACTAGGTCCGATCTACACCAAACTAAACAGTTATATTCTGCGGTGGAGAAGTACAGTGTTTATATGGTTGTTCTTAGGGCTTAAGGTTTTGCTCTCCGTTTGCTTTCGGCTAGTTCTTGTGTAATGCTATTCCTAGCTACCACTTTCTGTCTGGTTTTGTGACAATGTTGTGTGTATTTACGAATGCGCACACTTGTGCTTTTAACGGATTTGTTTTTAGTGAATTTTTTCGATACTAGTTGGCCACGATGTCTAATGCTTAAGCTTCTAGTTTGATGAAGACCAGCTATTCACATTAATAAAGTCCGAAACATTTTCTTCCAATTACTTCTGAGTAAACATTGTTTGATGGCCTGGTGCCAAATTGTGCTGAAGGCTCCAGTGCTAATTTTTAAGTCGGCTTCCGTTATTGGTTCTAAAATAGCATCCCGGTGTACTTTAAGAAATATTAATGACTTTTTCAAAAATGTAACTCTGAAGCATACCATTGTATTAGTATATTTGAACTGAGTTATTTTGCTTCTTTGTAACTTGAAGTATAAATTAGATAATTTGGCTTATTACTGTAAACATTTTCTCGTCATTAAAGAGTCCACTAGGGTGACAGAATAAAATAGACACCAGGTAAAGCGGTATAAATATGTAAACAGCTAAATTCTAAGAACGAATTAAGAACTTTCTCTTGTCATTAGGGTAGGGGTAGATGTATCGGAAGGAATTCGTCATAGTTTAGTATCGTTACAACTATGCCTCGCTTACAAGGTTCGAGTGATATTAGCGACTTCACGCGGGGTCGCATCGTTGGCCAGAGTGAATGCGGCGCTTCGCAACGTGAAATAAGTAAATTTTTAAATATTCCGTTGTCCCCACAGTCAACCGTGTGATTACACAATTTAAGCGTAGGGAAAAAACAAGTAGAACCGAGACCAGGTCGTGCCGGATCTTCTGAAAGAAGTAAAAGGGTGCTTGTGCGCGAAGTGTTAAGAGAACCGCGAAAAGGTGCAGTTGAGCTTGCGGCAACTTCACAGAAAAGTCAGCGCACCGTTCTGCGATACCTCCACAGTGTGGGGATGTATAAAAGGGTGGCAAAGAAAATACCTCTTCTTACGGCGTTTCAAAAACGGCGCCGAATGGCTTGGGCAATCGAAATGCGAACGAAGCCCGAAGAGTTTTGGCACAGCAACTGGACGACAAATTTTTTTTTCAGATGGTGAAATACGGCGGTGTGAACATCATGGTGTGGGGCGCGATATGGTATGGTGCAAGATCGCAATTCGTAATCTGCGACGGAAATATAAATGCGGCAAAATATATCCAAATATTAACAGAAGGACTACTACCGATATTCGACAACGCCATTTTGTTTAACGAAGACGCCACTTTTATGGAGGATGGAGCACCCTGCCATAAGGCAAGCATAAACAACAACCACATGGAAAGAGGAACAGGGGATTCGGATTTTACCATGGCCAGGCCAATCACCAGACATGAATCTGATAGAGAATGTTTGGTACATAATACAGACAAATATGGCGAAACGACCCCGAAAACCCGGCAATAAGGAAGAACTCGTGGCAGCTGTTACAGAAGAGTGGTTAAATATTCCAGAAGACACCATTAATCATTTAATAGATTCTATGCCACGACGACTCGCAGCACTTGACGCAAGTAAAGGTGGATCGACAAAATATTAGTGTGATTTAAAAATTTTAAAATATTTTGTATATATAACGACGATAGAATCTTTTTTTAATTAGTAGGTGTCTATTTTATTAAGTTAATGGTGCAGTCTACCTCACACAACACGGAACCTTCGCCGACGTCATTGTTGTTAGTATCCATTTGTATATTATCGGCATCTCCAAAAAGAAGTATTGCTAACATTCAATATTAACATTTAAAAGACTTTCCTTGAGCGTTTTTGTATGAAAGTCTAATTACAATGCAACGTCAAGATGCAATTTACGACATGAAGTGGAATATACTAGTTTCGAGCGAATAGTTATACTGTTTCAAATACGTAACTATGTACTTCGTTCTGTATGCATAGTTACGCTATTCGTGCATTGGTTCACAAAATTTAACTACTCGTCGTTTAGTTGGATTTTACTTCCTGGGAGTTGGTTTAACTCATAAAAGAAAAGCTTCAACTAATTTTAGGTGTAAGTCCAAAACATTGTAAGAAATTTACAACTCCCTCTCTTTTCATACCTTTAAGATTTCTTCTGCATAGTATTCTCTCGTAATTCTTTCGACTAATAAAATATGTGGAAAATTACACCAATTTATAAAAACAAAGAGCTTGTTAAATCATTTGCTGTAGTTTGGGACAGAGCGAATAACGTGCTTTACTCTATTTGCTAACAGACAAGTTAAATATCAATTGGTTTCCCTTTTACTGCTTCAAACATTCAACAATATTATCTGAAACGTATTCGCAATTGCTAGTAGTACGATGAAAGCATCAATTTCATATTTTAAACTAATTTTCGAATGATTGAAAGATGTCTTAAAGTAGAACTTTATACTACGTCACTTTACACAACCAAAACTCCGGAAAAACGATTTAATATTAAACACAAAGCGCGTAATATCTCGTAATTCTTAAGCTAGACGCTAATATAGAGCTTCTGATCATTAAGATCAAGGCAGCAATACCAAATAACGTTGACGTAAGGATGTTAAACAGCATTCACGTTTCAGATCGCGTAAACTTGTCCGAAGGAAGCGGTAAATTTACCTACTGTGTATATATATTCCCATCTAAATAGCCTCATACATAAAACGGTAAGCGCTGGCTTCTATTTCAAAGTGAATATCTGATATTGTTTGCTCTCGCTTGAAGCGGAACCGCGTCCTAAATGTTCTCGATTATCTTCGCTCGTCGCGAAATGTTTATGCATTTTTTGAAAATTTTCTTTGTCCTTGGGTGTCAAAGAATCCCTGATGTCATCTGATATAGAATCCGTTTGATACCATTCGATATCGATTTTTAGACGAGGAAAGTTAACTTCGAATGTACTGCCTATAAAAGTAATCACCACACCGTAAAAATTCAGTTAGAGGATAAATTCACGCCAGATTTACAGAAACTGGAAGTGCGAATGATTTATACGAATCCGGTCTTTTGTTATTAAATTATTTAATGCTGTTTTTCCGTTCGTATATGATATACGGCTGTTTGGGTCGATACTTAATCAAAATAAACATATTTCATTAAAGAAAGACAGGCTGCTTGACTTACCAGTTTTTGTTTGTTAAATAGAAAAGTAACAAACAATTATTCTTAAAAACTTGGAAGTTTCCGACAGGAATTAAATATTGCTGTAAGTAGAAGTATATACAGTGTATTCCGCAAACATGTTCATCGCAATTACTAGACACCATGTTTGTTTTACTGTCCTTAAATAAAAAATAACATTTACTACGGCGATCTTTTATGGTAAAAAGGAAATTGCTTCTGTTTCTTGCAGGTTAAATTTATGTTGCAATGTTTAATAATGTGTAAAAATTTGTCAATATAAAACAGCTTTAACCCACGTTCCCTACCTCATCACCGGCTATGGTGGTTGAGGAATGCCCAGCCGCAGTACACTTATGTGGAAACCTAGCTATTATTTTAATTAGCTTATTTTCCGGGGTAGCTAATGCCGGCAATTGAGATTATTATAGAATTGTCAGAATAGTCAAATGGCGAGGTACTCAAAATCTGTGTGCTTGAGAATTTGGCGGCAAACGCATTCTCAATCATGCGCCAATCAGGTTCAGGATTATTGATATTTTCATCACCAAGACGAAAGGAGCCAGGAATTCTGGTAGAGCCTTGTCTGGTGCGTATAAAGCGAAACATTTCCTGAGGATTAACAGAAATAGTTTCCTGAATATCCGCCAAATATGTTTCATATGTTGAGGATCTGCTCCTTACAGACGGTTCTTAAACCCTTAAATTCCTGATAATAAAGAATGCATGTTGTAGCTTTCTATTTGCGTCTATAGTATTCTTTCGTTTTCGGTGCAGATATTATAATAGAATTAAACCAGGGAGGACATGGAGACCTCTTGCGCACAAACCTATATACATTCACAAATGCATTTTGCATTTTATTTCCATTTTCGGTTTTTTTCCTTCTTGTGAAGGCCATGTACTCAGTTTTGCTTTCATTTATTGTTAATAGGTTGTTATAACACCATTATTCATTTTTTTTTTCATATCCTGGCCTATGTGTGATTGAATTTCTATTTCCTTTTTACCGTGGTATTTTACCGTGGTAGTAGTTTTGCTTTGAGGTTTAATTCTATGATGTCGTTCGTGTATATCATATACAAGATTGGGGATAGATTTCCTCCTTGAAGTAGCCGTATTCTGAGTGCAGTGGATCGCTTTCTTCATTGTTTATCTTTGTGATTTGTTGTCTTTTAAGTAGGTTGTTAGTAGGTTTAATTCGGTTCCTTTTATGCCTATGCCTTCTAGTTTTTCAATTAGTTTCGTTTTCGATATTGAGTGGAATGCTTTTTTAATGTCTAAGGATATGGTAACTACAACATTCTGATCCTCCATTTTTTTCTTATTAGATTACTTGGATCATACGCTGCAGATGCTGTTCCTGAATTCTTTTAGAATGCATATTGTTGTTGGTGTATTATATTGTTCCCTAACAGATGGTCCGACAACCTTGCTTGGAGAATTTTATTTAATGATGAGAGCAAGGATATAGGCCTGTAATTTTGTGGTTTCCTCTTTTCTTTTTCTTGAAAATGGAAACAACTTTACTTTCTGAGGTAAATACAATATTAATGCGGTTAAAATGTAACGTAGATATCAGTACGTTACAGATTAACCGCATTAATATTGTATTTACCTCAGAAAGTAAAATAAAAAAAAAATAAAAATTCATTTTTTCGCGCAAGTTTTAAAAAAACCTAAAATAACGAGCTTTGCTCCAAACTTTATCATCGTCCATACCATGTTTTCTATGAGTGTGTATTAAGTACTCGTATTTTTCTAAATTCTCGCAGTACGAAACCCGCTTTATCCGGAACAAACTAAATAAATCTTGCCGGAAAATATATCTGCATCAAGCTAGCGAGAAAATAATCCCCGTTTTTTAATTTTCCGCAAAAATAAGCACGTACATTTTCCAGGTACAGAGCGCTCCTCTTCCCTTTAAAAGATAATCTCATTACACGCTGATTTACGACGGCTTTTATGATACAAATATTTACGCTGAGTCGTTTGTAACGCGTTGCCTAGATTCTCAAATATTGACATACGTCCGCGAAATGACCAAAATAGTTATTATTAAATTACGAATATAAATAATCGATGATGGAAGAGAAATTAGAACCGGATGTTGTATCTGCGAATGTGTGTTTTGAAGGCTAACTGCGTGTATGTAATAAAACCAGATGATTGTCGTTCTTACAATTAACAAATAAAGCATAAAGTTAAATAAAGACTTACGATTTATTAAAACCAACCTACCATTTAAGTTGTGATCTAATGAACATGTAAATTAAAAAAAGATCCGTGGATGATCTGGTTTCTTAGAAAGAAATATTTAATGTAAACATGTGTCTCGAGATTTTTTTTTAAATATGTATATGAAAAATCGCAAAAGATAGGGTGATCACAGAGATTCCAGGAAGTTACCTTTGGGCGCATTTACGGAATTCTTCTCAAAGGCATTCGTAATCCTTAAAGTGTGTGTGGTATAATTTGATGATCTCAAACATGTTGAAGATCAGGAATGCATACTACGAATATTGACTTATTCTAAGTAAATAGGCAGAATACGAGCAATGTGTAGTCTAGCACTAATGTAAATTAGAAACAAACGCAGTACCATACACTTGTAAACAACTTCATAGGTGTATTTAAAATTTAAGAAATTGATCCGGGTACATAGTGTTTGTATTCCTGTGTATTAAGGATGCTTGTAGTAAGATGTTGGTATGTGCAGTAGGCAAATTGAATGTGTCACAAAATCTATGGTGATACTCAGGGACGGAAAATGGAATACGAGAGAAAGTAGAGCGGAGGAATCAACAAAATAATGTATAAGTTTGAATAGAATTTCCCCAGCGGCTATATCTCTACGACAAGTTAACGATTCCAACTTGTGCCTATTAAGTAAACTTGTATAATCCGTTCCACGTGCAGGATAAGTAGCATCTGACTTAGAAGATAGATATTTGGGAAACCTTTTCTGGACACTTTCAATTGACAATTGCTGATAATGATAGTATGGGTACCAAACGGATGATGCATATTCTAATTTAGTGCGTACAAGCGGGAAATACACAACCTTTAACGCATCTTCATTGAAAAATGTTTATAAATTCGAAACAAAAACCCAAGCGGCGAGGAAGTCGAAGAGAAGATATGTAGTAGCGATGTGCTGATAAAAAGATAGCTGTGCATCAAACAGCACACCGAGATCCTTGTGAAGGCTATCTCTAGTCATGGAGGTATTGGCGATGTACTCGATTATTAACGGTTGCGAAGAACGACGAAAGGTAGGTATTGCGCATTTAGGAATGTTTAATTCAATTTCATTCATAGAACACCAGTCGCTAATGATTGATAAATTTCCCGTAAACTTATGGAATCTAATTCCGAGTTCATAGTAGTATAAGTTTTTAAATCGTCAGCATGAGCGAGAATATTGCAGTCCAGGGAAAGCAAAAGATCGTTTACGTAGGTGCTAAATAGAAGCGGGACCAAGTTTGAGCCCTAAGGTACACCTGTAGATGCAATAAAAGATTGAAACTGAAATCCGTTATAGTGGATATACGAGGGGAGGTCCAAAAGTTCGTGGAATGAAAGGGTTTTAAACAAAATAAAACAATAAATCTATTTTTCCTTTTCAATATAATCACCCCTAAGCACAATACATATATTAGATCTATGAATTAATTTTTCTAAACCATCATAAAAATATTCTTATAAGTCTTTCGCCTCAAAATGAACCAAAATTGCCTCCTTTACCTCATTGTCGTCGGAAAACTTTCTTCCACGTAAGTCTTTTTTTAAGTTGGAGAACAAATAAAACTCACTAGGTGCCAGGTCTGGACTGTAGGGTGGATGGACTATTGATTGAAAGCCACGCTTGTGCAGAGCAGCCATTGCAACTTTGCTCTTGTGAACCGGCGCATTGTTTTGCAAGAGCAACACACCCTTGGTCAATTTTCCTGGACGTTTTTCCTTGATGGCCTCCTTTAATTTTTCGTATCGTTGCGTAATATTCTCCGGTTATGCTCCTACCTTTTTCTTTGTAATCAATCAATAATATCCCCTCACAATCCCAAAAGAAACGGTAGCCATCAACTTTCCAGCCGATTCTGGCACTTTGAATTTCTTTGGCGGTAGTGTCCCCTTTTTACGCCATTGCATGGACTCCTGTTTAGACTCAGGCTCAAAGTGATGAACCCATGTTTCATCTCCGGTAACAATCCGCTCCAAAATCAGTGCAGGTTTGTCTCCACACAGCTCCAAATATTGTTTGGACGCACAGACGCGCTGCTGTTTCTGCAGCGGCGTGAGCATTCTCGCTACCCATCTTCCACTCACCTTTGTCATATCCAGGTGGTCATGTAGGATACGCAAAATGGTGGTATCTGATACTCCAACTAATACAGATAATTGTTTTTCTTCAAACAGGCATCTTGGAGTAGAAATTTTTGCACTTTTTCGACGATGTCTGATGTGATGGCCTCAACTGGCCGTCCTGAGCGGGGGTCGTCTTCAATCGACTCCCGACCATGTTTAAAAAACCATGCCACTTATAAATCATTGATTTACTAGGGCACTGTTCCCCATAAACGGTTTCCATTTCATTCAATATGGTTCGAGCGTTCCTTTCCTTGCTTTGTAAGGAACTTTATCGGCACGGTGTTCAATTTCCTCCATAGTTTCAGTTTCTTCCGGATTGACTTGTTTAGCAAGCAACTATTCGTAAACGACTAACGCTATAGGGCTGCAACTTAACTTATATACTAATGATGAGTCTCCAATCAGAATGACACCTAGCGAGTGCCCCTATCCCCACTCCATCCCCTCAATTCCACGAACTTCTGGACCTCCCCTCGTAACATGAACGATTACTAAGATATGAATTAAAGAAACAACCGCAGGACAGAAACCAATGGCAGATAGCTTCGATAACAATATTATATGATCAATTGTGTCAAAGGCCTTGCTGAAATTGGTGTTTATCACATCCACTTCTAGACGTTTATCAAGGTTTTCGCTAATGTATTGGGTGATTTCAACTAAATTGGTGGCAGTGAAAGATATGGTTTAATACAATTATATAATCTATCGTAAAGAAGCTGTTCAAAAACCTTACCACAATTAGATAAAATATTTATAGATCGATAGTTATAAATATCATGTTGATCTCCTTTCTTGAAGACTGGTCTAATTCTACTTACTTTCTAATAAGATGGGAAAGTTGTACGAACTAATAAGTAGAATATAACTGAGGGGAGATTACAAAATACTGGAGCACAATCTTGAATAAAAAAGCTTGGCAAACAATTATGCCCAGATAATATTGTTGTTTTAAGTTTGTTTAATGTCCCGTAGAAGATCATTAGCAGTGAAGTAGCCAGTGTTGAAAGAACAGCTGTTGAAATCGCGACATGGATAATTAACAAATTGGGAGAGATGTTGCGTGTGAAAACATCTGAAAAGACATTAGCAGGGGCTTGCACAATACCGACAGGTCTGTCAAGGGAAACCATCCCTCAATCAACAAGGAATCCTTGAAGTAGAGCGTTTAGAGTTTACGAATCGCCAGATTAACTTTGAGTCGTTGACGATGCAGCCGACCGAATTGTTCAATAAAATTTTGAGTGACAATAGCAGAATGGAGACATGCGTTGTTATTAAGCAATACAATGCCTTGGCTGAGCCTTCCATGTCTTTTGTTTTGAATTGCGCGCCAAAGACTTTTCAATATTTTACGGTATCGTTACCACTGTTGGTTCTAGCTCTGGACAGCAACTTAAGAAGCAAAATACCCTGTATTTCCAATCACAGCATGTTGACAACGCACTTATCCAGCGAACAAGAGCTGTAGGTTCAAATCCTACGGGATCTGAAAATTTAACGCCAAAGAAATTAAATTATTATTTGAAAACTAGAGGTAGTTCAAAATCACTAGAGAAAAATTTGCTTTGCACGTAGATACCGTTGAAATATCTTCTTCAAACGAAAAATATTTCTGACGTTAGTCATCAAATCATCCACCATTAGCATATTAACTTTAAGTAAATATACCTACAAAAACAAATAGCGTATATGTCATAACTTAACGTTTGAAAAACACATTTTGATTTATTTTTCTTTGAGGTTTCCAGTGATATACTAAAACTTTTACGATTGCCATGAATCAGTTTCAGTTTTAACATCCACAAAGTGGAAAGGATAAAAAAAATTCAAACTGTCTTTGTGCAGGCCAACTTGCGTAAAATTTAATGAGCAAATAACGTTCCTAAATTATTTGGGACCATTTGGAAACCTTTTCATTAATATATCTTCAATAAAATGAATTCTGAAGTAATAAAATTTAACTTTGCGCGACCTACAATCAAAACCATGTAGTGTAATAGGTTTCTGTAATATCGCTACGAGAGAAATTATATTAATTACAATGTGCTTCACGTGTACATAAATGTGAGAACCGTATTAAGTTCTGCAGCTGTGTAAACGTGTATATCGGAAAACTTTTAATGTGAAAGTTTTAACTGGCGGACTCATTTCTGTTCGAGATTTATGGTATCGTACATGTGTATACATATTATTAAACGTTATCTAAACTCATTCGTTAAAATAATATACAGAATAAGTATCGCAGTAATTTGTCAGGAATAAAATATTTGAAATACTAGCGTAATAAATCTCACGAATCATGTTCATATTTGCACATAATAAATTTGCTGGAAACATTTTTTACTTTGATGTATTATAGCAATGTATCTTGATAGAAATAACTGGAAAAGAGGCTGGTTATTGTAATCAATATTCTGTTTATACAATCGGTTTCCTGTAAGCACAGTTTTCCTGTTTAGTTACAACAAAGTATTGCGTATATTATACATATTGTTATTATGTTCAATATTCGTACACTCATGTGCTATGTTAACTTCAATGTTTACTGTATTCTATATTTGTGCAGTTGTTATATAATATATATATATGTACTGTCAGAAACATAAGAGCATCAGAGCCCTGCATCACAAATTGCCGCATTTAGTAACGATACACATTTGTAAAATTATTAGTCAAGGTACTTTAAAAAATAAATATAGAAATATAAACGTATGACATTCGTTAGTAATATATCGGTAAGACAGACGTTCTACTAGCCCCGTGGGTTCAATAATGTACAGAACAAAGATAGATATATAACATAAATGAGATTTTCATTTCAACAACATGCAACCTATAAGCAGGCGTAATGAGAGACGTAATTTGTTTAACGTTGTTTCACAGATTAGCGAATGTAATATAAATTGGTTATTTGCAATTTATATGTTATTTGTAACCACTAATACCTAATGTTACACTCTGTCCACTCTTTATTCTTGCAAGGAGAAATTAGGTGCCTACATATATTTTAATACTCCATAGAAATTAAAGTAAATCAAAAATGACGTTCGACACCGAAATACTGCCGGAGATTCGATATCGACGCATAAGTATTGATTTAATCCATACATTGATTTGTTGATGACGTAGGGTTCTTCTGTTATAATTCCTACAGCACGTATGTACATACATCAGTAAAGAACACCAAATTAAAAGACGTAGATACATCAAAAATTGCATTTTGCTAACAACAAATGTTACGGTATAGATCTCTATCTGGCAATAAAACATTTAAGGTACACGTAAAAAAGGCATCTGCAGACAAACTGTTCACGAGCTACAAATGATTCGCCTTAACAGAGAAGTGAATAAAAATGCAAATGTACGATTTAATAATTTTCCTTAGGCAGGTCTTGCGCAGTCAATACCAGAAGAAGTGAAAAATTACCATTTAATACACATTTTTTTGGACATGACTGCTAGAATTTCTTCGGAATGTTTTTTAAAACAAGGCGAATTTTATGCCAAAATTGCATCCAAATTTTGCTTAAGACAGCTTGTACTCCAGCGTATAAGCTCCTACAATACTAATATGTGATGATAGAGCTAGTAAAATGATGTTTAGCAGGTAATATAATTGGACGTTTACTGCTAAATTTCAATATCGTCTAGGAACGTGCCAAATGAGAGAAAATTGTTATTGCTTGCCAAAACTAATTCCTTCAAATTCAAGGTGGCATTTTGAAACTTTCTTATTGGGCTAACTTAACAATTACCTTAAGACTCTACTCTAATTGCGTTATGCTAATATATGTAATTAAATTCCTATTTTGTACTTTTGATCGTTGGATTTATATAGGATGGTAAATGTTACAATCGAAGAACATTTGAAAAAATTTCAATCCTCAATACTCGATTAGATATAAAAGTTTGCAGGCGACTTGATTCAGTGGTTATCCAAGACAATATAATTGTTGAATAGCGCCAAAACGTGGTATTATTAATTTCCCAAATTAAGCCATCTTGAAACTTTTCGACAAACAAATGCACTACCAATACTACTGTATACCATTTAGATAGGATTTATAATTTAGAACAGCCGAAATTAATCCGAACGTTGTACAAATGGTCTGTAGATCTTACAAAAATGCATATTCCGCAAGTCTTCTACGAAATATCACTGAATACGTAGATATCGGCGGATACCTTGTCCTTTGTACTTACTTGTCGAAGAATTTGTAAGTTATTCGATATCTGATGTGTTTATATAATGTAAACTTTATGAACTTCAGCTCCTCCAATAATGGTTGATCGCAGTCTAATTTCGATTTCCATAATGATTATAATATTAATTTTGCCTTAATAATAATTTCCGTTAAGAATATTTTTATGAGTAGTAGTGTACTACTGGCTTCATATACAAAATTATCTTTCGCTCAACACCAAATTAATTTAAAGGTTTTGCTCGAATTTTGTGGGCATCGTAAATTTTGCACTGACATAAATAAAAGCTACATGACTTGAATATGTTGTTAATACCGGTAATAATTTTTAAGGTTGTCGCAACATTTTCAGCACCTGATATCAAATAGTCTATATGAAGACCTTGTGCTATAGCAACTACTCCGAAAAAATTAAAAACAACCTCTGTAGCATACAACAAATATAAGCAGCTTTAATAATTTTGTGTATAGTGTATTTAATTTTGGGAAAGAGAATAGTATGTTGAAGTGTTCTGAAATAAATCGATTTAATTCTTCGAGAGTCTTATATGAGAAGAAAAATTGTATACCTGTACAAAACCTCACACAAGAATACACTTGTTCATAATAATAATACACGCTTCTAAGATATATCAAGTGAAAGTAAATGTTTATCGCGAAAATTATTTCCCAAAGAATACGTTTCTTAAATTTTTATCTATAATGATGTCTGATGAAAAATGCAAATGAAGACGGTAATGTATTACACAAGACCTCTGTCGTATATGCGGAAAGTGGCAACATGATACACGTTAATTCAAGTGATATCAATTTTTCTCAAACTTTGATATAGCTAACACGTGGGCTGAAAAGTCCGGGCCTAACAAAGAAAATACGGTTCTTTTGGTTCAAAATTAGCTTTATTCATCAACATAATCTCCATCAAGAGCAACGAAATCGTTCCACCGCCGCTCTAACATTTCAATACCACTTTTGTAGAATGATTTATCTTTTGCCTCAAAATGGGCCTCAGTTACAGCGATAACCTCTTCATTCGTGCGAAATTTCTTACCTTCGAGCATTTTCTTGAGGTCTGCGAACAGCCAGTAGTCGCTGGGAGCCAAATCTGGCGAATACGGTGGATGTGGGAACAATTGGAAGTTCAATTCATGTAGTTTTGCCATTGTTTTGATTGACTTGTGACACGGTGCGTTGTCTTGATGAAACAACATTTCTTTCTTTGCCATATGCGGTCGTTTCTTTACAATTTCGGCCTTCAAACGCTCCAATAACGCTATATAATATTCACCGTTGATGATATTTACTTTCTCAAGATAGTCGATGAATATTACACCACGCACATCCCAAAATACCGAGGCCATTACGTTTCCAGCCGATTGTTGTGCTTTCGGGCGCTTTAGACGAGGTTCACCAGTTGCTGTCCACTCAGATGACGATAGTTTTGATTCCGGAGTGAAGTGATTGATCCATGTTTCATCCATTGTCAAATATCGACGCAAAAATTCCGGTTTGTTACGTTTAAACATGGCCAAACACTGCTCAGAATCATCAACACGTTCTTGTTTTTGGTCAACAGTGAGCAAACGCGGCACCTACTTTGAACAGAGCTTTCTCATAGTCAAATGCTCATGCAATATAAAGCCAATACGTTCTTTTGATATCTTTACGATGTCAGCTAACTCACGCAACTTTACTTTTCGATCATTCAAAACGATTTTGTGGATTTTTCTGATGTTTTCTGGTGTTAGCGCCTGATTTGGACGTCCACTGCGTTCTGCATCATCGGTGTCTCTACGACCACGTTTGAAGTCAGCAAACCAACGTTTTATTGTTGTTTCTGATGGAACGGAGTCCCCATAACACTTTTCAAGCCATTGCTTCGCTTGAACGGTATTTTTTTCCCATCAAGAAGCAGTGTAAATTTAAAACAGGACATTGTTTTTGATCCATTGTTTTGAAAATAACAAAAGTAGCGTGACTCTTAGCACAATAACTCACAAACTAATGAATAGAATATCATGAAATTTTAACAGCTGTCTTTTGAAGGTTAGTACTAACTGAGAGAAAGGTGACTGCAATAAAACTAGCGTCATCTATGTGTCAGGCCCGGGACTTTTCAGCCCATGTGTTACAATGAAAGACAACTAACTATATGTGATCTACATAAAATAGAGTAACATGATGCAGTATAAGATATAATTGATGTGGGCATTCAACGAACTACCTTTGTATTTGGAACAGACAATGGATTAGAATTTCAAGATATGTTTCATCCACACGTTACGGAGATTACAAATGAAAGCCAGCCCTCATACTCTGGTTTAGACAATATTGAGCAAAAAATATGAAGAAACATGTGGACTCAAAGATCACGACATAGGCCCAGATTATAAGAGAAATATCGTTAAATTTTGAAGATCAGACAAACTAGTGGGACGTATAGAATCATGACGCAGATTCTAAACACCCTAACGGAACAAGACTTCCAGAATTGTTACCAGGAATGGAATACTTGTCGGTGACGCTATGCGTATTCCAAAGAAATATACTTTGAAGGAGATTAAGGAGTATTAAAATGTAGATACACTCTCACTAATTTTAAGACATACCTCGTATATAAGTGGAGAAATGTTTATGATGAGGAGCACGCAGAGAAGTGTTGGAAATTGTTGCATAGGTGCTACGCAAATTTACACGATCTATAAGTTGGAACGTAATTGTCAGTGGGCATTAGAAGTCAATCTTACAGTTCATTTGGAAATATTTTAGTTCAAGTTGAAGTATCAAGTTGATCAGCTTATGAGCAAGTTATAATCTTCTCTTACGAGGTACAGGCTTTAACCCAAAATTATTATTTTGACATCAAATTGATACTATAGCAAAAATTGTCTTTAAAATGTTATATAACTCATTCGTACCAGCCACTGATACCCACTAAACTATTATAGAGTACGTCAGTGTCATCAGGACTCCTCTGTATAAGACTTATGTCGATAGAATTGGATGAGTAAAACGAAAGTTTCTAAGCATTACTGATTTTACACTTAACTTACAAGCACATAATACACTAGGGTGACAGAATAAAATAGACACCAGGTAAAGCGGTATAAATATGTAAACACCTAAATTCTAAGAACGAATTAAGAACTTTCTCTTGTCATTAGGGTAGGGGTAGATGTATCGGAAGGAATTCGTCATAGTTTAGTATCGTTACATCTATGCCTCGCTTACAAGGTTCGAGGGATATTAGCGACTTCACCCGGAGTCGCATCGTTGGCCAGAGTGAACGCGGCGCTTCGCAACGTGAAATAAGTAAATATTCCGTTTTCCACAGTTAACCATGTGATTACATAATTTAAACGCAAGGAAAAAACAACAGTGGAGCTGAGGTCAGGTCGTGCCGGACCTTCTGAAAGAAGTAAAAGGGTGCTTGTGCGCGAAGTGTTAAGAGAACCGCGAAAAAGTACAGCTAAGCTTGCGGCAACTTCATAGAAAAGTCAGCGCACCGTTCTGCGATACCTCCACAGTGTGGGGATGTATAAAAGGGTGGCAAAGAAAAAACCTCTCCTTACGGCGTTTCAAAAACGGCGCCGAATGGCTTGGGCAATCGAAATGCGAACGAAGCCCGAAGAGTTTTGGCGGTCTGTCATTTTTTCAGACGAAAGCAGATACTGCCAATTCAGTGATAGTGGTCGTACGTGGGTATGGAGACGTTCGTCACAGCAACTGGACGACAAATTTTTGTATCAGACGGTGAAATACGGCGGTGTGAACATCATGGTGTGGGGCGCGATATGGTATGGTGGAAGATCGCAATTAGTAATCTGCGACGGAAATATAAATGCGGCAAAATATATCCAAATATTAACAGTAGGACTACTACCGATATTCGACAACGCCATTTTATCTAAAGAGGACGCCACTGTTATGGAAGATGGAGCACCCTGCCACAAAGCAAGAACAACAACCACATGGAAAGAGGAAGAGGGGATTCGGACTTTACCATGGCCAGGCCAATCACCAGACATGAATCCGATGGAGAATGTTTGGCACATAATCCAGACAAATATGGCGAAACGACACCGAGAACCTCGAAAAACTCGTGGCAGCTGTTACAGAAGAGTGGTTAAATATTCCACAAGACACCATTAATCATTTAATAGATTCTATGCCACGACGACTCGCAGCACTTCACGCAAGTAAAGGTGAATTGACAAAATATTGGTCTAATTTAAAAAATTTAAAATATTTTGTATATATAACGAGAATAGAATCTTTCTTTTAATTAGTAGGTGTCGATTTTATCCTGTCACCCTAGTGTATATTATCCTTGTCATGTTATATAAAATTGTAAGAAAAACGAAATTGATGGTCAAGCACTATCTGAACTACAGATTACAGAGCACAGAGTCCAGAGTTTCTGAAACGGTTTATTATAATAGCCAAAGTATTAGTATTGGGAAAAATTCGGTATTGTATAGACTACGATACAGTTACATACCTTCTGTAGAAAGTAATTGTTCACTCATTACCTTCGACCGTTCTAAATTGTTCTCGCGTTTGTCCTTTCTACATTCCAAAAGCTAAACAGCGAAATAACTATTTGATTGCTTAGAGTATCATCGCAAGTCCTTTTGTTGTATTACTTTCATAAAACCACACTTAAGCGATTTGATGAATGTTCATATAACATTGACATCTTTAATATAAATTATGCAGAATTTGCCGTATCAAATAAGTTATTCTTCCGCAAATCTAATCCAACATTAAATTTGGCCTATTTTAAATTTTCCTTGAAACTAACGATTTCATCGCACGAAAATTTATGCAAATCTATTCTTCATAAACCGGAAGTTCGAAAAGGAATCCTCGCCGTTCGAAAAATCCGCATTAATCTCATACCTTTTTTTTCACCAATTATACTTTCAAAGAAGAACGAAGTATATACGCGGAAGTTATTGTTCCCATTCACTTACCTGCATGATGGTTATACATTCCCTCTTGATATATTTTCAGTCTTGAAGAGGTTGCTCATTGGAACGACGAAGTACGGCGGTGGTTGTGGTGGCACGCTAACCGCTTCCTTAATTATAAACGTTGCTCTCTCGTGCAGTGGCGAAAACATAAAGCAACACGACTACATTTCTGGTTTCCCTTAGGGAAAATAATGATTAACGCATCCGGCACCCAGCGAACGACAAGAGCAGTATCGTATCGCACAAAGTTTTAGACTCGCTTTTGACTAGCACACTAACATCACAAACGCGAAGTTATATTCATAGAGCAAGTTGAGTTCCGTCAAGTAATGGACTAACTCTTGCATTTCGGTAGTGTTTCATTTGAACCTTCTTCGGGGTAGAAGATTAATCTGTAACAAAACAAATTAGAAGTCAATGTAAAGGTCACTAAGTAATATATGAACGAAATAATTTAAAGTAAATATTTTCCTAGATTATATATACAAACTTTGATAAAGGTATAAATACCCTGTTTCTCTTATTACTGATTGTAGGTGTAATTTTTCTAAATTATTCTCTATTGCCTAATATTATTAATTCTTACGTTCCTTGCGTTTTATGAGATGACTTAGGGAATATCTTAAACATATAACAATTTTCAAGTATTGCACAGAGTCGTTTTATATTCAAAGAGAGATTATATCTAAATGTGAGTGTTTCTATTAAGCATGTACCGAATTAATATTATTCTTTCATTAAACTCTAAAATATGGAATCTAGAATATCAATTGCTTAAAGAATTTTTTTATAAATAGCTCAGATTTCTTGCGCCTTATGCAACCGCAATAATGATAACTGAATTTCCTTGGTATTACCAACGTCAAATTTAATTAAATTCGTTTTTGTCGATTTTTTAATTAATTAATTAAAAACGGATGCAGTGCAAATAAGGAAAACATTTTATAATAAAATCTTTACAAGGCGTATTAAATGTTAATGTATTTATCTGCATTCTACGTATCAACATGCCTCTTGGAAAACAATTGACTAACGCTGAAATAGGCCTAATTCGTACTTGGCACGATCAAAGTTGGTCAACTGCAAAGATAGCTGCAAATTTGAGCAGAAGCCGTGATGTAATTCACAGTTTTTTAAATAATGGCAAAAATTACGGAAAAGCATGCATCTGTAATCTGAAAGACCCAATGCGTTAACAGAATGTGATCATCGCTCAATTTTAAGGTGTGCATCAAACTCAGCATTAACTACTGGACAAATTGTACAAGCAGCAGGTGCAAACATCAATCTGCGAAATGCTCAACGTTTACAAGTTCAGGCAAAACGAAAACGTCTGCGAAGAACACGTCAGCATAAGGAACCAAGATTAGCGTTTGTTTACATTGGTGTAAACTCTGACGAAAAATAATTTTTGCTGATGAGAAATAAGTTGTATGCACGTGGGTGGTGGTAACGTAATAATATGGGCAGGTACAAGGTGTCGGGTATAACGGAAAAACTGACATCTGTAATGGCAAAATTAATTGCGCTAATTATATAAATTTGATCGACAGTCAAATATCACGATATGCTGAGTTGATTGCATGCCCGGACTTTGTGTTCCAGCAAGATAACGCTACTGTCCACCGTGCTCAAACTGTAAAAGGTTATTTTCATCGAACGGAAGTATCAGTTCTTGAGTGGCCGGTCCATTCGCCTGACCTAACAACAGCGGAAGACAATTCAATTCAATGCAAGAATTAACAATGGAAACGTTTAGAGCAAAACTTACACAAAAGTTGTTTGATGTTTTGCCAAAAAGAATGTTAGACGTAGTAGAGAAACGAGATGGTCCAACGTACTATTAGAAATTATTTATAAATGAGTAAATTATTATTTTGCATGTTAGTTTAAGTAAACTTTATGTCCTATACTTTTGACGCACTTCTACTTCGTCAATAATCCCAAATTATCTTTATAATGCGTATGTTTGTTCCAAATAGTGATAGAGATAGTGAAATTGGTTTATTATGTATAGAGACAATATCCAAACTTGATATGCTTAACGAAACAATAAAATTTCTTTAATAAATCAAGTGTCCTATACTTTTGTCGCAAATTGCATATAGGAGCAATAAGCATACACCTTACTGTCAGAATCAATGGGTATCAGATGCTGATTCGACTGTACGAAGCAGACAAATCTCAAGCGCTTGTAAAGAAGCAGCATAACATCATGAGAAAGATATTAAAAAATGTTAGTACATCCAACCGTGACATTAAGGATGTCTAGCTTACTATGATTAAAGAAAATGCCCGACAAAATATCTGCAGCTACTACATCAGAAAACCGAATACAAGAAAAGAAAAAACATCCTTCTCCGGTTGATACCAAGATGTATTTCCTATTAATACTATACATCCGATTAACTAAATCATTTATTTGCTAGAAATCCGTCAAATGCAAGAGTTAGAAAAATAGTTATCTTTTAAATTCTTGAAATATTAATATTAATATTCATTGGTAAGAATTTGGGTTTAATAATATTCTGTTACGATATATCTACAGACGCTGTGACATTTCGGTATTAAAAGCGATTTCAATTCACATTCAGCCTCGTGGTGCAGTTGGTAGCACAAAGCGCCGGTAACGTAGAGGTCGTGGGTTCAAATCTTGCCGTGGCACATATTATTTTAGGAATTTAAAAACGTTGGTTAAATGCAAGAAAATCGCAATTTTATTACCCTGTATAACGTTCATGCCGAGAAATAATCACTTATATCACTAATTTAATATCAATCACTAACTTTGCTTATTTGCATATTTGATATCAAAACTGGCATTGTCCTTAAGTTATGAAGAGAAAAGAATACGGGATATGATTCAACATTTATTGAAAAATGTGTTCGAAAGAACCATAATATAGAACATGCTCCGTTTGAAATAAATGAAAATCAAATCCTCTTCAAGTTTAATCAAGAATACCATGAGGTTTATCAATAACATCGCTTACCAATGTTTCAAAACGTCCTTTCACTACTTTGGAATATATATTCAAACAAAGAGTGCCGTTAGTTATTACAAATACAATATACTTTTTATGGATATACTGACGATTAACTAAATTACTAGATTTACATCTCTAAGAGACAGCTCTTAAATCACTCCAGAATCGCAGCCGAACTTGCGCAGGCACATTTGGGCAAAATCAAAGAGTTCGTCTCAATTCAAAGAAAACGCAAGCGATTGCGTTCAGTCGGACGCATCAAGAGCTACAATAGAAGATCACCGTTGCAAGAACGGACATCGAATGTAGCGGCCAAATTGAGTATCTTAGATGTTTCTTGATAAACGGCTCACCTTCTCCGAATATCTGAAAAGCGCAAGGACAAGGGTAATCAGCAGAATATCGCACCTATACCTTCTCTTATCCAACTCAGCCCTATAATGTTGCATAAACTACACATTCGCCCTATCCTGACCTACGCCAGCCCCTCATGAGTCACGGCAACACCCAGCCACATCCAATCCCCCGTGACAATACAAAATCGCTGTCTGCGATTAGTACTCCACGTCTTTCGTAGAACGGTGCTAGCCGAGCTGAAAGCCCTAGCCGACGGAGAAGATCTGTAGGAATCCCTAGGCAAGCTCAACAGGGGTTTCTTTGAAAAAACCTCGCCAGCTAGAGCAGCTAGGCACTAAAGACAGTGACCACACAGAAAACATACGGAGGAACTAAACACAGGACAGTAAGTGAGTCTCTCCGGAAACTCTAACCCGTCAGCGAGTATCACTCATTTCAAAAACGTTACCGATCCTAATACTCTTTCTGTTTTAGGTAAAAGAATAAAAGCCAGTAAATACACAGAAGACTTGGAGGACCCAAGAAGTTACCCAGATGCTCCCTGCAAGATCCAGGAAAGAAGACGGACCGAACAAGGAAATCCAGCCAACTAACGATTCTTCAGCTCTTAAATGACAACAAACCGATTATAATTTTTACAAATTTTCCGTATACATATATGCGTTACGCTGTGGCATTGCAATAACCGTTAAGCAATAAATTTTAGCTGGAAAAATCAAATTTTTCATTTAGGCAAACATCAAAATCACACACAATCCTGACCATTTCGGGGATGAACACAATTCGACCGGTCTAGACCGATAGCTGCGGTAGAAATTTGCGTGTCGCTTAATTAAACGTTTTTCTTTCATGGACGTCGGTTATTTTTGGACAGCGATAATTCGCCGTTGCCAGCACGGATGATCCAATTTGGGAACAGCTCGGCACTTCGGTTTTACGGCTTTCATTAGGGATGAAGTTCGCGAAAAATGTCGCGTGGCGAAATTATTGGCGTTCGGCGTCGCGAATACGGTATTGCCTCGTTAGATACGACGGTTAAGGTAGTACGACCGGAGAAAAATGATGTAGATAAATGTCTGTTGTCACGCAAAGCTTGCGTAATTCAATTGCTAAATGGCGTACGCAGGGCATAAATCGATAGTTTATTGTAGCCATAACAATTTGCGATTCGATTCGAAGTGTGATGTTTTACGTACGAGTTTCATACAATGACAAGTTTAGCGCTCTGAGGTTCTTCGGACCCTATTACTGTAAATTTTATGATAATTAAAATTGGTATAAAATTGGAAATTTTACAGCGGAAGTTGTTTATTTTCCTATCGCGTGGAATAACCGACGATTCGATGAAACTTTCATATTCTTCAAGGCTATAGTATTTAAACAACTGAATTAAAATTAAATAATGAAAAATTGGAATAGACATATTTTATGTAAAATATTAATCACTATTACCATCAGATACGAGAGCGACTTGAAATGTTTTCGGAATCGGCAAGAGATGGCGCGCGAAGATTGAAATGGATTCATTGGTCAGCAAGGGCAACCTTTTTTATAGCAACTGTCAAAATTTCAGACGTCTAGTATCAATAGTTATTGTTTAAGAGTGTGTTTTGTGCAAAATGGATAAAATCGTGCAGTGATAAAACGCTTTTGGATGGCTGGGGAAACGGCCACGGAAATTCGAAATATTTTACTAGAGGTTTATGGCGGATGTACTCCATCATTTTCGACCAGTAGCTTCTAGGTGAGCGAGTTCAAACGTGGCCACACAAGCATAAATGGCGAACCACGCAGTGGACGAACACTTCCCATTTCGTGCAAAATTTAATGCTTGATGCAATAATGGAATCATCACCTTTTTTTATTGTTGTTGTGGTGCACTCGGGAAGCATTTTCTCGCCTTTTGAGCAGCTGACAAGCGTTCTGCGGTTTTGACCAAATACTTTAGATTTGGATTCATCAGCCCATAGAATGTTTCCCCATTGTTCTACTGCCCAGTCTTTGCGAGTGTCCACTGGAAACGTTTTTGTTCTTTTAAACGACGTTTCACTATGTTGACCTTCTTGTTTCTAGTCCGATTTATTTCAGGAGCCGTTAATCGTCTCTTTCTATTACTAAGCAATACTCGTGCATCGTTATCCCTGAATGTTCCTCGAGGACGTCCTGGACGATTTTTACTAGCAAGTGTGCCAGTTTGTCTATCTAGGCGGCCTTTTTCTCGCTATAGTAAGGGAGCTATCGCAAAGTATAGTCTATGGACGAATCTTATACGCACATTGATGCAAAATAAAGCCCAGGGAAACCATAGTCATAGCAAATACATCAATACGAAAGACATAAGAAAGACCTGAGCAGTCGGGAGTGGGATCGTATTTACGGTAGATGTTGATAGACTATCAATCGCCACAGTCACCCTACTGGATCTTCCAGCTCCTAAACAAAAAACTCCAATACAAACAGATGTATACGCGTGCATGTCTTATAGCAAACATTTCAAGAAGCCATACCAAAATACAAAATAGAACTTGTATTATAAAACCTCCAACGAAAGCTAACATGCAATCGTATACATGGACTGGTAATAATAACAAATTGTTTTATTTTATACACATAGAATAAATTGTATTTTTATGCGTGTTTAATATATGTATTAAACAGACTCTGCGTTTAATTTACGAAACCTACCAATTAGTTCATCGACAATCAGTCCAATAAACCAACTATACGCTAACATATACGTCGACGACATTTTTCTCATGTAGCCGCATGCAACACTTCAACAAATAGCATAATAAAATGGCTCCTTACATTTCCTGGGCCTAACATTCAAGAGGCAGAAGAACCAAACACTAGGCAACTAAATTTTCCGAAAACGGACCAATACGAATCGCTACCTTAATACAAATTTCCATCATCACCTTGCATGAAAATGAGAAATCCTGAACACACTGCTATTCAGAAATAAGATGATATCAGATGAAGAATACTTTGAAACATGAACAAACTATAACAAAACAAGCTCAAAGATATTGCAATATCATGAATAGAAAGCCTAAATAGCAGAAAGAACCGACAACGATTATTTTAACAACCTATCCGCCTTACATCAAAGGATGCACCGACAAAATCGAAAAGCTATAAGTTTACGAAATACCTTGTATTTGTAATGAGATATACGTTGAACAAACAAATGGCAACTAGATTAAATTGCAAAAGGTTGTGCGCAGAGGCTGTTGAAATATAGAGGAATCCCAACAGCATCAACATAGAAGACAGACTACAGTTACCAAGTACCTGGAAAGCAACAGACACGCCTCAACAGCGGTACATTGTGCTTGAAAGGACGTACGATCCTATATAAACTGCAGATTACGGCAAAGCAGTCACTTCACTTCTGTAGGAGATTACGACAAGATGGTCGAAGCATTAAGTAGCAGAGAACCGAAGTGCAGCCATTACCAGGAGGCGGTAAAGTTTCCTGATTTAGTGTATAAATAGCGATAAAAGTACATGAACGAGAAGGACAGAAGCAATGCAGAATATTTTATAATTAATTTGAGCTAATTTCTCGTGTAAAAGTAAATATCTTCTATCAACCCGTTTAATCCAGACAATTTAAATTTCCTAAAACAAAAGGCAAACACCGCAAAATCTAGCTAGGTATTATAGGTTGGCAATCCAGTGTAAATTGCGCGAACTCAGTAATAGCACTACACCACTATACTAACAATTTTCGTTATTAAACGTACATACCTGTTGACACTTGTACTTTACCGCAGCGTGTTTGACTTGTTAGTCGAATTTCTCCAACAAGCTTCCCGTTTTTCTCAAAGCGTACAATGCGGCCAACTGAACAAACACCTCCGACCATAACAAGGCAGTTCTCGCGTGTGCAAATAAAGCATGCCGCGTGTGCCTTGTCGGTTGTTGCCATAACTAAAGACTAGAAACTGTTCGACTTTACGTGAGGCTGCTTACGTGATGAGGAATTTCGATGTATGTGTGCAGCGATAAATAAACACCGGAAACGCAGAGGCTGAGTTTTGGCAAACGTATGATAAGTACTTTTTTTGAAAGTAGCGAAAATTACGTCCACGTACTTCTTAAAAGATGCTTTCTTGTGTTAATAAAAGCTTAAGTGCACTAGAGTTTTATGGTTGACGCGTAAATAGGATCCTTTACTACTAGCGATTTCCCGTTAGAAAAAAATTTTGCTGCTGCTTAGGAGAATTCCTCTTTGTTATTGTCTGCTTGTTTACGTCGATCCACAGGACGCAGTAAAATTTAATGAATACTTTGATACGTATAGCTAAATGTTAAGGAGATCATTTTCGTTTTATGTTATTGAGGTGACGTTTGAACTCCAAACTAATATTTTCGATTGAATAGATTTCCTCGTGTTTCAAGAAGCTGGGTATATTTTTAGATTTTTGTAATTAGATAGCAGTGACGAATTGTTTTAAGGCCTTACTAATATGGGATGCACTTTCCTCCACGTAACCTTAGCTTAAAATAGCTGCATCGGTGAAATACGTAGACGAGGGAGCGAGACAATAGTGTGAGAGTGTGATAAATAAATCACTACCGGGCGAAGTACAATTCCCAACACAAATCTAAACAGTATATACTTTGTTTTATTTTATTTTTTGGCGCACGTCATCCATTTTTATCCGTATGATAATCTGGGTCAAATTGAATACTGGAAATAAATAGGCTAATTTCAATGCTCTAAGACAAAAAAACTTATTTGAAAGGCAAAATTTTAGAGCGAATTATAAATTATAAATGCTCTTGCTACAAATAATTATTGGCGAGGAGGTTGGAGATGTTTGCTTTTAAAGAAATTGGGTTTTCGGGTTAAAACCTTGTCGTAATTAATAGTAATAATAATAAGTTATTACCCAATAACCCAATAACGCAATAACCCAATAACCCAATAACCCAATAACCCAATAACCCAATAACCTAATGACCCAATAACCCAATAACTATTATAAAATAATAGTAAATGTATAGTACTAACAGAAAACAATTGCAAACGAAAATGCAAAAATTTCTTAAGCAACAGAAAATTGCTCAAACAAACGTTGCCTCAAAGCATTGATAGTAATATTAAACAAATCAAATCTGTTACAGATTGACATAACTGGTAACTTAGAACGGTGGTGTGTATTAGCCACAGGAAGAAAAAAAGTTAATCTATTCCTGCTATCAGCAAATCCGGAAGCTGTAGATCTCAATTTAAAATCTTATGTGTAAAAATTATTTGTGATGCAACACAATGACCCGCCAAAGAAATAAATGCAAATTCTTTTAGAAGATTAGTATATGGATAGCCATGTTGCAAGAAAACGTGGTGTTTACGGAAATGTAAGGCTTTCAAAAATTTTCACTGCACTACTTCAATTAAGCTTATATATTCTAGAGCCATATTCTAATCGCGAACGAATAAATCCATTACATGCAGCAACAAGAGTATTACTACTCAAGTGTTTAGTATTACGAAAGAGAAACTTTCATGTTCTAAAAGACTGTTGACATTAGGGTGACAGAATAAAATAGATACCTACTAATTAAAAAAAGGATACTATTCTCGTTATATATACAAAATATTTTAAAATTTTTAAATTAGACTAATATTTTGTCGATCCACCTTTACTTGCATGAAGTGCCGCGAGTCGTCGTGGCATAGAATCTATTAAATGATTAATGGTGTCTTCTGGAATATTTAACCACTCTTCTGTAACAGCTACCACGAGTTCTTCCTTATTGCTGGGTTTTCGCGGTCGTTTCGCCATATTTGTCTGGATTATGTGCCAAACATTCTCTATCGGATTCATGTCTGGTGATTGGCCTGGCCATAAAATCCGAATCCCCTGTTCCTCTTTCCATGTGGTTGTTGTTCTTACTTTGTGGCAGGGTGCTCCATCCTCCATAAAAGTGGCGTCTTCTTTAGATAAAATGGCGTTGTCGAATATCGGTAGTAGTCCTTCTGTTAATATTTGGATATATTTTGCCGAAAAATTTTTAGGTCATCGGCGTATAGTAAAATAGGAGTGGTCCAAGAACAGAGCCCTGTGGTACACCTGAAGGTGACAAATATAAGCCCGACTGAAAACCCCGATACTCAACGCAATTGGTACGCCCGCTCAAATACGATTGCAGCAACAATATCGGATAGTCAATGCTTACGTAATAGAGTTTAATGTTAAACACTATCGAAAGCCTTAGCGAAATCTGTATAAATGACATTTGTTTGAAGACGTAGATCTAAAGCCTCGGGCACATCATGGGAAAATGCGCACAAGTTGGTCACCGTTGATCTGCCTTTAATAAAACCTTGTTGAGCCGGAGACAGGTTAGCAGCAACGTGCGAATAAATATATTTACATAACATAATTTCAAAAACTTTAAAAAAGTTACATAATATAGATATCGGGAGATAATCCCGAATGTTATTCCTTAAAACTTAAAATGTACATATTATTTTAAGTTGAAGCTCCATTTTTTAAAAGTTTATTAGAAAAGTAGATTTCGATGTAGATAAATAAGGAGATACGCAAAACTAGTTTTCTAAAATGTTTGCCTCTAAAAAATCCTTCGTTTAACATTGTTTGTAGCGAAAGGGAGGAAGTTACCGCTGGTTTCGTACATCTGAAGAAGGACATAACTACAGGAGAAGATCTTATTCCGATTTTAATTGTGAAAAATTGCGTTAATGCCATCGTTTATCCCATAATTCTTTTATCGGTTTGTTACAAACACATCATGGAACAACGAGCTAATATTAAATTTTGTTTCAGGATCGGTAAAAGTTTTACAGAAACATTTCAACCAATGACTATGATTTAATTCAAAACCTATTATCGCATTAGTTTAATATGAGCGATATAGATTTCTTCCAGGTACCCGCTCTCTGCACAGATGTGTAGTATACATTATCGAAAGAAGCAGCGCTTGTCGTACCCATCCATTATTATCGACGACGAAACTCACGATAACGTCCTAATCTAGTCGTCACGCCGTGCGGACATCCTTCAAACTGGACCGAAGATCGATAAGACGGTTATTAATGGTATGGTTCCTTGGTCCGCTCGAAAAACAGTAGTCAGAAGCGAGCGATGAAGACTTATTGAGATAATCGTTATGCGACCGACTTATCAAGCGTATATCTATTGAGATAATGGAGATGGCTAAACGGACGTCAAGCAAGAAATATCAAGAATGTAGTAAATTTTAGGAAGATACTTCAGCAAAAGACGGGAAAAGGTTTAGTTTCATTTTGATAGTGATTAGTGATACACATACAATAAATTTCTTTTAATTTCCTGTGCACTCTCTGATATCGAAGGTTTGATTTTTGGGATTTTAACTTTTAATATCTCAGTTATCAAAATTTTATAACGAAAACTTCCGGTAGGATGTAGTTCTGTTCATTCTGCTTCTTATTTCTCTATATAATTTCCTCTTTTATTCATATATTTTTTCCAGCGTATCGAATGTTTTTTAATTCCGTCAAAGAATGAATGTGATCGCGTGTGTAACGAATTGCATATGGCCATTTCCACAACTGGTGACTTCCCAGTTCTTCTTTGAGAAGCCCAAACACGTGGTGGACACACGGTGACAGATCACGACTATGGGGCAGATTTTTCAGTGTTTCCAAATGAATTTTGCCCAATTTATTTTGGGCCCACGCAACCGAACATTGTCATGAAGCGGAATCACACTTCGAATAGGCAGGTCACGCCTGAAATGATTGACTGGGCATTCCCAAATGATATTCTGACGCGTGCAGCAATTAAGTCCCGGATCGCACAAATATTCGTCTAACTGGTGCTTGTCCTCGATCGGCGTGCATGACTCTCATTCTCCACTGACTCTCGGCCACAGGAAAATGCTTTGTGCCAATCGCGCACTTGGGCCCTTGAAAGCGTTTTGTCAGCGAACTGTGCAGTTAGTCGACGCAAAATTTCGACAGGTTTTATGCCCTCCCGCGTCAAAACGTTACGCCACTCATTTCACTTAGAAGGCATTAAAAAGGAAGATACGGTTCATATATAATTCGCCCTCGTAGAGATATGAAAAACAAACGAAATTCACCTTGAAGATCATTTAGCGCAAGCATCATGGCAAAATGTGATAATGAAAAAAACTTCATAAAAAGCAGATTATTTACAAACAACCTTTCTGTTCTTCAGTTTTGGTCACAAAGAAACGAATATCTAGCATTCGATTCCCTTGAATCTTTTGAAATTTCTTTCCACGCTCAGTTCTTTCAAATTAAGCAAAATTATTCACGGACACTTGTAAGTAATGTATACCCTTCATAATCCTGTCAACTGCAACGGATAATCATATGCGCAAATGACTATCTTCCAATTAGTAATGGACTTATTTGCAACAGAGTCAGTGCACGAACCTCATCCGTCCGTTAAATGCCGGTTATTCATGAATGTCAATACGCTTCCCGTACCGCTCACTTTAATTTGCGCTTGTCGTGCAGTTTGTTCGACTACCCTAACGGGTATTGATTTTCACTTAATTATTAAACCGCAGGAGATTCATCGCCTACGAACGAAATGCAAATGAGCCTTTATACTTAGCGACATACATAAATGTATGCAAATACGAGCAGTAACTTCTCATTTACCACCGTGTATCCATCAAGCAACGGTTGAGTTAGTAAACGTAAGATCGAGGTAATATGATAACATGCATACGGTATGAGATATACTATCTGCGGTTACATTATACATTAGAAGTTACACATTGCGTATTTCCGGTTACTGTAATTGAAACAGTCGAATTGCATTAAACGCTTACATTAACAGATGTTAAAAATTGCAGGCTTACTCGTATATGTGCACTATTTGAATATGCGATGTTAGTAAAGTTATTGAATAACTTATTCAGAAGCAGCCCCCTTATCTATGCTGAATAGAACAATTCAGCATTTAGCAGAGTATTTGACTGTCACTCAGAGCTTACTTTTAGCCAGGTTCGAGTAAGACTCTCCAGAAAGTGGTTTTCTTTTGACCTGCATGAAAGATTTCAGCTTCTGAAACTTGTAACACTGTTGAATTTTTTTGGATTTTTATTTTTTTATTTTTTTCTGCAAAGATTCATCTTGTACTGTCTTTTACTAATGATGTTCATTAAAAAATTACCAAGTGGTCGTAAAAACACAAACAACAGTAAGGGAATAAATTTTCGTTTACTACACTTTCTGCTCTATACTTTGGTTTAACAGTCCCTTTGAATACTCCAGCAGTAGTCGGTCATTACATGAAGATCCCATCTTCCTTGGTATCGAGCTACCATTGTTCTCAAATCTTGATAAAATCTTTCGCCTTGTTCATCGCTTACAGCATCTACATTTTCGGGAAATCTATCAAGATGAGGGAAATGAAACTTTATACTCATGTTACAACCTTAATTTGTGAAATTTTTGAAGCATTGGTTTAACTAAATTTTTGTAATTCGAGGCTTTTTTCCAAAGTGAATGAAGTCCAGGCTTCTTCCTTAGCTTCGTTCATGAAGTTGATGAAATTTGGATTCTAATTTGTAGTTCTAATTTGAGCTCCATCGAATATCCCAGCTTTAATTTTTCGTAACGTAGTCGTGATAAGCTTTGACACTTGTACTTGAAGCAGTCTCCTTGCAAATATAGAGCTCCATCATATTGTTTAAAGACCCAATTTCGGCAAACGGGAAATATCGTATAAAAAAAACGTGACGTGATAGAGAAAAATGGGCTTCACATTTGGCATTGGCGTACATCCATTAGTTCAAAACAAATGTCAGTCTTAGTCAGCAAAAAAATAATTTTATTTGTTGGCCAGTTTATAAGTTTTCATTTGGCGCTAAAGTTTCTATTTTGACGTTGTTGGTATTCGCTTTCCTATTAATCTATTTCCACCATGGCTCTTTAAATACAGAGAGGTTGAACGCTCTCGTGCACCGTTCTCGATGATAAGTCGCCTGCCTTGAATGAGGTAAAAAGTTCAACAGGTCCTAGCTTTTTTTCCAAATTCTTTTATATAGCTGTAAAACACTACAGTATCTCACTGAACGCTAATGTGGTGCTATTACACCAAATTAATATATAGAACCCAGTACTTTAAATGATCGACTGTGCCGCCTCAATGGACCAGGTGTTTGTATTCCTCCTGCGGTTCTGGATCCCCTGTATTAATAAGAATAATCTTTATTAGACAACAGATAAAATCCACTTGCAGAGCAAAAATAACACAAATCAAACGCTTTGCAGACATGAGTGTAAATAACATCCACTTGTTAACGAACATCTAGAATTTCACTTATATACTGGGTTAATTTAGTCAAACTTGTTTTTACGGACCTGTAGCTGGTGAGACCATGAAATGTAAGATTTAATTCTACAGTACAACTTATATTCAAAAATTTTAGCACATTTTGATAGAATGCTAATTAGTCTGTAGTTCTAGAAACGGGTACCTCGTTTTATGTAAAATACAGTTTCATTTAATTATATCCAATAAAAATTTCTATAGAAAAAATAACGTTCTTTACATTCCAAATGGCCCTCGTAATGCTGCAGTAGTAATTGATGATCAAATATACTTTAAACGCCCGAGAAATTTGCGTGACATTCGTCTATGCTTTCTATTTCTTCAGTAGTTTAATTTTGCCATTTTGAGCAGATATTTGAGGTAGTATGAGCAGATAAAACATTTATTTTGTTCGTGACACTAAACATAAATCTTCTTCCCGAGATTGAAATTTATTACATAGCGATTGTCCCGACTGTAATAAAATGATTTACACAACCAATAATATGATATATGCTTGATATACATATCTGCGAACTTTTTGCTTACATTTTAGGGAGATCCACTCGTATATTTCAAAGATGGGTGTAACAGATACGCCCCCTACTCTGCCTTCGCTCTGGCAACGCAGAAGCAACATATGAACGATACAAATGGTTTAGGATTTCGTAGATGGGTCAAACGACGCCTACGATCTACGGAGAATACAAAGAATGGAATTCGGTGAAATTTATTCGTTTGGCATTTTCGATAGGATCGAAGTTACCTTTTAGTGAGACCAGATGGGAATAGAGAATATATTTGGGGATTAGACTGAATAAGCTGATTACGTTCTGTAATCTATTTCTTTTAGCGCCGCAATATATTTTACTTATAAGTGAAAACGTTTAAATCTAGTTGGATGCTTTAGAATTCGTTAGAAATATTATGATTGTTCTAGCATTGTACCGCATGTGGTTTTTTTGGTATGTTTACTAGTTGGTTCAATGAAATAATGTCTCATTAGAAGTTGCTAGAAACTGTAAATGAAATATGATCGAACTAAATTCAGTAACCCGTACGATATACCGTATACAGATCGTTAATTTATTACTTTATTTTCATTTTATCATTTATCTTTTTCGCTCTATAAAATATGCAAAATTTTATTTTATATGTATGTACATTACGCATTGTATATGTATGCATTAGAGACATTAGGTGCAACGTCGTCGAACAATAATGGGGTTTTCAATATTTAGTATATGTATCCAAGTACAGGGAGTCGGCTCCCACGTGACGGTTGAGGTAATAGCGATCGTTTACTCTCGGTCACCTTTCGTACCTCGTCGTAACGTTCACTGGAACGTTGTCATACGAATACCCGCCATTTTTTATATTTAATATTTTCAGGTACGACCTGTCGACTCCCGTGTGACAGTCGAGGTAATAGCAATCTCTCATCTGCCTTCGTACCTCGTCGATTTTCGTACAATATCCATCCTTTACTGTAACTGTAAGGTCGTCGGACGAATATTGGAAGTTTTTAATATTTTCAAGTACGGGGGGATCTCGTATAGTGGGAACCTTTATTGTAACGTAGTCGGAGCGTATATAGCAACATGCTTAACAAGTACAATTTCTCATCTTTCTATTATCGTTCGTCGAGGCTACTGTGTCCGTTGTCGTCTCTACATATATTTAGTCTTCTGTTGAATTTGTGGCAACAATCATTTTTGTAAGGTTGTCGGCGCGCATGTATAGACACCTTCTACAAGTCTCCGCTTCTAGTTGACGGTCGTAGAGGCTGCAGCGCCTGGGTAGCTGTGACATTACGTACTTTTGTTTTAAGATCGGCAATTATCACTACTGTCGCCCTCAACCAGGCGTTCAGGCTTTAATAGATAGGGTGGGTGCACCTACAAAAATGTAAATAACGAAAGTATTTTGTTCGAGTACAAACACAAGCCAATGAAACAGGGCCAAGTCCCTTAAGCAAATTCAAAACAAGGAAAAAGTATTAGGCTCCCGGAAAGGGACATATAAATAAGCACAGCACCGAGGTGCACTTATCAAACCAACAAGTAAATAGTGTCGGCTCCTCTATACAAAGGTAGTGGTGCATGCATACATATAGAGGCACAAAGCTTCTGCGGAAGCATATAAGAATTTAAACATTGCATTGACAATTTACCTTATATTGCAGAACTAAAGTAAAGGATACGCACGCACATGCTAATGTACATTACATGTATAAGAGAGCTCGAATAACTGCAATCATTGCGAATATTACATATCTTACGTACATCGTAACTGTACATAGACTAGAGTGGAAACTGTGTACATATTGTATTTTTTAAATATATTTTTTTGCGCACGCGCATTGAGTTTCACTGTACAACCTTCCATCTAGTAAATAAGCGAATATACTCCGCAAGTAAGTATTGGTCAAGTAATTCAGGAATTTACGAGCAGGCTACAGCGGCACTGTTCTTCAAACCAGGAAAACGTAACAGCCAATACTTACCAGTATCTCATCTAAATATATATTTTTTTAATTCTTTAATATCTACTACCTTAGTAGAGGATTGTAATATAATATTAATACCTACCACCCACTTGCGTAGGTTGAATATTTAATACACCCAGCGTTGATACTTTCCACAATCAAATAGCGTAGTGTCTTTGCTATATTTTTCACGGAAAATGTTAACGGTCAGGTTGAATCTTATCGTTATAAAGTGAGGTTATCCGCAGTATTTCTGAAACTACCGTTCCTGAAAGGTTAAAGGCCGCAAACGCTATACAATTTAAATGCGATAATTTGAAAATGGTAAATTTAACATTTTTGTTCTGTCTTCGTTCTTTCTTTTTAATTAAAGAACACCGTTAGATCATTTTAAGCGGCCGCTAGAAGGTAAAAACGATTTTAATTCTTTCGAGAGTAAATTTAGACACCCACTCGTGGAAGAGCTTCTGCGAAACTTTTCAGCGCGGTTCTTTAAATACGGCACGAACGGCGCATCGCAGTTAATTCCAAAGGATGAAGCTTATTTGTTTACGCTGTAATTTAAAGCTGATGATCTTTTAAAAACGTTACACGAGACGTACTTTACGACTCAGAGAAAAGCACAAATTAAACTACAAAGACGGAAAGCTATTATACCAAAGTGTTTATTTCAATAAATAGTTTCAAAAATAAGCGATGACAATACGTATATTTCTGTATGTATGTACGTGTATTACGCTGTATATTAAGCTATAATGGAAAACAAACATTGTGTTTCCTTGTTCATATTAATACTCCTATGCGTGATCACTAATCCCGGTAAAGTGGCGCAAGTTACATGCAGTGATAAGAACAACGTGCAGGGGCCGAAGGGCCGCATCAAGGCAAGTGTTCAGTAACGTTTTCGTACTCGAGCCACCATCACAATTTTTTCTAAGTACGAGAAAATCTGAATCATTGTCAATAACACTTTCAAATTTTCGTATTACACTTTAATTTTTTTCGCCTTCCGCCGTACATGCCGCCGTAGATATGAGCAAACATCATCCACAATTTGAACAGAATCCACAAACGACGTCGAATCATTTCGTAATTTTTCAATTCCCTCCGCTAGTCCATAGTAGTTCCTGCGAATACTTTCTAAATCACATTTTACCTGACTATCTTGAAACATTTTCTGGCTTTTCCTGATAGCTTTGGCGCGTCTCGGATCGAATTGTAAATCTACCTTCTTTACATCATCAAAATGTTCGCAGTAGTAAAGCGCAGCCTTTAACCGTGGTCCCCAATGCGTAGTAATCGGCTGTGATGGTTCAGGCACTTTGGGACACAGTTCGTGAAATCTTTTTGTACGTTTTGGGAACTTTAGAAATATTGCCCTCGTATGAGCTATTCAAGCATTTACTGGTGGATAACATTTAGGCATCAATTGTGTCTCGACGTTTAAAGCATGGATTTTACATGTTACATGTAACAGATTGCCACTCTGTTCTTTGAGAGTTCGGCCTAAGGAAAGCATGTTAACGGCATCGATACTCGCAAAGATTAAGAGTTGGGTTGTTGAAACTTGAAATTTGTTCAATACCCTCAACATCACTTCACTTCACCCAATTTCATCGCTAGTACATTTTGCAATTCTTTTGGAAGTAAGTAAGATAGAGGATGACTGTTCAAGCTCTTCTATTGTATGTACCATCACATTCACCACAGAATATAATCACATGTTTTTATCTTTCAATTCTGCTTTAATTCCTCTTTCGAAATAGTCACAAAGAGATGGCATAAAGTTCCTTAACAATGTCCGACTTGGTAATGTCTAATTCGAATACTTGCTCCAGAAGCAGGCAAATGCTTGTTGGCCTAGTAAAGTTAGCGGTACATTACATATACTTGCGAACGTTTTCGACATATATGCACGACTGTCCATACACTTCCGTCAATAGGCGGTTAATTTCAACCAGTTTAACCCTTTTGCGTTCAAAAATCGAATAACTGCGCGCACTTCGCACTTGCCGGTAACGTTTATTGGCTACCAAGCCAAGACTGAGCATCCGAGCGAAGCGCCTGCGTAGCGGAGAAGGCACCACTCACAACAGTGTTGCCAACAACCGTACTAAAACTTTCTCTACATCCCCAAAAAATACGAGACGTTTTTTTTGGGATTGCCCTCGTATATGGCATTTTGATTGCCAACATAAGAATGTTTTGTATAAATTGTGGTACAGCTAACTGTAAAGTAAAAAAGCGACCTGTGACATATGTACTAACAGGTATAAACACTGGAATAAAGTTAAAATGTCGACCAGTTAACCTGCATTTATTTATGCTAATGTAGAACCGGTCCTTAGTTCTTTTAATTTTATATGTTTTAGTAATGATTGCCATGAAAGTTAGCGTTGTGAATTTACTTCAATAAAATAGGCGATAAAGAATGTCAATGCTACTGCAGTGTTCGTTTACACACGCAAAACTGCTAAAAGGCAACCGGCAGCACAGCATTTCACAATTTTTTTATCAATCCGGATGTACATATATTTCCTATGCTAAACATATATCGCCAGTTGATATATAAAACTGTCCTTACAAACTAAAGGAAACATTTTATGTATGTCTCGGTAAAACTGCTATTATAAGAAGAAACCAACTGTTTTTAAAAAAGATTTATACTTTAAACGCTTAGGTGGTAAGGCAGGGGGTATAAAAGCCAGATGTATTTTAAAAAAATGTGTAGCCTGTTAAAGTCAAATTTGTTCCATTGAGAGTATAAAATTTAATAAGTCATTATTTAGGGGCGACCACATGTGAGTGGATGGGAAAAGTACTAAACCTAGGGTAGGCCACTCAATCTAGTATTAGTGGAGTAAGCACGAGGTGTTTACTGATAAATCCCAATACCACATTACATGTAAAATACAAGCAAATATCAAGCAATGATATACAATCAAATTTTGCGTTAAATTGAAAAAACGATTCCAAAGACACTACAAATGAACACATATAAACATGCTGTGTTGTCGTCAGCAGAAGTTTTCAGATGGTACAAGGCTTTCAAAGATGGCCGCGAAACAACTGAAGATGACCATCGCTCCAAACGGCCGCCCACATCGAAAACTGATGAAAGCGTGGCGTGTGATAACACGACGCAGAATGTTGACATTCAGAGTGATTTCACATGAAGTCAGCATGAGTAAGGATACTGTTCAAAAATTAATGCAAACATGGTGCCTAAGATCTTGTCTAATGAACAAAAGGAAAATCGCTTCTCCATTGGCCAACTACTGCTGGCTCGCTTGACAACCCAATCCAACTTCATGCACAAAGTTATAACAGATAACGAATCAGGGGTATTCAAATATCATCCTGAAACAAAGCGACAAAGTGTTGATTGTCTCACAGTTACAACACGGCGGTCGAAAAAGCTCGCAAGAGCAAATCCTGAATCAATTCCATTCCTACCGTGACAGTGAACGAAACCTTTTATTGCCAGGTCTTTGAACGTTTTGCGTACGCAACAAGACATTACCAGCTCGTGGATCTTGCATAACTATAATGCCCCCAGTCACAGCTCATTGTCGGTTAGAAAATTTTTGGCAAAGGACATGCCAGTATTCCCAAACCCGCCCTAAAATGCAGACATGACTCCAAGTGATTATTTCCTTTTCCAAACGCTTAAACAGAAATTAAAACGAAATTACGAAACAATAAACAACATCCAGAGTATTAGAAACATTAGGCTTTCACTACCGGAGTCTAACTTCTTACTGGTAGTATATACTTCCGGACTTGAGGATGTGGTCTTGCGTAGGTATATGTCGACGTTCCACCAGCCTTCTCAACCAGCATTCCGTCAACTTCGTCCTGAAGATGAGAGCTGCACTAACTGACGAAACGTCGGCATACACTTACTGAAGGCCACGGCTTACAAACATCCAGAGGCTCAAGGCCTCCCAAAGTATTATGCTAATTAATTCTGACACACGCCTCGTATGACTAACGATGCTGACGATGCTGACGATGCTCTGCATACGAAAGGTACATATAGATTAATAAATAATTTGCTAAATACAAGGTGAATTTTATTACTTTGAAATTGAATTAACATCACAAATGGTCAATGTTTTAGTTAGAAAATTACAGTTTTTATCACTTTTCCTCGTTTTCTACCGTAGTATTCAAATACGAACTCTGCTCTTATTATATTTCCATGATTAATGCTTAATAAACAGCTACGGAATCGGTTTAATGATCTTCGTATGAGTTGCAAATTTAGACGCGCATTTCGATTCACGTGCAACAGCACGAAAACATGCTCTTCCTTTGATCTCGCCGCACTAATCTTTGTAGGTCGTTAGCGTGCCATTTGCTATGTAAATTTCAGTTAGTTACCTACACACAGACTCAAACCCATGTGCGTACCAATTACGTGTATCGTATAGCTTTCGAACGGGAAAAACAAGCATTATGTTACTATTAACGATCGATTACGACCTGGCATCGCGCCATCGCTCTGGTTTTTCTGCACGTTTAACCCACCGATGACGAATTAGCCTCCCTATGGTATATGATTTAAATAGATGGACCTCAAGGGCGAAAAAGCCTGGAAAGAGTTGCGTTCCAAATAAAGAGACTAAATGGAACCGAAGTGGAGGACGCTTTAATGGAAGCCGGAGGGCTCATGTAAACAAAAACAGCGTCGACCTCGCGTTCATACCGCACGGGGTGTCGATTTTTTCTAACTTTGTAGATATGATGTATTGACGGTTATTTACTGGAAAGAAATGGGCTTTTTTCTAGATGTCTTACGAAGATAAAAGGCTAAAGAAAAGTCATTTTCCTCGCAATAAATTGAGAAGTGTAATCACATGGGTCTAATAGTTAGCTGCTCCAAATTGTTACGTCTAGTGCTGGAAACTTAAACTGCTAGCGATCTACGTCAAAATTGTTAGGCTACAAGCCATAGATTTTGTAGTTTCCACAAGTGTATGTGATGCAGGATTGTAGTGTAGCTAGGTAGCATGTATCATGGTGTAGGTAGATCACAGGTGTAGGTCACTTCTTATTTTATTTTTCATTTCAGAAAATACGGACTCGCACAAATAAGTTGACCCAAACATTGCTGTCGACTGAAAGGCAATTTGTCTTGAATTCAGATATTTATCCTCAGAATTTTGTATCAGATGGCTTTGGCACTATCTCATTTTCAACAGAAGATGAGTCCATATTAAACTGACTTGCTATTTCAGCAGCAAATTTTTTAAAACTTTTAAGCATCTGAGTGTCATCACCCCTTTCGTGTAGAAATGCAATTATTTCAGACAATTCTTGAAACTTTTCTATGAATTTTCCGCGACTCAAGCATCTTACGACCGTGTGAAAAACTAAATCAGTGTGTTCAGCATATTCACTATCTTCCAACTGCTATTTGAAGAGCCGTCGTTGCAACCTTCGGGCAAGGATGGAATTCACCACTTTTATTGTGATGTTCACAACCTTCTCGATGTTTAGAAGTTTTGTACAGGAACCTTGTTGATGGATAATGCAATGGACAAGACAAAGGGAAATCGTCGTTACCTAAATACAATGCAAAAAAATCATTTTTGTCTTCAGTCATGACTGGTGCTCCAACTGCTGTAATTAATGCACACTAGTTTATGGATTGGTACTTTGTATCTTATCACAAAATCTAAGAAAGCATCATATATATCTTCACCACGGAATTTTTCTTTCAGAGGAGTCATTGTTAAAAATTCTTCTTCGGCAGACATGTCATGAAATACCATTGGAATAAAAATACACGGATCAGCAATATCTGTCAAATCGGGGGATTCGTCGAACTGCAAAGAAAAGTGTATACAATCCTGGCTCATGACTTCAACACGCACACAGTTCTTTAATAGCAGACATGATCTCTATTTCATTTTTAAAATCTTCAAATAAAATCTCATCCGCTTCAAAAAATGCTTTTTACACAACCATTCCGTCTTCAAAGGGTTTCTTGTGTTTCGCCAATATATGAAACATTTTAAATTACGCCATCGTTGCACCTTTGGCTTATTTGGCTAGTCTTCTGAACATGTTTTATTCTTTTCTTCAAACAACTTATCAAACGATACACTCTTTGTTGGGAAATCGTTTTCATAACTGTTATGAGTGGTTTTATAATGCCTCTCTATGTTCCCATGCTTAGGTATTGCAACTGACGCTCGGCAAATGAAACAAATGCACTTATCTTTTACTATACAAATTAAGAATTCCTCCTCCGAATCGTCACTAAAATGATACGTTTTACTTATTTTTGCCGCGTTCATTTTATATTATTATGTGCTACGATTCGAAAAGATAAAATAATGCCACACAGATTTCAGTGAGTTAGCGCTTCAGTTATAAATTTCACATCGCATTCGAGTTATTACTCGGACTGATTCCGACTCCCGTAGGCGCAGTATTTACACCGGTGTAGACGAAGTTTTGAATGTTCCCGATAGGTAGTTTCGGCATGGTTTATTAACGTACCGCCAAACACGCCGTCCAAAGTTTTCAGAAGAATCGGCGAGAATCCGTAGCTCTTCTTTAACAAATACCGGGCTTCCTTTGATAAAGCCGCACCTCCCGCTAGCAGGGGGTTATTCGGATATAAAAAAAGTAATAAGGGTGTTATTCTGGCTTAACTGTGAATCAACCTAGATGTGGACCGTGTCGTCATCAAGCAAAAACTGTGAATCGACCGATATCGGCCAATATTTCCCGAGATCGACTCAAAAAGCTCTCGCGATCGACCGTTTGAGAATCCCTAGTCTATTGTATACAATTTCGACATGAAATTTTGGAACCTGAAATCAGACGGCCACTATCTTTGTATCGGTTTTTGATTTTTTTGCAGGAATGATACAATTTTATGAAATTGTTCAGGTAGGCTAGCGCTTGCCAAATCTTTTCCTTACAATATTGGTGGAGAAGATACAAATTATAGAAATGAACGACATAATTCTACATTCGAAAGTAAAATAAAACGTGTTAACAATTTGTCAACCGCGAGCTTTTATTAACGCATACATATATAGAGTCGAGATTGACTGCCTTGTACACGAAATAAAAACGAAAACAATAACATACGACCATAAACATCGAAAGAGTTGTTACGGCGTTTCCTTTGCTCGCTCATTTTAAATTCAAATTTACGCGAATGTACAGTTAACATTCTGCAACTTTACCCGCTTATTCACGCCTCGAAATTTGATTGTCGCTGTAAAAATTAATTTTAAATTTCTCGTTACGGCGAGAATAAAAACGAATTATTCCGAAAATTGATTATAGACAAGCTGTTACTTCAATTCTAACTTTGCAATGTATTATTTAAGACGAAGAAACTTTACTATAAAAGATTATAAAGTTAATTATGTAAGGAACTGGTTAGCTACAAGTTCTCGGTAGTTAGTTGGAGTAGTTGTAATAGCATTAATTATGCGCGTTTAATCTTTAGTATACGATTTCTTTTCATTAATGGAATTCTTTCATTTCATTTCTTTCCATTTAAAAATAAAAGCATAAATTTCGAAACACTTAACTTATTCTGGTGGCTGTTTAATCAAATACTGTCTGTAAAAACTATGCAAACTAACAAGGAAATAATACAATATAATAAATAAAATTAACATAGAGAATAAAGATCCCCGAGTGTCAAATTCAGATTTAAATGAAACTTGGTTTCTTCTCCTTGGGTATTTTCAGAATTCAGTTGAGAAGGAGTCTTTTACACAATAGAAAATGTCGGTAATTTTACTAGAATTTAAAAAAACTCTTATATTAACTAACAAGGAAAGGTTCTCGTGTGTCAAATTCAGATCCTAACGTAACTTGATAGGTAAGTAGAGTATGTTGAGATTTAATAAGAAAACTTGGAATTCATTCCAAGAGGGTGAAACACTCCTTCGGAAATTCTCAGATTTTCAGCTCTTTTTATGTAATTCTTGTTGGAAATAGATAAAACAAAAATTTAAATGCAAATGTTGTACCTTATCGAAAGGTCTTTCTGGACACGTGGATGTGGTATATATTGGGTGTTGTATTTAAGCGCCACCATCTTATACCAGAGGTGATTATAGTAATATGAAATAGAAATTAATGCAAGTTGTTTATAATACATAGATGGCAGCACTAGGCTGATCATAATATTATTATTAGTAGTATTAGTTAGTATCGGTAGTATGTAAAGTTTAAGCTATACAAGCATTCAGTTGTTGTAATAAGTATAAGAAAATAATGTGTATTCCTTACTGCTTTATTTTCTTAATTAGTATTGAAGAACACAACATTGTTCATCTCCAACACCACTTAGTGATTTTAAAGCATTATCAATTATACAGGATGTTCCAAGGGTGTAGAACAAATCATACCTTATTCTACTTAAAGCAAAACCATCTATATCTTGCATATCTTCTTATTCTATTAAGAAGGACCATCATAATTCATATAATAAATATAAAACCTTTCAAGTGTCAGATTTCAACAACTAGGTGTGTAAAAGGAAAGACGAAAAACTTTGATAGTTGCACGTAGAAGTAACAGACAGTTGGTCGATCAACCAGCAACTAACATGAAGAGACAAGATAAATAAAGGACCTAATAGGGTGAGGATGTCCGCACAATGCTAAATCGGTGGCAAATTTACTGTAATTGAATTTAGCAGGTATAAATAATGTGAAAGAAATAAAATTGTTTTTATAAGTTCGTTACGAATTATAATTTTATTAATTAAAGATGAAAAGTACAAAAGGCAAAGGTTGAATATTATTTGCTTGTACTGAAAATTTCTTCAGTGAGTAAGTATGTATTGATAAATTGAGAAATTGTCCTTTATAAAATTAACTGAGAGGTTGTGTGATTTAATATAACAATCTTTGAAAGGGCCCCTTTTTTGTGAATGATTTTCTACAAGGACTCTAGCGTGAACAAAATCTATTGTGTGAGCATTTTCAAGAGTGTGCTCACCTTTCAGCTTTGATGATGTTATTAAATTATAGCGAAATATTAGCATTCACAGGTATAGCAATAAACTCCACTCACACAAATTTATTAATTATTTGGAACGCTGCGTTTCGAGAGCATGTGGACTCTCATTGTCAACCGTGTTACAGACTGAATGACTGAATGTAACATGCAAATTATTTTCTACGCAGACTCTAAAATTTCTAAAACATATGACTATTTACAATCTATTGGGTGGTCTCATCACTGGTATGTGCGTATTTTCAGGAAAGGATAGAACGAAAGCGATCCGTATTTTTAACAGGGCCTATGGTAATGAATCAATCAGACTCGAGGCTGCAATTGGGGGTGGATTTCCCCATCTGTTAAATCAATTTTTCAATTTTATTTACAAAATCTAAGGAGTTTTCTACGCTTAGACTATCTACTTTGTGGGGCAAGTTCTTGTATTCATTCACTAGCCATTTGGACAATTTGTATGTTGGGGAATCAATGCCAGATACTATAGGTCTCATGGAATTACCTGGTTTGTGAACTTTTGGAAGTCAATACATTTTTGGAGTGGTAGGGTTTGAACTTTTAAATTTCAGGTTATTAGTGATTAAGTTGGGGCAGTCCTTAATAGTATCTTTAGTGATTCTAATCATTGTACACGGTAGAGGTTTCTTCTTTAATTCTCTGTACGGTCCTAACGCTAACATAGTGTTGACGCGGTTGGTTATTTCCTTTATCTGCTTTAAGTTAAAAACAATTTTTATTTCTGAGACTTTTAATAATTTCTAGATTCCTTCTATCTTGGCCGCAATTTTTTACCATTTTCCAAATTTCCAGAGATCTGAATTTTGCACGCATTTTTAACGAAGTCTTTCATAGCGACATCCAAGTTCCTAATGTTTGTTTGTATTGATGAGATTGATTCCTCGACGGGCGATTTCGGATCGCGAATGTTATATTTTAATCTTTTATTTAGGAGGTTCATTTCGTCTTTATTAAAGGTCTCAGGAGTTTGGTTGTATACGAGTGGTATTCTTTCCATGAGTTTAACATTTTCCTTGTTTTACATTTTGGACAAATATTAGCAGTTTAATAAAATAATGTGCAAATTTTGAACGACTGAGTTTGTTCGCTGAGTGGAGTTGAAATGGAGTCTATCGGCCCTTTTACAACTTCCCCTGTTCATTGCGAAGTGCTCCGTTACTTTTACCGTGTTTAAAACTAATCATTTTCACTAATTGTGAGTCATATCTCGTACAATAATGTCTTTCTGCCTTCCGTGGATACGCTTGCTGATTCCATAGAGATAATGCGCGATAACATCCTCTTGAAGATAAAAGTGGCAGATAATTATAAAGAATTAGCAAGAAAATGATTAGGTCTTTTAAAGAAATAAACTTTGTCGTGTCCCTAAAAAACAGTATGTTACACAGTGATATCGATTATTTCGCGGAAAATCTAGAAGCTTTCGATTTTTATTGCCATTTCCAATACATACGCAAACGTAAAATGAAGCAAGCAATAACCAAATCCAAAAATAAAAAGTAGATAAAATCCGGAAATTTTTCAATTTCGCTGAGCCGTGTAATTACCGGCTTACATTTGGACAGCGTTTTGTTCGGAAAACCAACAAACCTCAACGGAAAATCCGACACAAACAGATCGCAAAAGTGTATACGGACTTAGGTATGAGCTATGGTGGTCCTAAATCAAGCGAAGCTTTAGCGACTATTGACAGGTTCAATCACTCGCCGCTAATTTAATTATACCGATTATTTCTACTATATCGAAAGCGGTCACGCGTCAGCTATTCGGCGTTTGTACGCCGATCGTGTCGCCCTCATCGACGAAAAGCCGCCAATTTTCCGAACAATTTCATCGCTTTCGTCCGTAGCGACAGAACGATGCGGTGGGAATTCGCCAAATTTGTGAGCGAACCGAGGATTTAAAACAACGACATTTCCCTGCTTCAAAGTCTATAAATGCGAGGTTTTTACTAAACGTCAGATGCATACAACGGACCATTTTTCGTCAAGCGAAGGATTAGCATAGTTGCACTTGAAACTTAAATAGATCTCCGCTATATTTTGGCATTTAGACAATGCATATGGTGCCAGCATTTTTGTTCCGCTCCAGTTGCACATTGGTTTTATTCGATGACTTTAAAATTTCTGCAGAAAGCAACTGATACAAACAGTTTTATGGTCAACCTTATTTTTGTGCGCTGTAGGTTTTGCTAGCGTTATTTTAATGTTGCCACCAAGCGAGCCAATTTTCTGAGTAAAATGCATCCTTTTCCTGAAGTAAATTATTGTTTTTGAGTAATTTTTCATCTACTGTAGATTGAACTATATTGCATTTAAGGTTTTATTAAACAAGGGCGTAAAGTGTATGCTTCTATGAAGAGTGTGTTTTAAGTTTTGATTCTATGAAATAGAGGGCGACACTAATCAAATGGCAATACCAAAAATTAACCTCCATCTTCAGTTAACCTAAGTCCAAAGTTTCAGTGCATTACGAGTATAACGTTGCAGCTATAATGAACTACCAAAGTTGACAAGTTAGTTGAAAAATGGAATTAAGACAACATTTTGGCGTAATCATTTTCGAAGACAATTATCTCAACAACAATGCCCCTCTAAATTGATTTCTATCTAAAGCACCAGATCAGTCAAGAATTTGTAGTTGGTATGGAGAATTTAAACGTAGACAGATTAGTCTTAGCGACTATCTAAGAGCACGGCAGTCACTCGGTAAAACGTCGATGCTGTGCTCAAGATCATCAGCGAAGATCAACATGTGAAATATCGAGAGAGTGACGCATCACAGGGGACTTCAAAGACCTCAATTCAAAAAAAAATTGCATGAAGACTTGTACACAAGAAATGAGTTTCCAGTTTGGTATCACATCTGTTATCAGGCCGAATGCATCTTTTCCAAATCGGCAAGTCCTTACGGACAAGAGGATATACTCGCTGTATGTCACGGTAGTAAGACTCATGATTACATGTGGCGCTGTTGTTTGGCGGAAAAACGCCTAGCAGCTAGCGTTGAGCGTAAAACTCTCCGTACTCCACAGACTTGGAAGTCTGGCCGTAAGTGGAGCATTTGGCACCACGTTGGGGTTGATTCTAGAAATAGTTCTGAATAAGATTAGGTACGCAGCAGGAATAGGAACCAGGACGGCGCCCGCGTATTCGGGGCTCATTGCTGGCGAAATATCTACCAGGTGTATGCATAAGTCACTTCCGCTTTTTTGCTATGAAGAAACACGTAATCTTCAAGGGAAGTTAATTTTTCGTTATTCAAAATATTGGCCATTGGCTTCTACACATTTGACCCATCCTTCAGGTAATTTACGGATACGATGCCAGAAAAACTGCTTGCCCCTTGCGGCAAATCATTCGTCGAGTTATTTTCCAACTTTTTCGAAATAGGTCGTACTCCGGTGACGCCAGGTCTAGGGAGTACGGCGGCTACGGAAGAATGCCCCATCTATGCGATTTCAAGATGTCTTTCACTGGATTTGCTGTGTAATAAAATTACTTTGCCATATCTTCTGGCCCATTCCGGTTCTTTCGATTAATGCGTGGTTTAAATTAATAATTTTTCGGCGATAGCGTTGTGTATTAAAGGTTTCGCCGAGCTGAAAGAATTCAAAATACACAATACAGCTCTGGTCCCACCAAGCACAAAGCATGGTCTTCTAGCTGAAGCGATTTGGCCTTGGTGTGGTCCTTCAACACCAAGGCCAAATTGCTTTGCCAGGTGAAAGCCACAATTTTTTTCGCTTTGAGTTTTCAGAACAAATCTATTTTTCGTCACCCGTCACAATTCGATGCAAAAATGATTTTCTTTTGTCGCATTGAAGCAGTATTTCACATGTGACTTTGCGATTTTTTATTTGACGTTCATATAAATCGTGTGAGACTCAATTGCCGAGTTTATTGATCTTCCCCATTGCCTGTAGACATCTGGTGATTATTTCTGTGTGTGACACATGTAAGGCTTCTGCTAATTGCAATCCAATAACTCCCGCAATTGCGCGTCTTGATATTTTTATGGTCTACCAAAGCGCTCACTGTCTCACATTGATATCACCACTTTTATATTGTTGAAACCATGTCCCACATGTTCTAATCGATGGAGCGTGTTCACCATATGTTTCTATCAGCAAGCGATGGCATTCAACAGCCTTCTTCTTTTGATTAAATAAGAAAAGTAATGCGTGCCGCAGAAGTTATTTTTCAGGCACAAAGCTCGACATGATCACTGCAAAATTTACAGCAATCTTCGAGCCTGCTTTTACGACCAATTAGAATGATTACTAATGAGAAAGTAACTCATGAATTGTATGGTATATTTACTTTTTCTTACTTTTGATGTGCGTCATCCTGAGTCAAAATTACTCTTACTTCTCGGAGTAGTTTAACCATTTTTGTGTTGCTTCTGTGTTGTTATTTCTTTGCTGGTCGCTGTGGACTGATACAGTATATAATAGTAGAAGATATTATGAGAGTGAAGTGTAATCATTTTTGTGATTTCCGAATTTGGCGGCTGGGGAAGATCTGAAGCATAGCATATGCTGTTTGTTGTAGTCATATACTGCAGGACGTTAGAAAAGAGAAAATCATGTTAGTTCTAGATGCTATTGAGAACTGTTTTGGACGCCCGGAAGCGTATACGTAATTAGGTCGGCGGTTAACCTAGGAATAGTGCAGTAGTCGCAAGAATCTTGTGAAAATTTTCTGCAAAATCATGCAAATTTGTGAAAAGTTATAGAAAGTACTAGAAGTTTGTGGAGAAAATAATTTTTTATCCAGATATGCAATAAACACTTATTTTTTCTTCGATAACCCAAAATACCCTATTATTTAATTCATTCAGGTCAATTCCCCACCGTTTTATCCGCATCTATATTCCCTCGGTACTAATTAAATTGCAATGTTTATTTTCGTCGACGGGGGACAGGCGTTCGGTTAGCAATTAATTCACATAAGTGCTGTTTTCCGAAATGCTCTTTTGATATATCGCGCCGAGAGTGGCCGAAAACCCAGCGAACGCATAATTCATCAGAACTCACTGCGCGACTTGTATACAAACTAGTAGCTGTTACCAGTGCTCCGTAAATATTTGCTTGTTGATGAAAATCAAGGGCGGTTGACTGTGACACGGAGTTTGTGTACTGTTTGTACACTCGTACGCATGGATAATAGTCCTATTATCTTTCAAATAGGTTGCGGGGTTATTGTTAGGCATGATTTCTCTATTGGTGGATTACGTGCTGCAACGGCTTGGAGTAATGTTAGTTCAATTATAAAACCATTTTTGTAAATCGTGTTTTATTTGTGATCTGATATTCTCAGACATTATTCTATGGGTAACTAACTTTCTGGGTAACCAAACTTCTTGGGCCGTTCCCATAGTTTCATTCTGCTGTTTAATTTTTTTTGAAATAATATCTCCATGTCACAACAAGCGTTACTTCTTTAATTATGCAGCCATCTTGAACAGATTTTATGTGGTTTGTGAGTACATGTACGATCTTAAACGATGTAGTCATATCAGCTTACATTTTATTCACGAATCAACAAAGATTGTTAGATAACTAATGCTGTCTTCATCTTATCCATACTTTTTATGACGTGTTTTAAGATGTCGTTCTATATCGCGACTTTTTCCAACAGTTGCTGTTGAGCCACAAATCAAACAAATACATTTGTTTTTAAAATAAATACGAAGATATTGCTACCTCCATTTTTCGTAAAAAAAGGAGTTGCAATGAAACTATCATTTCGAAATTTTGGCGAATGTTATTATGGATAAGAATGCATTTTCTATAAATCCATATCACATTCGATAAAATCGGAAATGGATGTGAAATTTTTTTCAGTATGCTAATTGCTCTCAAAATACATCTCAAAAATATTATACAGAGCGTTTCGAAAATAAGTAACTTAAAAAGTGCTTCGAAATTTTTAAATTTTAATTAAATTAAGATATATATGTATATGCGCGTATATAGTATGTGTTGTTTTTTTCTCGGATTCTGCGCGTTCCTCGAGTGTAGTGGACACGACTTTGACTTGAAGGTCAATGAAAGTATTATAACACATGGGCTGAAAAGTCCCGGGCCTAACAAAGAAAACACGGTTTTTTTGGTTCAAAATTATCTTTATTCATCAACGTAATCTCCATCAAGAGCAACGCAATCATTCCAGCGCCGCTCTAACATTTCAATACTACTTTTGTAGGACGATTTATCTTTTGCCTCAAAATAGGCATCAGTTTCAGCGATGACCTCTTCATTCGTGCGAAATTTTTTACCGGCAAGCATTTTCTTGAGGTCTGCGAACAGCCAGTAGTCGCTGGGAGCCAAATCTGGCGAATACGGTGGATGTGGGAGCAATTCGAAGTTCAATTCATGTAGTTTTGCCATTGTTTTGATTAACTTGTGACACGGTGTGTTGTCTTGACGAAACAAAATTTTTTCTTTGCCATACACGGTCGTTTCTTTGCAATTTCGGCCTTCAAACGCTCCAATAACGTTTCTCAAGATAGTCGATGAATATTACACCACGCGCATCCCAAAATACCGAGGCCATGACCTTTCCAGCCGATTGTTGTGCTTTCGGGCGCTTTGGACGAGGTTCACCAGTTGCTGTCCACTGAGATGACGATCGTTTTGATTCCGGAGTGAAGTGATGGATCCATGTTTCATCCATTGTCACATATCGACGCAAAAATTCCGGTTTGTTACGTTTAAACATGGCCAAACACTGCTCAGAATCATGAACACGTTCTTGTTTTTGGTCAACAGTGAGCAAACGCGGCACCCACTTTGAACAGAGCTTTCTCATAGTCAAATGCTCATGCAATATAAAGCCAATACGTTCTTTTGATATCTTTACGATGTCAGCTAACTCACGCAACTTCACTTTTCGATCATTCAAAACAATTTTGTGGATTTTTTTGATGTTTTCTGGTGTTACCGCCTCATTTGGACGTCCACTGCGTTCTGCATCATTGGTGTCTCTACGACAACGTTTGAAGTCAACAAACCAACGTTTTACTGTTGTTTCTGATGGAGCGGAGTCCCCATAACACTTTTCAAGCGTTGCTTCGCCTGAACGGTATTTTTTCCCATCAAGAAGCAGTGTAAAATTAAAACACGAAATTGTATTTGATCCATTGTTTTGAAAATAACAAAAGTAGCGTGACTCTTAGCACAATAACTCACAAACTAATGAATAGAATGTCATGAAATTTTAACAACCGTCTTTGGAAGGTTAGTACTAACTGAGAGAAAGGTGACTGCAATAAAACTAGCGTCACCTATCATCTATGTGTTAGGCCCGGGACTTTTCAGCCCATGTGTTATATACATTTCTTCATTTTTTTTTCTTTAAGGTTTTCGCGGATGAAATTTTAAATTTAATTTTTCCAGGTGTCGAGCACGTATACAGCTGGTTCCTAGAACCTGATGTAGCTTGACGTTCCGATGAAGTTTCTTATTGTAGAGAACCATCGAGTATCGTTCCATTTATTCATGTTCAATGGTCGCTTGTTTATTTCAATAGCAACTCTTGTTAGAGAGAGAGCCTCTCCACATGGGTACTTATATATCGTTGCAGACTTCCGCGGTATTGGTTTTCTTTTAAAGAATTTAGGTTTCCGGGTTGAAATTGCGTCGGCGATTCACTCTCAGTTGCATGCAGCATCTCAGAAGAAGCTCCATGCAACTACGAAGCGGTTTCAACCCGGAGATTTAAATTTATTGAAGGAAACCTGAGTTTCTCGAACACTGTATAAGTAAACCCGCCCTAACACGAAGGAAGAATCAAGGAACAATCAACGGAACTGAAACAAAAACAAAACCAACTCGCACTCGCTGGATTGATCACGCGAAGCCGCATGACACCTCCTCTCCTCCACCCTGTACCGAAGACAGAAATACATGTGGCCGCACAGCTTTAGTACGCTGCTTGCTATATATGGCAGCACCCAAAAATCCAAAACAACAGATTACAACCACTAAAATATTAGAACCTACATATATTGGTATTAATTGAATAGTTCATGAAGTAGCCTTTTTAATTGACTTAATATAATTTGAAGTATGTTTCAGATTAATTGTGAATAAATCTGTTAACAGTTTCATCGATTTTTGAGAATTGGCTGTACTGGCGCTACCGTTTATTGCAAATGAAATAAGAAATGACCTACTTTTTTTGTTGGATCCTATTTCGGTGGAAAACCAAAGTAAACTCGATGGACTTGTCATTTGAACAGACGAAATATGTATATATATATTGTGGTGAAAAATCTCAGGCTCTTAATTTTCCAAATGGGTTCTTCTATGTAAATTTTTTGTTTGTTTTAAATTCGAATATAAATAATCCTAAATAATTGAAATAGCAAAATGTAAGATTCAAAATATGTATGTATATGTTGACAAATGAAAATGTATATATATATATATATATATACATATATATATATGTATATGGCTTTTTAACAAATGCCTAAATCCTGCCTAGCTAAATTTGTAAATTATAAACGAAATACAAAATGAGAGTAAAAGAACAGTAAAATTTTGAAAATTTATTATAATTTGAAGTCTTTAATTTTGTAATCGTACTCACACTCACACATATTGTATTGTGTCCTAGATATCCTGCTCTTTGGCTTCTACCAATTTGCCCGGAACTCCAAATTATTGTAAAAATATCAGCTAATACACTTTTTAGTATTTCAAATATTATAATTAATTCGAAAAATAACCAATTTTTCTCTAGACAGACCACTCCGACCTCTTTGACTTTGACACAATCATTATTTTTTTATATCAGGTCGTTCCTGGGGCTACACTTAAAAAATTATAAACACACCCTTGATGGAATGAAATTATTCACAAGTAAAGCTGCCAGGCGTGCCATCCATTCAACGTACGAGAAATTTTGAAGATAATGTGTTTTAATTTCGGGACGATACATATTTTAATAATATGATAAAAATGCGTGAGTAGAGTACATTATGCGTCTTTTAAAAATAAATTTCGAAGAAATTACAATTAAACACAAATATGTTTACGAAAAACGATATCTTTAGTAAAACTCTTTTTTTTAATACACAGAAAGAAAATTGCACGTAATATTATAAATAAATTAAAGAAGAGGGAGTGTTAACGGTACTTTGCCTCCAACAACATCAGCAATAACGAATATAAGAAAAATTTAGAAACACATTGATATTTTTTAAAAAGATTTAAAAGTTAATAATGCATATCAGTGCAATATATATGTATATAATTATATATCTTACGGAAAAATGTTTAAATAAAACCATCATGTCTACGCCTAAACATTTCATCAAATTAATATGAAATAAAGTACTTCGCGAGTAACAGAGATGGATAGAATGTGGAAGATAACTCATAAGAGGCAAATTTGGTCTTGTAAAAGACATCACATCAAAAAGGCATAATCAAACTATACCAGCAAAATCTCCAGACGATGAAATCGTGGGTGTGTTGGGAAACAGGAAGACAGCATGTAAAGGAGAATGGCTAGAAGCGTGGTAGAACGAATTTATCAAAGGAAAGAAAGAAAATTTTTTGAGGGATAAATACCGACACTTAATGTAATAAATCCTAAATTCATTGGAGTACAAGTTTATATGATAAATTGTAAACGAAAGGGAACTAAAGAACTACTTCTCTATTGGGAGGTATTTTTTGCACATTAAAATATAATATATCATAGCACGATATGTAAATATAACCCTGATATAAAAAAAATTCCATGCGTGTATCAACAAAATTAATATTTTAACACACATAACAGCAACACAACTTGCGGGATATGAAAAACATCAATCATTTTCAACGTACCACCAGCTCCGTAGTTAATATTGCAGAAAAGAATATCTGATAATATCGTGAGAGCTTATATGTTTACTTACTAAACAAACTACGACACAGTATTTCCCCTGACAGCATTATATATTTACTAAACTCCAAAGTTCAGATAAGATAAAGGGATGTTCGTGTATCTACAATATGGTGGAAAAGAATGTAACAGATACAACAATTTTAGAAGATCCTACATGCAAGTATTGCAAATCTAATACAATGAGTCGGTAATATTGTAACAAGAACAGAGATATTTATTTCAAGTTGTGTAGAACTCCAATTCGAGTCAAAATGTATGAAGCCAATGCATCGGCTGCTAGTACATTATTCTGAGTCAGAAATTATAGCTTCGAACATTCAGGTAACGTATTACATCCATACCTAGAACATAAATCAACGTAACTAGCTCTGCAATTTTAAAAATTAATCTCGCAGTTGTAATAGACGGTTCGGAAAATCAATATCCGAATGCTGCAGAGAAATTATGCTATAATAATACTTTAATGCAATTGTAGAGAAGGTTTCAGCATTCGAAATAGCATGTTCATGCTTTTTTTAAAGGAGTTTGCTTTGTAGTTTTCGTATATTAAAGTAATATTGGCTTAAAATACTTATTACTCGGATTTTATGTTGTTAATTACATACTGGCAATATTTTTATGTTATATATCTAGATGTGTTCCTACTAAAGGATGCAGGCAAATTTTCTTGAAGCATTCCTCTTATATCCTGGGGGCTGTCCTATCATCGAATTTGATATTTTACATGCTCCAGCAAAATTTATATGCAATTCTTTTCCAAATAGCACGCACATTCAACATTAAACAGTTAGACGAGGAGAAAATATAAATGTTTTAACATGTGTTTACTGGTGTTCCAAGGGACTTTTAATATTGAATAAAATATTCAGGCAAAGCTACCATGGCTTTTAGTCTATTTCTAAGATTGAAAAAGACTAGAAAGATTTTTTGGGAAAGTCAGTGTAGTATTCATCCACAATTTTACATATTCGCTGACAGCCTGTACTAACCTTACTAATGTTATAATACCTATTATAATGTATTATTGCCTTCACAGCAAAATATAAAATTAATAATATTAATATTAATACGGCTACAGTTCATTTAAGTATGTAATATAAGTGCGTAAGTAGTATATTTTGAGATGCTGTTGTTTTTGTGTTTATTACGTTTTCCAATCTGAAAATTGTTTCAATAAAGTGCATCGTTAGCAGATGTGAAGCGTAGATCAGTATATATATACAGTGAAATCTCCCTTGCACGGACACCAACGGGACCAACTGAAGATGTCCGTTCAGGAGGGGTGTCCGCATAGAAGAAATATGTAGTAGATACAACAAAAATCGTGTTTTAACGAAAAATAAATATCTTAAATAAACATTTAAATCATATATATATAAATATTTTTAAAATAAATAAGAAACTTTAAACTTAAGAAAAAGAAGTTTATTTCCTTTAGATATATACAACATACAAAGTATAATATATGTACATAGATACATAGATGTAGTATGTAACACAAAACAATGAAATGAATAGTCACTTTAAGGACGCAAAAATTCATATATTGTTGTTTGTCCTCTCTTTTTCTTTAAAATGGCGTCTTCAAATCGTATTTCTAATTTAGAAAGAAGCTCCAAAGTCTGTATCTCCGTGAGTTTCGACAAAACTTTTGAGCTGCTTGGTCAGAGTAATAGCTTTACCATAATTTGGGATAGCTTCTGTTGGCACTGGAACCTCATCGACATCAGAATCTTCCGAAAGTTCTTGTATATCAACTGGATTTGCAATTCCTTGTTCTGAATCGGGATCTTCAACATACAAATCTTCATCTACGTTCAAAAAATCATTAAGGTTTTCATTATCCGTCAATTTCAATAAATTCTTATTTTTGAGGATATCTGAAAGTACACTAAGAGGCAAATCATCTTCTAGGTCAGATGTATCAGCCTCAGTGAACTGGTCTTCACTTTGCATATTTACACGATTAAATCCTGCTTTGCGGAAGCAATTTTAAACTGTCTCTTTGGTTACTTCGTCCTAAGCGGTTTTTGCCAAATAAACTGCATCCAATGGTGTAATTTTCTTTATTAACTCAAAAGCTGTACCAGTAGTTTCAATGCCTACTAGCAGATGTTTGAGTAATAGATTTCGGTAATAAGTTTTAAAATACTTTATAATTCCCTGGTCAAGAGGTTGACAAGCTGATGTATAATTAAGGGGTAAAAATAATATTTTTATATTATTTAAGCGAACGTCTTTCGGATGAGATCCCGCATTGTCTAAAAATAATAAAATGTTTCTTTTTTCTTTAGCTATTTTCCAATCTAGGTCTTGCAACCACTCTGTCATAATTTCTCCTGTCATCCAAACTTTCTTATTGTATTTCCAAGTTACAGTCAGATTATTTATGTTAATGTTTTTAAAAGCTCTGGGTTTAGCTGCCCTACCAATGACTATGAGTTTTTCTTTTTCACCCGCCATATTTGCACAATGCAAAATGGGATACTTACCCCAACACATTTTTCCTTCTTTAATGTGAGCGTTTTGTTGGGTAGAGCCCTAAGGCACAGGCCTGTCTCATCGGCATTAGAGATGTCTCTCGGTGAATATCCCTTAATCAAAGAAGGACATTTTTTTCTAAAACGATGAAACATCTTTAACCGAAGCTCCTTCTCCCGAAATCGCTTTAAAACTTATATTGTGGCGGATTCTAAATTTATTATTAGCGTAGTATTAGCGGACCTAAAAAAAAAGTTTTTTGCGTTTTTGTTACGACAAACCTATTGGTAATCTCATTTTTTTATCTATTTTGGAATTTAATATGAAAAGAAAATCAACGCATTAATACAAGAAAACCTTATCTAAAAAAATCATATGCATACCTGTTAAACGAAGCCCCTTATGCCGAGCTGCTGTAAAACAGTGATAACACAATTTGTCAATTTTAGTACCATCACCCGTCAAAAAGCTTCTTTTTTCGTTCAAATTGCTGTTCGACATCCATTTGTTTAGAAGGATTTCTTTATGTTTAATTATATCTGCAGATTGTGTTTTTCCAATATTAAAACGTTTCGATAAGTTCCTTACACTTAATTTCTCTTTATTATAATCTTCAACAATCTCAATTTTTTGTTTAAGCGTGAGAATTTTTCTATTTCGAGCCATTTCTACAATGACAGTGTCGCCCACTGTGTCTTTTCCGCATAGACATCAGACTAATATTGAAAGCAGATTTAATCGAAAGCGTACACCCAAAGAATAAGAACGGTAAATACCCGAACAAATTGAGGAAGTCCCTAATTCGCTCCAGGCAGAAATGCACCACATAGTCTGCGTTTGTACAGAAAGGTTAAAGTCGGTAAATCTCCGGTTTACTCGGGGAAGTCCCAGCGAAATTGGCGCGCGGCGCGATTGGGAAATGCAATAGCAATACTCTCGATATAAAAAGAAGATAAGGCGTTTCTTTTTATTTTATTTTTTGTGCGGTTAAGAGAACATTTTCTCGTGCCAGCGTCCGTTCAAGAGACTGTCCGTCCGAGAAAGAGTTAATACAATGGAAATTTTATGAGAGCCGGTCGGGTCCACGAGAAACTGTCCGTTTAAGGGAGGTGTCCGTATAAGAAGGGTGTCCGCGAAGGGGAATTTCACTGCGTATATATATTATGTTGTGTCTATGTTTTCATACGCGGAATAATTTTCCCGGGTTTCTAGCCGCGTGCCATATGTGAAAATAAGTATGCAACTGATGATTTTAATGACTAGATTGTAGGAAAATTATCGATCATGACGATATATGTAATATTCTAAAATTAGAGAAGGATTTCGCAATAGTCATTAAACTTTTCACATGTTTTCAAATATTTAGAAACGAATTCCTTCCAGATTAGTCCCCTTATGTCAATTTTTAGTATTATTCTGTATGATTGGAAATATCATTCGGTGGGCCCTGAGCTAAATCTAGGATAAACGAAATTTTGACGAATTTTCAAAGGGGTACCCCATACGTCTTTTGCGAAAAATCAAAGTCATTTGAAATATGTCGCAACGCGTATGCAACTGAAGATTTTGATGAATAAATGTTGACCTTAAATGTTGACTTTAAAATCGTATACCGTATGATTGGAAATATCATTCGCTGGGCCTTCAGCTAAATCTAGGATGAACAAAATTTTGACGAATTTTCAAAGCGGTACCCCTTATTTATTATATATAATTATCCATCAAGATGAAGTACTTAATATTCTCAAATTAGAAAAGGACTTAGCAATAGTCATTACACTTTTCACGATTCTATAGACACACTAAGAAAGGTAACTGCTCTTCACTATAATGAATTTTTGTAGTTTTTTGTTATTTTCTGTACTTGTTTTGTATTAATTATGTTCTATTCATTTGTTCTATAATCGGATGTCAATCTGTTGAACAATAAAGTTTATTATTATAATTAAAAAATCGGTCAAATTTACTTGAAAGATAAATATTATGTATCAAAACCAATAAACCTTTTAAAACAAATTATGCAAGGTGGGTGTAGCATTAACCCTAAGAAAGGAAAGCAAGAATACGCAAAGCAAATTTACATTTTCATAATACCCAAGCATATGAATCGCAAATTTTTACTATCTCTTCGAATATCGAATAAATTACGGTTGTATAAATCGAAGGGCATTGCTAAATTAACAAAAAAAAAAAGAGGAAAAAGCTCGCGCGAGGTTATACGGTAGATAAATAACAAAGGTTGGCAATTCTGCCGCGAGCAAAACATGGAACGAGATCGAATTTTGTAAATGCCGCCATACTCTTTTACGTCCGTTATTGCTCCAATAATTGAGAATATACCTCGGGTTGCTACATTGTTTTTGCCTGCAGAAAATACTGTATGTGTAAGAGGTTTAGAAAAGGTCAAGAGGAAAAAAATACCGATTTGCTTTGCAAAAGTTGCTAATTATACGTATTTTTAGATATGAAATACGAGGGGAGATTCTCATGCGCCATTCCCCACCTACTTCTAATTGATTGTTTGATTAATGTTTTTGACATTTCGTTAACTGGATTCTGTAGATCATATCTGCATAATATCAAGTTTGTATCTCAAAGCGTTGTTTTGCTGTGGCTAATTCTTGAATTGTGTCTCGTGACAGTTCATAAAAATGGATCCTGTAGAACAAAGAACCGTAATAAAACACCTCCAGAAAAAGGGCACGACGCCAACTCAATACCACTACTCCGAACCGGTATCGTAGCACTCTCAAACCATCCGAGAGGAAGACTGAATCCATTGTTATACATATATATACACATATATACACATATATACACATATTTGTATAGCAATTTGGATACAACAATACATATATCATCTTAAAATAAAACATTTTAAGTAACAATTCTCACCTCAAAAGGAAGCTTTCCAACTTGGCCATAAAGTACTTTTCAAGTCAAAGAAATACATTTTTACCCTCACCCCCAATTATGGAAGAATTTTTGTCACAGGATCCCATGAAGTACAATTAATATGATAAATCACAGTGATTTTTAAAAAATGCAGAAGGCATCATTGTTGAAAATTATGAAATACACTAGTTTTAGGAAAGTCAGCAATTATCAGACAACAAATGACCAAATTAATTTTATTCAAAAATTATTGATGTTGGAATTATTATTTGAAATTTGGTAAATATTGTATTTACCCTTTATCTTATCTGTGCTAAGTTAATCTTTTGGTTTAGTACTTTATTACCTTAGGTATGTAATACTAGTTATATATGTTATTATATATATTATGGTGGAAAATCTCAGGCTCGTTAAAATTTTTAACTGGGTTCTTTCAATTAGAATTTTGATTTATTTGTTTTGAATGAAGTGATAATGTTTTCTAAATTAAAATACCAAGTGTAAAGTTGAAAAGACAAATATATTGACGAATAAAAAAAATATATACCGCTTCTTTTACAAATAAGTATGTTTTTTACAGAAAACCTAAGGCAATCCCTGACTAGCTAAACTTTAAATATTCTAATTAATTTACGAAACGAAATATGAGATCGAAAGATACAAATAATTTTGAAGAACTTAAGAAGATTCGACGCCTATAACCTTTGAAATCGTACTCACTGCTCGCCTTTAGGATGGACTGGCCTTCGGCTTCCAACTTAAGTATCCGGAACTTCCAAATTTTATATGTAGTATCAGCTGATACACTTTATTATTATATAATAAAGAGATATTTATAAATTTACGGAGTTATATCAGAAAAATAACTAATTATTCTTTGTCAGGAGAAACGATGCCAACATGTCTGACATTTTTAAGACCCGATCTTCATCTGTTCGTTCTTCTTTTGTTTTATATCCATTGCAACGCATTTGTTCGCCTGTATGGTAGGCCACTCAGTACACACACATACTAGATATATGTGACATTATAAACGAAATTGCTGCCAGTCGTGCCATCCTTCCAGCGTACGAGAAATTTTGAAGATTAGTACAATTTCGGAATAATGCATATTCGCACAATGTAATTGAAATGCATGTGTACTGTATATGTTATTAAACGTCTTTTAAAGATGAAATTTTGAAATATTTATTTATATAAGAAATATGTTTATGAAAAACCATATATATATAATAAACGATAGTAAAGTTTATGTATCCTCTGTAAGTGTTGTTGGAGAGACTTTTTTTTAACAAGAAAAGTTATGAATAATTAAGTTATTAAAGAATACCCAAAGTAGATATCTGTAAAACTTTTGGAAGAAACCTGTACAGATTGAATATCTGTGTTTAAAATTTCATAAAGAGGGAGTAATGACGGTACTTTGCCTCCAACTTCTAACATCAACCAAAATAAAAAACAACGGCGTGTACCAAACAGTGGCGAGAAAGTATCTGGAATAGGTGAACTAGTAAAATTTTAGAAAAAATTCATTGGTAAATAATAGACAACAATTTATATCATTACAATATATATATATATATATGGTGTTCCTTGTGTACTTGTTGATGTTTCTTGGTTTAATGTTAAAGTTTAGAAGGGTTTTATGCTATACTTAAGATTTCTTGAAACTATGTCGTCCAATAGGCACTGATTTACATTTGTAAGGCATTAACAAATTTTCAAAGGTATTAATATATATATATATATATATATATATATATATATATATATATATATATATATATTAATAACGAATTAATCCTCAAAATACAATTTCGCATAATTTATTCCACGTCCCTGAAATAATAATATTCTTAAGACGAGTTCATTAGCAACAGCTACATTTTCCCGTCCATTTTCAAAGTTTATAAAACTTTTAACGTTCTCTCGAGGATTCCCTGTTAATATGATACCATTAATAATTAAAACCAAACCTTTGAAAATTTGTTAATGCCTTACAAATGTAAATCAGTGCCTATTGGACGGCATAGTTTCAAGAAATCTTAAGTATAGCATAAAACCCTTCTAAACTTTAACATTAAACCAAGAAACATCAACAAGTACACAAGGAACACCATATATTTTTCTTTCTTGGGAGGAGAAATATAGCGTCCTACGATCCTTACAAAGTGTCCTCCTTATTCACTGGGATAACAGAAACTTCTCTTCATAAAGAAGTGCAGGAGAAAAGTCAATACTCTCCCATTATACACAGTTCGCTCGTAATGGAAGTAATGCAGCGACCACAAAAGTTCTTTTCCTCTCACTTGTCGCACGGGAATTAATGCGAATACCGTTTCCAGGTCGCCATCCGTCGTCCTACCGCATAGGATGGTTAATGGTTCGTCTAACAAGAAAGAGATCTGACCGACAATAAAATTAACTTCACGCGATTTTACGGACTATTGTCTTTAATTGAATTGCGCTTCAGGTGTGCACTTTTTCGGTGTTTGGCCGTTAATGGCCTAATCAAATATCCAATAACGTAGCACTTACTGCCTTCCCCCTTGTTCGGCTCTATCGGATTTCTCTCTCTCTCTGTTTCTCTTCGCTTGTGCATTAATTTCATTTCATTTCGGGGGAAAATGGATCGTTTGCTTCGAAGTTACCACAAAATTAGATCAACAAAGAAGGAAGATGCTGCGGTACGTTGGCGAACCTTCGTCAACCATTTGTTACGGTTAGCGTGATGGATCTTCTAGATTGGTGTAGGTATTCATACCTACATCAGCATCGAAGAGATTGGTTGCATTATGCAAATTATTGGCTATGTGAAGGCGTGGAATTTAGGGATTACGATTTAGAAGCAATTTTTCTTCATCAATTATTCCAAGCATCTTTTACACGTATTCCTAAGTAATGTGATGTATAATAAATGCACGTCTAGCTTGCTGCATTATATTCTGTAAGCCTCATTAACCTTTTAAAGTTTAATTGGTATAAAGAGATAGTCGTATTCTCAGTAAAGAAATGTATGCTTTATCTAACATTAAAATTTCAGCTTGGTCCACGCTACCATGGACGATAAAAATCAGTTAACAATATCTTATGATTCCCAGGTATGAAAAGTCGTATATATTGGAGATTAGCTGCCCTAGTATACTTTGTACAGTCTGAGTTTCATGTGATCGTGAAGAACATGAGAAACAGGAATATGTAAAACCCAAAACACATTCATAGTGGTCAAATGCTTTACTGTTCGTTTCCATTTATAGTGCCCAATTATGAACAAATTTTTTTGTCGTGGTGCCTGTAAAATACAATACTGATTCAATGTATTTCTGATGTGCTGGTTCCAAAAGTAACTGACATTTCTTCCTAGCAGCTCTAGCTTTTGAGATACACCACGGCGAAATTTATTACTCATACGTAATAGGTTTCACCTAGAACAGATGCTTTCTAATTTTCACACGCTAGGATGTAACATGAGCATCAAGATTCATTACCTTCACAGCCACTTAGATCGTTTTTCCAGAGAACCTAGGTGATGTTAGGGAGGGACAGGGGGAAAGGTTTCACGACATTAGCATTATGGAGGAAACGGTATGGGCGCAAGGAACATTTACGGCGACTAATGACGTATTGTTTTTGACGTGAGGTAGTTGATCGTCTTCCCGTTAAGTTCTCTCTCGCTCTGCAAATACATAATATATACATAAAATAACAAACTACAATCTCAAGTGTAAACTACTATCTGAGACATGGAACTGCTATCTATACATCTAAAATCTACTGTACATGTTATACTACGTGTACTGGAACCTCTTCAATAGACATTCCGATTTTATTAGTTAGCGAAAGATTAGAAAAGTATACTAGTGAATGCGATGAATAAAGTTCATTCCATTATCTCATCTGATAAACTATTCGATAATAGTTTTTTGAGATATATAGATTAATTGCAAATACTATTGTATGAAAGACTTTCTCAAATTTGCTAAGTGAACTCGAGAATTACTACAGATAATGCCCCAGTACTTTCAAACTAACAAAGCCAATTCTTGCACGATGGAGAACGTGGTTGAAGGCTCCTTATTATTTTCAATCAATTCTGACGAGGACGCAGCTGTTAAGGAAAGCCGGGAGGTGATTCATGTCTTGTATATATCTCCACATTCGCAAAGACGTCATTTATCTTCTTCAGTTTTCTACTTGAGTTTGTCAGTTTTTACGGGTACCACATCGGTTCATATTGTATTTAGTACTCTTCATGTCTTCCGGTGGAAGTTTGAGTCTGCTCAAGAGCGTTCTTTAATAGGGTAGTTGTGATGAGATTCCAGGATGGTACACTGGAGAAAGTTTTTCCTTGATTTAAGTCTTTTTCGTTGCTGTTCTTGGCCGTAGAGGATATGGTGCTCGTCGAAGGCTTGCTTAAATTTTTCATATCTATGCCTTCCCTTCTTTCGCTCGGTTATGCGAAACCCTCTGCTTTTCAACAGTTTGTTGAACTGAGTTGATTTCATGCAGCCAGTGATAATTCTATAGGTTTGATTTGGAGCGATATCGGTTTGTTTTGCATAGCTTGATTTGCACCAAACTATGGTAGAAAACAGACAGCTTGTGCAGATGTTCTTAGGACTTGGAGTTTTGCCTCCTATTTGTTTCCTGCTAGTTTTTGTATAATGCTATTCCTAGCTAGTATTTTCTGTCTGGTTTTGTTATAATATTGTTTCTAGGTGAGTGTTCTATGCAAGGTATACCCAAGTATTTTGGTGCTTCAACATTTTCTAACTCATTGGCTTCCCAGGCCACTTTAAGTTTGTTGTAGGTCTTGTGTGTATTTAGTAGCAATGCGCTCACTTGTGTTTTTGACGGACTTGGTTTTAGCGAATTTTTCCGACAATAGTAGGCCATTGTGTCTAATGCATTCTTAAGTTTGCGGCCTATTTCTTCAAAAGTTTGACCTCTGATTATAACAACAAGGTCGTCGGAGTATAGGTAGTGTTTGATATCTTGGATTATGGACTAGGAATTGGTGTATATGTTACACACAATCAAATCGTTCCATCCCTAATTTAGGAAGTCTTTGCAAATATGTTTTCCTTAAAATTTCTATCCAGCAATTAACTAGAGATATGCATTGTATAGTTCGCAAAGAAATTCTCACTGTGTTATATACAATTACACATTAATTATGCAGTGAAAACTGAGACAAGAATACGAACATTCGGGACTAACAATAAACATGACAAAAACTCAATATATGAAAGTGGAATGTAAAGACGAAGACAGCCACCAGGACTTGCAAATTGGAGAAATAAGAAGAACAAACCGATACAAGTACCTCGGAAACATACTTAGTGAGGAAGGTAGATCGAAAATAGACATACGAAATAAAATACAAGGGAGAAAAGCAACCCATGTCCTAAATTCCTTGCTGTAGTCTAATAGATTAAGAATAGAAACAAAAATAAAATTATATAAAGCCATCGTGGAACCCATCCTAATACGCGGTGCAGAGAGCTCGCAGATGACAAATAGCAATAAATAGAATGTAATGAAATGAACTTCCTGTGGTGGAGATCGAAATGTGAGATACGGCAAAAGCCGTAATACCCTCGCTATAATAATAATAAATAATTTTGCTGTACACATGAAATTCTATAGAATGTTTAACAGTTATTGTTTCAATAAATATTAGTCGCCCTCTGAATATGGTAAGTTACTATCAATAACGACTAACTGAGCTTACCATGTATGTCGCGATTCACTATTTGAATAGTTTTAGATGATCATATATTACACTATCAAATATAACGAAAGTTTAATTGCAGTTTCTACTGTTAATAAAACAAATACTCGTTCGAAGCTATTATTACATTAAAGGATTCACATATAAGTTGTTTTCGTTGGCCGTATGTAAACGTTCATGCTTTGAAAATTTTACTGCCTCAGTATTTTAACGTTTTAAGCGTATATTTGGTATCGTTAGAACGTTAATATTTTTAAAAAGGATACAATTTTATCCAGATGCGAAATAACAACCATAAAATCTCTTTAATGCGGATATCCCATTCGGCGAATAATTTTCGAACAAACAACACGCAAACACGATTACCGCCGCGTAGAATTTCACAGATTTATGTTTTGTGTGACTTTTTTGTCTTTTGTTTTAGTTAAAATTAATGGTGACATTACTAACATAGTTTGTACAACACAGTAAAGTTTAGCTGCATCTGGCGACTACACGCCAATTTCCGTTTATTTTCTTTTGTTAGATTCATTAACTTGTGCTGCCAATTTACCAGAATAAATTAGAGGTTACCTACAGAAGGCAAAGGATGCGAAATGTATGAATAAATATTTAGTTTTCGCTAAAAGCGGCGATTAATTTAGCTCAAGAGGTAACGTAGAATGTATTGTGTACATAATTATGTACGTATTTCTTAGAACTTCGTATTATTATATTCCCGGATTTGAATATTATGATTTTTCAGTTGCCGTTTATCTTATTTTTTACTTTGTTTATTTAACATCTCTAATTCGTTGTTGGAGGCAAAGAATTGTAAGGATATTAGTTTACAATATACGATTATTATATTTAAAAAAAATCAGAAAAGAAATTGGCATATAATTACTACATGAAACTGTTATAGCAGATTTAAATTAAAGATTTGTATATAGCTAAATGAAATTACCAAAAGGATATTAACAATATTTCGCCCCCAACAGAAACGAAAAAAAAACACAAAAATAATGAAACCCAAAGTAGAAGTAAGAAAAGTCTTCTCTTAACCGCAAATTGAGGTTGCAACACCAATAAAACAGCTACTAAGAATAAGCAAATTTATTTAATACATATCAATAAATAATATCGAAATTCGAACCAAAATACACGACAGACTCAATGTTGGTGGTATCTCCTAGGAGCCAGAATTACGACTTCAATTCTATATGGCATTGATCTGATCAGTGACTGGATAGTGTCTTGGGGGCTGATGTAATTCCTACCTACGAGGGCGACCTGTAATGTTTCTGGAATCTGCAAGAGATGGCGCAGGAAGGTTGAAATGGATTCATTGGTCAGCAAGGGCAACTTATTTTATGGTAACTATCAAAATTTGTATTCGTCTGACAAGATTCGAAAAACCCTCCTGGAACATACTTTATTATTGTCCAGATCTGCACTATCAATTCCATACAAAACAGTTTTTGAAATTTCTGGCAAGAATGAGTGCAGTTTATTAAATGTGAATCCTATTTTCTTGGATTTTGGTTTGAATCCTAGCTTTGAGTCCGTCAGTCGCCACTGAGGGCCGGCTCAAGCGATCTCCATCGCTAACATTCTTCTTTCCACCATTAAACATGATACACCACTTCCGAAGTGACGCTTCGTTCATCATATTACCGTTAACCTTAATTATCTGTCAATAAATTTCGATGGGTCGGACTTTTTGCGGATGTAAAAAGCGGATAATACTGCGCATCTCACACTTGGAGGGATCGTCAATTTTGTCACACACTTTAAAGTCGCACAGCTAAGCAGTAGTCAACCGTATTGCATCGTAGCTGCCACCAAACTGAAGTGAATGAGCACCAAGGTTAGGGGTGCGTCGACGGTGCTGGCGGGGGAACGCGGTCATGAGTGAAAACAAAACGTTTTTTGCTTTCCGAATAGCCTCGTATATAGTTTATTTGGTCTTTTTCAGGATAGCATTTTTTTAAATAAATGTTTTATCATAATATTTCTTCTTTCGCGGTGAACCCAATTTGTTTTCGAAGAGGGGAGGGGAGGGTATCAGCGATTTGAACTTTCCGCTACTAAATGCAATGCACCACAACTATAGGAGACTAGTATTAGATACGGTTTGCTTACAACAGCTAGCAGTATGGAATTAGTCACCAGCTCAATATACATTCTAAGCATAAAATTGAAGAATTGCAGTCCTGTTATGTGTTTAGATTTCATGGGAGACATTTTTTAACATAGAAGGGGAGTCGCGGTCGCGTGTGCAATTGAAACGTTCTTTAGTTTCCAAACGGCCCTCGTATGTGTTCCTAAAGTTCCGTAAATTTTTATGAAAAACAAACACAAAACGATCTACATGAATATTTTTTCTTTATTGTAAATTTATTTATTTCATTTTAAATTCAAGAAATACACATTTTTTACGTACTCAAAATTTTAAATTGCAAATGCTACCTTCTTTCTATCAACACCAGATCTAGTTAGCCTTATAACAATCAACAGGCATATGTATTGTAATCGATTCCTAAAACAAAATTTATGTCTTTTTTCCACGAAATGAAGATACTTTAACTAATGACGCTTCTTCCTTAGTTCCAAGATAATTACGTAATTATCTTAATCACCTCCTTATCTCCGAAAAAAATGCGCACAATAGCAGCTAATCGCTAATTCGGTGAACTGTTAAACTTTGAAAGCTATTTTTACCGCAATCGAACTAAATTACCTTCCTAAATTCGGGTGAAAGTCGTATGATACCGGAATTCGATTGAAGTAGGGAATGTGATATTAGGATAAAGGTTTGCGTCAATTAGGAGGGTCTACCAAAAAGTGGAAGGATAGTACTAACCCTGAAAGCCAAAATCATTTGTGGGTCGGGATAATGAACCGGGTAACATCGATTCTAAATGCAGATCGCCTAAGATTGTAGATGCGTTGAATTTAAAGTAGCACGGAGAGGATAAAACTAAGTGAAAGATTAGAGTTCGAGCAACTCTGAGTTGTGTTTCACTTGCATATGTACGTAAACACCGTAAAACTTTTGCTGCATATATGTGAAAGAATCGGTATGAAAAATAGTTCACCGAAAGCTATATATCAGCAACCAACTTCGGAAAACTTTTGTGATTTCGGTCCTATATCTAAGTGAGCACATGTGCGAGAGTAATTTATATACCTACATATATATTATATCTATTCCTTGAGATTTGCTCAGATATGATTAATGTTTTATAAACTACAAGTTGCAGTTTCTTGTTTGATCTTTGATATATAGTTTTTAAAGTACTTTTTGGTTGGTTTAATAGGGTAAATAATACGGCAGTTGGCCAATTGTTTTATATAACATAATTTTAAGCTTATCCTTTGGAGAACATTGCTTTAATATATTATGATCAACATTTACACGTGTCAGCTGCACGTCTTAAGCATTGTGTCGGTTCCGTGTTTAATTTAGGTAAATTTTACGAATTTTCTATGAGTCTCATGACGGTTTTTATTACATATAGACTTATATTATGTAATGAATCTTTAAACTAGGCATTTAAATTCAATTAGAAATTATACTTTAGGGATGTTGTTACGTTAAAGCTTTGTAGGTTATAAATAAAACTGGCAGGTGCATGTCAATAGCTATGTTACAAAATTCACCGCAAAATAGTTGTTGACCAACAGACCAATAACTATTTTCTTTTTCTTCTTCTTCACTTCAGATTTTAGGTATTTTGCCTGTTACAATACCCATCTTTTGTCTGCCTTTTCTAAAGCCCATTTGTTCCTCTTCTATTACTTCTTCTGCTATGATATTTAACGTGTTGTTTAATATTCTAGCGTAAATTTTACAAGCAGTGGCTAATGGCTGATTTTTTGGTAATTTTAAGGGTTATTCTTATTGCCTTTTTTGAACAACGATATTACCTTCGCTCTTATCCGATCATCAAAGATAATACGGTTTTTCCAACATTTATTAAACACATGTAAGAGTCTTAGGTGTAGTATAATTCCCCCGTATTTCCGAAGCTCTCTATTGATGCCATCTATACCGGTAGCTTTTCTGTTTTGAGCAGACCTCAAGGCTTTTGTCAGTTCTGTTATATCTATATCATCCAAACCTTTTATGTTTACTTCTTGTATTGTTGTTTCGTCAATATTTCCTTTGTATCAGAGCTGTACATAGTGTTTCACCCAGTTCTCCTCGTCTATGTTGTTCATTTGTATTTTCCTGATTGTTTAAGGACTTCATTACTTTATAAGCCAGGTTTTGTTTTTTATATTTTGCAATTCCTCGCTTATATCCTCTTTTGCTTCAGTACATTCTAACCTTTTAATCAATCTATCCTGGTAGACCCCTGTTATACTTTCCTCTTCAAGCAGATATATTGAATTTGTTGTATTTTTGATTTTTTTTCCACATTTTATGTTTTCATCATTGCTGCTACTAAGAAATGATCTGGATCCTATGTCTGATCTTCTATATACCCTTGTCTCTTTTACTTGTCCAGCTAATTTGTTATTAGTAATTATGTCCTCTTGCCGAACAAGTGATTTGTGTGTATCTTCCTTTCAGAAGAAACTGTTTGCTATTCTTAATTTATTAAAGGTAACAAAGTCTCGACGAAGTTTATAGTAACAACTGTTTTATTTACTCTAATTAATGTGAAAAATTGTAATTATTACAAATTTTCACATACTGCTATTATATTTCATTATGTTTTACATTAAGGAAACCTAGACGTACTTGAGGGACGATGCGACCATCTTCAGATTGGGACCAATTACTATCGGAATTTAATCCTTTCAGTTATTACTAAGAAGGAGAAGCATTATAATAGTGTCTAAAAATAGGTCCTATAGGAAAAAAAACAAAGAAGGAGATATATCCAAAGCTCTAACAGTGACTGAAAATGGTTTGAGTTAAGGGGAAGCATCAATCAAATGCAAAATTCAGAAAATTCTCAACAACACAAACAAGTGCAATCATCCCAAGGAGAAACACTAACGAAAAATAGAATTTTAACTTGCCATAGGAAATATTTCTGTGTGCAACTTCCAGGAAAAATACGTTCAAAGACAACGTCCGATGGAGAAGATGATATACAGCTATCATCCTAAGAAAATCCCAGGGAAACCTAAAATTAGAAAATGATTAACGAACGTGGAAATTTATTTAACCAAAAAGCAGTTAGTAGATGTATTAAGTGATGAAGAAACTTGTGTCGAGAAGAAGAACAAGAAAATCCTTGCTTCAAACGAAGCTAGAAATATGTCTGAGACAGAACAACATTCTAAACATTTTGAGCCAACGGAAATGTAACTCCATCGATTGCTACGTATACATGCAAGAAATTACCATTCGATATCTTGAAATCAGTTCCAAGTGAATGGGGAAGTGGGTGCAACGAAAACGTGGATGAAAACCGGTTTTTTTACACGTTACACAAGTACGAGGGCCGTTTGTTTCAAGCCACGATATCTCGTTATTACCAAAAGTTGTGTACAAACATGGTTACTTTTCTATATAATCACCGTGAAGATTGATGCATTTGTCATATCTATGGACGAGCCTTCCAATCCGCTTCGCAAAGAATGTTGCCGCCAGTGAGTTTAGATAGGCCATGAAGTTCCTCTGTACTTTGGAAACTCTGTCTTCCTAGCCATTTTTTCAGTTCACGAAAGAAATGGAAGCCGCTTGGAGGTAAGTCGGGGCTACACGCCTGGTTTGCCATCGAAATTATTCAAGAAGTCATTGGGATACAGCAGCAGTGTGAGAACGATCATTGCCATGTATGAGAAGAACTTCAGAAGTCAGTATGCCACTTCCTTTGTTTTGAATGAGTCTCCAAAAGTCTAACAATAAGCAGCTGCATTGATCGTAGTCCCCTGCTCCATAAATTCAAAAATCAACACACACCCTTTTGATCCCACAACACTGTAGCCATAACTTTCGTTTTCTTGAATGTCCGTTTGAACTTTTTCAGTTAATTTGGCGAGTTTGAGTGCATTTATTACTGTGACTGTTGTTTTATTTCAAGGGTGCAGTATTGAATCCGTCTCTAGTCACAATTGATTTCGAAAAATCTTCACACTCATCCTCATAACGGGTAAGAAACGTAACTTTGTGGTCATCGCACAACATTTTTGAAACCCAACGAGTGCACAGTTATTTGTAGCGTAGCTGTTCCGTTAAAATTGTGTACACAATTGATCTTGAACTTTCAGGAAATTCCACACTCAATCTTCTTATGGGAAACCTCCGTTTCGAACCGTTTTGTCAACTCGTCGAACAATATGTTCTGACAGACTTGCGTCCTTGTTCCCTTTCACCTCTTGTCCTATTCTTGTCCCTCTAACACCATCCGTCATAAAGTTTTCGCCGTATCGTCGCTCTTCGATGAATTTGAGCTGAACTATTCCCTTGTGCTTGGAGGAATCGAATTACACCACGCAACTCTTGGCGGGAGAATCAATTCTAGCAGCCATGTTTACGTACCTGTAACTCAGCTGAAAATGGCGTAATGGCATTGCAACTGGCAGATTATTATAAATGTTACACGTACGATCCGAATTTATGTACATAATTGCGTTAAATCAAAAGCTAATCATGCAAGTAAATAATAAAATTTCATGGTAGTGCAAATTAAATAAAGCTAAAACGAAAAACATTCAGCGATTTCCTTCGTATAAGTTTAAATCCAACACTAAACCAAGTGCTGAATTTTAAAGCCGTATAACCGCCAAGTACGTTATAACGCGCAGGCAATGATTGTAGAATGATTGGCAATGATTGTCAGACGTCAGATTTACATCGTAAAACATACCGCGCTTTAACTTAATACCAGTATTTATCTGCGGTGTCTCTTGTTCGCCGTCAAATCCGAAACAAAGAGATGCAAGTTCTTCTCGAGCTTCGGGAGTTTCGCCTTAATGCGAAATAATTTGTACACGTCAGTCGCAAACCTTACGAAAGTTGTTTTACGAAATAAGTTGGTAATATGGCGAAAAATTTTAGGAACCTTGAGAAGCACTTTACGTGCAATAAACAGACACGAACGAAACTTCCATAATACGGCGAATGCTTTTAAAACATGTTTGGAAAGAAGATGGAGTGTTCACTCAGCGAAATTGTTAGGTACCTACGTCGAAACCTTGACACGATTCTGGCTGCCGAATTTCTGGATTTTGTTTTAGTTAAATTAAAAACACAAATAAAAGTACGTTAAATCGAACAAAGCTGTAACGTCTCCTCTTTCAAATCTTATTTGGATTTTCTTTTGGTAAAATAACAATAGCAGCATCACTTCAACACGAGTATAATGAAATTCGAAGTGAAGTTATTGAAATTTATTGAATGGGTCCCTTTCAACAAAGCACAAACTTGGAAGAACTTTTCCAACTACTGTAGCTACTTATATATACTTTCCACTTCCGCCTCGTTAATTCCGGGATTAAAGTCATTGAGAACGCTGCGTTGAAAATCGTACGGTTCATTGTTATCACTTCCACCTCACCCATATAAATAATCAATTAGGGTACGTTCCAAAAAGGGAATCATGATTGTGTTTTCTTCGTACAAGAAGACATCAAAAGTATAATGTGATTTTGTGAAACAGTTTTTCAAGTTTTACTGCAGGAAACAAAAACTTAAATTCTTTAATTCTTTTTATATTATCTATTTCTTTTATTGAATTTGGGAGAGAAAGTTATTAGACACCGATATATTGAAATGTATAAGTATAAATGGAAAGCCAGGGTGGCAAGTTATTAGATAATATACCAGCCACTGCATCTGCACTTTTTTGATCTTGTAGTTCTTAGCAAAGCAGAGACGTGCGTATAATATGGTAACAAGGTTTGAAAGCATTAAGAAATTTTAGAAAAGAGAATATATACAGTAAAATCGGCTGTAGTGCGAATGAGTTCTTTTATCAGGGATCTTGCTTACATTGAAATAAATTTAGAAGACATTAATGAAATTAATTGAAATGAATGAAAAATAGATTAGATTAAATAAAAAAATTAACAATATATTATCAAATTTAAAATATATCACTTACAACGGAAAGTGTTCGATGAAGTACCTATCGCAATCTCTAGCTAGCTAAGAAAATTCTGCATTTTAAATCTTAGATTAATAAATGACTTTACTAAGGGTGAGGCCCTTACATACTACACTCACACACGCACTTTGCTGTTGTAGGTTGGTGTTTGCCCTATCTTCGCCCTTACGACGGAAGGCTTAAGGATATGCTGGAGTTGTTCTGTTGGATCAGCAGTGTTTCACCCGATATTCGGGTACTATAATTGTGGTGACAGGTCTACTACAACTTTTATATAATTTTTGAGGTAATTTCCTCACGAAATTCGCGTAAATACGGAGCGTACAAACTCTGTTAATGCTCAGGAATCTAATACCGACAGTATTAGTTGTTGGCGATCACGTTCGTAAACCACAACTAGATCCAGATGTTAGGCGGCCAATGACTGCAGTAGGGTCGTCATGGCAACGAAAACATCTCCTATGTGTTTGCAAAGATGGATGTGATCTTCGTTAATTGCGGTGTTAATTATATTGGCTTTTGTTAATATAGACTTTTGATAGGATAATTTCATTATTCTCGTCTCCTGTTGTTTAAGGGACTCTAATTTTTTGAAAAAAAAATTGAATTCTGGGGATTTGTAAATAAATGGATAATACATCGCAAGAAAACTGTGATTTGCGAATACGTTGAGATACTTAGTAATCAAATATTATATGTATTAAAGTGCTATCCGTTCATAAAAGGAGTGCAACCATACATTCTCCCCAACAATGCCATAAAATTGAGGCAAACTCCAATTACGGGAAATTAGCTTAATAAAAGATAAGTCTAGCAAATAGAATAAAAGAATGGGCATGTTCTTGAGGAGAACAAGGGCCCCAAAAAAATCCCATTACATTTACAAATCTAAAAAAACAGATATTGGAAGTTTAAGACGATTCACGTCTGGGGAGAATCTTGTCGCCACATGGTAAAAAGCTTCACACTTCGTCAGTCTACTTCGTTAAAATTTTTGAATATCGTCAACCTGTGGATATAACGTATCCAGAATATTATGGAGACATTTCCATAATTCCCAATTATTTGGGAAAATCCAGACTGAAACTGTGGACACAATAGGTATTTATGTTGATAAGTCTAAATGTACAGAAGGTTGTAGCTGTGGAGTCTCTGCTCCCAAACGGGAATATAAGAGAATGATAAGAATCCGTATGAAAACTCAGTTTTCACGGCTAAAGCTATAGCGATTAGATACGCTCTTGGGTATGTTGCAATGAGATATGTAAAAAGTTCTGTGACCATGACTGATATTAAAATATATCCAAAATAGGAAACATCCTACCAAAACTCACCCGACTGCATATACTTAATGAGCTTGACAAACTGCGAAAAGCTGAAGTAAATATTAATCTTTATCGAATTAAAGGTCACCTAGGAATTAAGCCAAATATGATTACGGACTGTCTAGCAAAAGAGTTCATTTATTTACGGACAATTGGTAACATAGATTTTCCAATCTTATTACCTTAATGAAATATCGATTTTGGAGATAAGAATGGCAGATTTAAATATTTTACAGAAAATGCAGAGAAAATATAGAGATTTTCTTAATACATATAAAACCTATAATTGTCAATGAAAAGAATATAATAATTGAAACTAATACTCCCCCTCTCTCTCCTAAATTTACGAAGAGATTATGTAAGTGCCTTATTCACCGAAATAAAAAATGTTATGTCCAATTCTTATAATTTCAGTTCAATTAAAAGGTGGTCATATACTTTATAAATACTCCTTTTCATTAAAAAAGTTTTTTCTGACTTCTATTCATTTCTTGTACACTTCTAAACTTTTTCCGTTGACACACAAAGGAAATTATTTAATACGAAAGCTTTATTCGAGGACCGTGAAAATGTATACTTCTTTATGTTGTGTACGTTTTCATTCGTTGTTTATTTTTATACAAAATACCGCATTATATGTACGCACAAGTTAACGAGGCCTTTTCTACCTTGAAATATGGTCAACATAAATCGAAATTAAATCATTTCTTCTACATTCTTTATGAGAACTCATTATAGCCACTTTTTCATTGTCAAGTTCTATATCGTGTACGTATGTATAATTAATGATTGTATACATACGTGGTGCTGGAAAAACAGACTCGATTTTAATGTATGATAGGAGATTTACTTAATGCTCTAATAATCGGTGATATTAAAATAAATCGTTACCAATATTATAAAGGTGCATTCAACATATACTGTGAAAGTGGCGTTAAAAGAGACCGTACATATTTAGTGTATGTTTATAATGGAGTACATTAACATTTATTCCAAATATTTCGAACTTTTCTCTTTTGCTTATGTTTTGTTAAAACATCCTCTAACTTGAATATTCAAACACACAATATTCTACGTTTTCGTATATTTGGAGAGGATGGCACGGATGGAAGCTTTATTTAAAATTTTCAAACATCAAGAGTGTTTGTTGTGTATCCTAATGACCAGGCAAACAATTTTCGTGTACGTTGGACAAGGCAGTGCTTGGGCAATTAAGGCTACTTGAAAATATGAATGAAAATATATAATGACTACATCGTCAAACTGACTTTCTGACTGAATTTCTTTCACAAAAATAAATTCATATTATTCCCAAAGAGAGTACAAGTCTGAATTAACCTTTAAAGAGTGAACCAGGAAGCATCATTCCATATTTTGAACATTTATTTTCCAAGTTACTGAAATCCAACCGAAGATACAGGGAATGAAACATGGACAACAACGAAAAAGCAAGAAAGCTGGACACAGATACAAGAGATGAAATTTTTAAGAAGAGTGAAAGGTTGCACAAGATCTAATAGAATAAGAAATGGAAATATAAGAACAGAACTAACACATGGGCTGACAAGTCCCGGGCCTAACACATAGATGACGCTAGTTTTATTGCAGTCACCTTTCTCTCAGTTAGTACTAACCTTCAAAAGACAGCTGTTAAAATTTCATGCTATTCTATTCATTAGTTTGTGAATTATTGTGCTAAGAGTCACGCTACTTTTGTTATTTTCAAAACAATGGATCAAAAACAATTTCGTGTTTTAATTTTACACTGCTTCTTGATGGGAAAAAATACCGTTTAAGCGAAGCAATGGCTTGAAAAGTGTTATGGGGACTCCGCTCCATCAGAAACAACAGTAAAACGTTGGTTTGTTGACTTCAAACGTTGTCGTAGAGACACCAATGATGCAGAACGCAGTGGACGTCCAAATGAGGCGGTAACACCAGAAAACATCAAAAAAATCCACAAAATTGATTTGAATGATCGAAAAGTGAAGTTGCGTGAGTTAGCTGACATCGTAAAGATATCAAAAGAACGTACTGGCTTTATATTGCATGAGCATTTGACTATGAGGAAGCTCTGTTCAAAGTGGGTGCCGCGTTTGCTCGCTGTTGACCAAAAACAAGAACGTGTTGATGAGTCTGAGCAGTGTTTGGCCATGTTTAAACGTAACAAACCGGAATTTTTGCGTCGATATGTGACAATGGATGAAACATGGATCCATCACTTCACTCCGGAATCAAAACGCTCGTCATCTGAGTGGACAGCAACTGGTGAACCTCGTCCAAAGCGCCCGAAAGCACAACAATCGGCTGGAAAGGTTGTGGCCTCGGTATTTTGGGATGTGCGTGGTGTAATATTCATCGACTATCTTGAGAAAGGAGATACCATCAACAGTGAATATTATATAGCATTATTGGAGCGTTTGAAGGCCGAAATTGCAAAGAAACGACCGCATATGGCAAAGAAGAAAATTTTGTTTCATCAAGATAACGCAGCGTGTCACAACTCAATCAAAACAATGGCAAAACTACATGAATTGAACTTCCAATTGCTTCCACATCCACGGTATTCGCTAGATTTGGCTCCCAGCGACTACTGACTGTTCGCAGACCTCAAAAAAATGCTCGCCGGTAAGAAATTTCGCACGAATGAAGAGGTTATCGCTGACACTGAGGCGTATTTTGAGGCAAAAGATAAATCGTTCTACAAAAGTGGTATTGAAATGTTAGAGCGGCGCTGGAATGATTGCGTTGCTCTTGATGGAGATTACGTTGACGAATAAAGCTAATTTTGAACCAAAAAAAAACGTGTTTTCTTTGTTAGGCCCGGGACTTTTCAGCCCATGTGCTAAACAACTTCGACATTAATGAGAGAATAAAGGAACACAAATAAGTGGAAATAATATGAAAAACGGATGCAAGTGACGGAGTTGCCAGCTATGGGGAGAGTTTATAAAAGTTTAGGAAGAAGAAATGTAGGCAGACGAAATAAAAGATGGATATCGTAACAGGCAAAATGTCTAGAACCTGAATTAAAGAAGAGGAGCTGTGTTAAGTAGATAGCGTACCTGTTTCAGTGTACCAGTGCCAGAGTGTTCGAGTTTTGTGATTAATTGTCATTTTCATGTCGAATGTATATTTCAAGATTATTTTATACTGAGTAACTAGGTGGATAATATTTTTATATGGATTTATTATCCAGTTCTATAGTTTAATTAATTGCTTCTCATAAGCCTATCAATTAGTTTATTTCGGCCAATCGTACGGTGAAGGTAACTTATTTACTGTGTTTGAAAATTAAAATAAACACATTGTTATAATCAAGATAACGGACATAACGGTGAAACAAATGGCAAGAAAGCTGTTTCTCGTTAAACTGTAATAAGAAGTATATATTAAGGGTTGACGCTTCAATCATTATTTTAAAAACATTAACAATTACCTTAGTCGAAATACATTTTTGCTTTTATCTAATACCACGCCGAACTCTTTGCTTAGAACTGATTCTTGTTACCTATAGTATTTAGAAATTCTAGTTACAAACAACTTGTGCCTGTCATAACTGCAGAGATTTTACATGTGTAAATCGTGTGCATAAAATAACTCAGAAGCGTTATTTATTTTTGAATAGATTCTGTCTGTTTGATGTTTTTATGCGCATGTATTTTCAACATTCATGTAATAAAATTATCATAACTTAATGCTAATATTTGTTTACACGCCGCTATTTCAAATATAACTTCGGCAAGTTCGAATAACACAGATCAATGCGTCATGTATTTATACATACATCGTACTCATAGATTGAAAGGTAATTTGAAAAAGGATTCTCTCCCCTCAATATGCGAAAACGGCTAGACTATGGGTACAATAAAGAATCTCAAATATGAATAAATTTGCCAGAGGCGGAATATATTCATATTGCGTTCGAACGGTCCTCTAACAGCACGAACGATGAACAAAAACGTAACCATCCAAAAACGTCGATTGACAATCGTCAAGATAACATTGTCCAAACGCGAAGTTGGAACAATACGCCGCTGAAAAGGTTCCATTTTCCCGAAACGAAGCGGAATATCCTTTACAAAAGGGACCACCGTGCCATTATCGTGGAAATATAAATAGCATCAATTTTGCCAAAAAAGTTTTACGTCCGACGAGGGTTGCGGAGTAACGCGGTGTTAAGAGGAATTTGATTCGCTTTCGTTGAAGATGACGCAGATATGATATGGCTACCGCTTACGAAGTCATAAGTTAGTTGTAAAGTCTTAAAGGAGAACCTTCAATTTTTGTGGTAAATCTCTTATTTATTATAGAAGAGATAATTTGATTGTCTCTCTATTAAATGACGATTGCAAGGACTGTGTGGATGTACAATTCACAGGTATAGCAGTAAACTCCACTCACACAAATTAATTAATTATGCGGAACGCAGCGTTTCGGGAGCACGTGGGCTCCCATTGTCAACCGTCAACTCTCTATTGTAGATAAGCAAATTTTACCAAGTGTTATTCACCGATTTGAATGAAATTGGCGCAAGTTCGTCAAATTCTATAACTTCTAGTGCAACCACTAAGGACATAAGCTCGATTTCGAGGAATAGCTATCGAACGCGCAGAATCTGGTTCGTAATTTTGAAAACCAACTTTTGCTATTGTTTAGATCTCAAAGTGACTTGTGATTTTCTTCATTATAGGTTTAAACGTCTTCATAAACAAATTATACACTAAGTGAAATTTCTAAAATTCCAAATGAACTTCCGAACAGAATATTTGGTTTCGGCTAATTATGCATCCAAGTTAATGCTGAACTACAAAGACACAAATTCTAGAGAAAATAACATTAAAGAAAATTATTACATTTTATATAGGGAGCATGTATAATAATGGTAACTCAAGACAGCGAAATTTCCATTAACGCAAAATTAAAAATAAAATACCAATGAGTGTTAAATTTTCTATTTGAAATAACATCTTGGTCTTCATATTGTCTATATGAATGTTGAAACAGGAATATCATTCCAACACCCTGTTATCGCAGATTTTTAGGTCATTGACGCTATCGTGTTGTTTATTATTGGCACACGCCTCTCTTGTTAATATTCCCTAAAGATTTTCGCTCGGGTTCAGATCGGGCGAGCGAATAGGCCATTGTAATAAATTGACATCATTTTGATGAAACCACTCCTTTGTTTATCTGGAATTATGGATAGCTGAATTATCTTGCTGAAATATCCAGTCTTGCGTTGGCAATTGTTCACCAAAGTTATCAGAACCATTTCCAGAAATCGTATATCAGAATTAGCGTTCATTAGCGTAGAAATAAAATACATAAGAGTTTTATTGTTATGGGTAAAACCCGCCTAAACCTTTACACTACCACCAGCAAAATTTGAGCTTCCCGCAACTTCAGCGTTCTTGCGCAAATCTCGCCATTAATATTTGAAACCACCAGGACCATCCAAGTTACATTTTTTTCTTGTCAAAACATATGACGTCATTCCACCCATGATTCAATCTAACATGATCTTGCGCAAATTTCAGTCTTGTCTGCTTACGTGTCTGTTTTAAGGGTGGTTTTGAAACGTCTTTTTAGCCACCGAAAATGTTTACTGCCGGATAAAATTTGTTGTACACGTTTGTTTGTTTGTTACTGATTAATTTAAATTACTTTTTATCTGTTGCGCAGTTACATTACCAGAAGAGGCTAACCGAAATATCGATGAGCGCTGATGAGAGTTTTTGATTATTCTAGTTAGTGCGATTTTTGCTCTAAGAATTGCCCAATATTATAAAATTGTTGGTGAGATAATGGAATCGCTTTATTTTCTTAGCTAAGACTTGGTTTGAAAACGCTACCTCTTTATAACAATGTATTTTGCGTGTCCTGCTGGAAATGGTCATTGCACTCTACTATGAAGACTAAGAAATAAAAATTCAAAGTTTTCTAACTATGGTAACCACAATAAACGAGAGGCATATTTTCTGACTGGAAAAATTACATAGAATCCAAAAGTACAAAAATATGCGGTATGTTTTATTTAAAAAAGTAACGTTAACGGTATTTCCGGCAAAATTGGAAGCGGTGGATTGAAAAATTGTAAATATAGTCTAACTGGTACATCTAAAATTTGAATCTAACGTTCTAATAAATAAAAAATTAAGGGGTTGTACATATAGCGTATGATACGAGGGTCATGCTATGCATTTTGAGATGACATTAAACTGGAGAACTTAGACCTGGTAACACTACATTTCTAAATACCACCATCCTTAAGTAGTAAGCTCTGACTGTCAGTTGAGTCGCTGCTGTCATAGAGAAAATGTGGTACATACGATTTGTCATCGAAACATGGACTTGTCCAGGGAACATGTGAGCGCAATGATCCACTATGATTTTAAGGTCGATTTAAGTGAACAACAAAGTCTTGATTAACTACAACTCGCATTTGGTAATGAAAGTCCTTCACGTTCAACTGGATATCGCTTGGTGATAAGATAAGTGCTGGTAAGTCCTATTCTCCAGTTGCCACAGAAAACGTTGAGGCATATGATCGACGAAGATCCAAGATGCACTTATCAAATGATTGAGGCAAATCTTGATGTTGGATGCGCATCTTCGGATGAAAAAAAATGTTACTCGTTGGGTGTCACACATGCTTAACGATTTCCAAAAGGCGGACCGCGTAAGAATCTCTTGGGAAACGTTAGAAGTGTTAAATAACTGTGGACATCATATTCTATCTAAAATAGTAACAAGTGATGAAACTTACATCCCAATTTACGATATTCCTACCCTCCAGGAGAGTCGTGTGTGGATCCACGAAGATGCACCAACATCAACAATGGTCAAAAAGCAAAGGGCTGTCAAGAAAGTTACATAGGCAGATTTCTTTAGTAGTAGGGGATTAGTAAAAGCAATCAACCTCGAAAATCAACGCACAGTCATAGCAAACTGGTACATCACAAAATGTTTACCTGCAGTTCTTGAGTCAGTCAATATGCGTGAGTTAATGTCGCATCACGACAATGAATCGTCACACAGTGCACAGCAGATTTTTACGTGAAGATAATGTCATTGAACATCCACCCTATTCGCCTGATTTGGCCATGTGTGACTTCTGGTTGTTCTTTAACCTAAAGAAACATTTCAACGTTTCACGACGAAGGATGAGATAGATGAAGCAATTTTTTGAAAGCATTCCAAAAGATGGAAGCTTCTATTACGTTCATTGATGCAGAAGATGATTATTTTAAACATAAATAAAATCATTTTCGTAAAAGGACTTGTAGTTCTCTTGTATCTCAAAATACATAGCGTGACCCTCGTATCCGGTGTATACTGCTCATTTGAAAAAGAGGACCTTCAAGCATACTTCCGACATAAGTTTGAAAATATTTTAAGTACAAAAGCACATTTCCAAATTTTCATAAGTGGTTCCTCGTATATCTTTAATCCTACGATTATCAGGCGCACTCAGTATATATTATAATAAAATCACGTATCTTGTATGTAGATCTTTTATTATCCGGAAATAAAATGCAATAACTACATCCAATTCTTGCACCCATGCTATTAATACGGTTATAGCTTCTCCGTTTCATGCTTTGATTTTAGGGCATGAAATCTTCTAAGCTTTGATCCATCGTTCAAAGAACCAATTTTACACACAATTCAGTGAAAATGTGTGCCAAAATTATTCAAACCGAGAACTTATTTATCGCGTTTGCTTCACACAAATTATTTCAGAATACCAGCACAAAATGTTCTTACTTCTTGGAATAAAAATTAAATATTGTAATTACGAAATGGTTTTTCATATAATTCATTTTTATGCGCTATTGATTTAACCTCGAAGTAAAATACGAACCATTTATGGTGACTAATGCAATTAAAATTCCCCTCGAATATAATATGAACATAATAGTTAGAACACGCGAAACGTTTCTGATTTCGCGTTTCGAATTCAAGGGGAAAGAAGCTTTGAATTCTCTAAAACAAGCCAGCTGTATCATTGTTAGAATGGTTTCCATTGTACTTTCCGCTTAAATTAAATCTACATATAACAACCATTTAAAGTATACTAAATGCAATTTGGCTAGCACAACAATTTTGTTGTAGGGAAACCAATTTGCAATTCACCATAAATTTACCGCGCTCGGTTATTTAAACAGATAATATAGATACACTGAACGTATTTGAATAGCTAATTCCGTTATTGATTTTTCCATAAATATATATGTCTATGTAGGAATATGTGTTATATATTACAATAAAAGTTATACTTGTTATCTTAAAGAAAACATATAAAAGTTAGCGTGAAACAATAAATAAAATATATACACTTAGAGAACTTTTAGATGGCTACATAAATAACCGGAATTCCGAAAGAAAAGCTTGACAAGCACCTTATTTCTACGTCTCCTTTATCCTCATTCGTACGAAATGGAGCGATCGTGTCAATCTAGTTGTCGAAAAAAACAGACACCCACCGTTCGAAAGAGAAAACTTTTAGTATCGCGTCAAAGTTGCGTTGAAAGTTTTCAGCTGGGACTAGATCGCCGATAAACGAGAAAACGAAGATATTTTCCTGGCCACTCACTTAAAAGGATTAAGATCAACACTTGGGAACACTGTAACAAGTAATACGCCGTGGAAGAATCTTTCCCTGCGAATTACTAAAACTTTTCGCGAACTATCACGACGAACAATTTGCACTATTCGGTCCGAAGTCTTTCGGCGAGATGAGTTTATCCCAAGTTTTTTCAACCCTTATTCTTCCGCGATACTCCGTATTAGTGCGGATATATTGCGCGAATTTGCGTACCGAATTCTTACAGCAACAGTTGTTAACTGGCCCGACAGCGCTAAGCGGCTTGACGCTTGCGGTCCGTCCGGTAGCGACGCTTCTCTCAACGACGTACGCCGCGACGACCGGTTACTATACGCGTGTGTGACGCGCGCAACCATCATAGTGACCCTACGCCGGACGGGTCAAGGTTCAATGTTAATGTCATCACGTGACCGTTACTGTTACGTTCCCTTCTTTGCGTCCGTGTATATAAATGTAAGAGTGTGCGTTGATTGTACTTTATGGCCTAATATAGCTCGCGCGATGGCACCTTAAAAAGAAGTAAAATTGGAGCGGACAATGCATCATTATTACTGGGTCTTTTCCTATGAGACAAATTCGCGAAAAGGAATCTTACGAAAAGCTTCAAAGAACCGAATAAATTATTGTTTAGATTTTGGTAGCTATTGTCATAATGTTTGACAAATATTTTTTTGAGGTAACAGAGATATCGTCGTTGGAATAATAAGACCTTCTATGTGTAATATTTGCCTATCACCAGTTTAAAAAACTTAATCGTTGCAATTAGTGGAGAAATGGAGTTGCATCACTAACTGCGGTCTTTCTATGATGATCCAGCCAGTATACAGACAGCCAAAATACGAGGGTGAATGAAATATGAACCTGTCATTACTTTTAACGCCATCTAGGTGAAGTGAGCGGCATGACGTTTTAATATGTGTTGGGGGGATGTAAGGTGGAGGGGAGTAAATCGGTTCGATTCGCCAGAACAGATGGGCTGTTAGTAGCATCATGTCCGAGCAAGAAGCGCACACATCAGTTGAGCAAGGGCGTAAAACAGAGAGGCGAATACTCATGAGCTCATTGAAAGTGACCGCCGCTTTATAATATGGGAAATTGCTGGACACGTCGGAATATCATCTGGGAATATCCAATCAATCATTTCAGATGATTTGAGCTACCAGAAAGTGCCGGCAAGGTGTGTTCCTCGACTCTTGACGGAAGATGAGAAAGCAAACCATTTTGCCATGTATAAAAGACTTTTGGCACGATATCGATCAGAGGAGGATGATTTGTTGAGGCACATTGTCATCTGTGCACCATGACACCTCGGAGTATAAGCAGACAAGCATTGAGTGGCGGAAACCTGCAGAAGCAGCTCCGCGGAAAGCCAAGACGTCTTTGTACTGAAAAAGTTCTTGCAACGACTTTTTGGGATTCTAGAGGCGTACTGTCAATTGCTTGATGAAGTGAAACTAGTTCATTGACGAAAAAGTCGAGGAATGCCTATTCGAAATGCAATCCCGCTCCATGATAGTACTCGGCCACACATGACTGCATTGACTCAAAATAAGTTGGACAAAATTCATTGGGAAACACTGGAACATCCGCCCTAGAATCTCGATCTTTCGCCGTGTGACTACCACATGTTTGGGCCACTCAAAGAAGAACTAGGAGGTCACCACTTTGACAACGACGAAGGTGTGAAAATGTTCGGACGCAATTAGTTGGAGACGCGACTACATTCTTTTTCCGATACGATGGGAAAAATGTGTGAATAAAAGAGGAGATTATAGAAAAAAAACAAGGTGTATTCAATTTTTTTACTATACCAATAAATGTTTTAAAACCAAAGTCCGGCTCATATTTGATTCGCCCTTGTAAGTAGGAAAACATATCGATGATTGCAATTGCTGTATATGGTACCATATACCATTCAATATTAGAAGAGTATTCATTACAGACAACTTGTACATAGAGTAACTAAATGTACTAATGCTGTTGTAAACTTTATATCCCTCCAGATGTCATGGTCTTCCATCTCTTAACAAGTTTAGGGGTTCCCTAAGTGCTCTGCGGCGTCCCAGGGTGCTGTAAAGAGTGAACAGTGTAGTAGTAAATTGCCACGCACTGATATAGTTGGGGAACTCCTAACCTAGTTCTAAATTCCGATTTATTTACGTATTTATGCTTTGGTTTAAAACAGAGTTTCCATAGAGAATTGGTGGTATTTTTCTTATCCGTAGGCTCTCTTCAGGCAGAATATTGTAAGCGAATATTTGGACTTTTGAGAAGCAGATCAGAACCTGGCAAAATTGTTACATGAGATAGGACGAGTTCAATATGTACATACATATTATAGGCAAATAACACTGTCAATGGAAGGAATGAAGGTCAGTTAATTTCTATGTCTATTGTGAGTATTATGTACATACAATCTGTGGTGAGATGAATTACATATATCATTTTCTTTCCTTTTATATTGAATTATTTTTAATTTGTAGATCTGCGATTTGAAATTCCGATACCGAATACAATGCACTACAACTATGAGAGACTCGTATTAGACACGATTTACTTACAGCAGCTAGCAGTTTGCAGTTAGTCACTAGTTGAATATATAATTTAGGTATAAAATTATTTCATCATCTGCTTATACCAAAGAAAATTGCAGTTCTATTATATGTTCTAATTTCATGTGAAGCAATTTTTATCATAGAATTCGTCTTATTCAGTAGCAGAATATTTAACCTGCGAGCTTCTCCTAGATATTAGATTTGTTTTTATTTATTCTGATTATTTTGTTACAACTAGTTCTTTTCCTTGGCACGATTGCTTAATAATAATGACACTAACTCTATCTTCTTTTGTATTTTGTCTTTTACTTTCCTATATTTTAAGGTTTAATTCTCTTTGTTGACCAATTGTATATATACTAACCAACCTTTCTACCTATTTGATATTTTTCATGAATGAAGAGCAAGGTACAAATGCGCAGTTTTGAAGCATAAATTTAATCTCGCCAAAGCAAAATTCTATTTAAAATTTCGCTGACAAATCCGCACTTGAGGTAACATGCAATCATTCTATTATTATCGTAATAATCTCCTATTGTTGGCTTGGAATAGACACCCAACCACTTCCATATAGTTGCATAAATACTAGCGGTCGAGAACGTGCAACAGAACCACTACTGACTACCGTGAACGTCGATATTTCTCTATACTACACCAATATTTTACATGTGTGCGTTTAGCCCGAGAACGACCGGCGGCGTGTTCAGGTATACCAACTGCACACGTACGAGCCTGCAGAGAGGAGCATCGACGCGCTGCAAATTGCCTAGATCACGAACTGGAAGAGCGAGACCAACATGGAAATGCAGGCCGCAATCGATATATGAATGTACGGGTTGAACTTGAAGGTTTCTCGAGAAGGACCTTCGGACGACAGCAACTACCACGCGGCTGGCGAACGTGGTATGTGTTAATCGCGTGCTCGATATCGAAATCGGCCGGATTTATTGTAATATTATGGCGCTTTGAATGGCTCGAAATATAGTTATTAGATGAAATGACTTCTGTTCTTTATATGCAATTGCAGAACGAGCAGTTTCGCAACTTTCGCATGAAAAGCATACTTCAGTGAACTGCTACAGGATCAAAATACGGCCAGAAACATTTCCAGTCTTGTCTAGCAAGTCAAGCGATTTCACCAGAATGCATAAAATCGGATTTCGTTCAGTGATAAAAAAATGTCTACGAGGGGAGGTCCAGAACTTCGTGTAATGAAAGGGTTTTAAATAAAATAAAACAATAACTCTAATTTTTCCTTTTCCATATAATCAACCTTATGCACAATACATTTATTAGATCTATGAATTAATTTTTCTAAACCATCATAAAAATATTTTTTATCTTCCGCCTCAAAATGGGCCAAAATTGCCTCCTTTACCTTATTGTCATCGGAAAACTTTCTTCCACGTAAGTCTTCTTTTAAATTGGGGAACAAATAAAAATCACTAGGTGCCAGGTCTGGACTGTAGGGTGGATGGACTATTGATTGAAAGACATGCTTGTGCAGAGCAACCATTGCAACTTTGCTCTTGTGAACCGGCGCATTGTCGTGCAAGAGCAACACACCCTTGGTCAATTTTCCTCGACGTTTTTCCTTGATGGCGTCCTTTAATTTCAATCAATAATATCCCCTCACAATCCCAAAAAAACAGTAGCCATTAACTTTCCAGCCGATTCTGACACTTTGAATTTCTTTGGCGGTGGTGTCCCCTTTTTAAGCCATTGCATGGACTCCTGTTTGGACTCAGGCTCAAAGTGATGAACCCATGTTTCATCTCCTGTAACAATCAGCTCCAAAATCTGTGCAGATTTGTCTCCACACAGCTCCAAAAATTGTTTGGACGCACAGACGCGCTGCTGTTTCTGCAGCGGCGTGAGCATTCTCGGTACTCATCTTGCACTGACTTTTGTCATACCCAAGTGGTCATATAGGATACGCAAAATGGTGGTATCTGATACTCCAACTAATGCAGATAATTCTTTTTTCTTCAAACGGGGAATCTTGCAGTACAAATTTTTCCACTTTTTCGACGATATCTTATGTGGTGGCCTCAACTGGTCGTCCTGAGCGGGGGTTGTCTTCAATCGACTCCCGACCATGTTTAAAAAGACCATGCGACTTATAAATCATTGATTTACTAGGGCACTCTTCCCCATAAACGGTTTCCATTTCATTCAATATAATTTGAGCGCTCTTTCCCTGCTTTGTAAGAAACTTTATCGCAGCATGGTGCCCAATTTCCTCCATAGTTTTAGTTTTCTTCCGGATTGACTTGTTTAGCAGGCAACTATTCGTAGACGACGCCGCGATGGATACTACGTTTGCTCACACCGGAACAAAAACGAAATCGGGTGACCGTTTCGGAGGAGTATTTGGCAATCCAAGAGATTTCTTCATGCGCTTCGTAACCGTGGATGAGGCTTGGATCCACCACTAGATACTTGAGACCAAGGAACAGTTGAAGCAGAAGAAAGCAAGGACCGTTCTATCGGCCGGAAAGGTCATGGCGACCATTTTTTGGAATTCCCAATGTGTCCTCATCGACTATCTGCAGAAGGGAAGAACCATCAATACTGCAGCGATTTAATGGCCTGATTCGATGCAGTATTGAAGGAGATACGGTCTCGTTTCCAGCGGAAAGAAGTGCTTTTCCACCACGACAATGCACCGACTCATTCATCCCGCATTGTCGGGTCCAAATTGAATGAGTTGCGCTACGAATTAGTCTCTCATCCTCCATATTCACTGGACCTAGCCCCCAGCGACTCTTTCCTATTCCCAAACCTGAAAAAATCACTGGGAGGAAAGATATTTGCCTCAAATGAGGAGGTCATCGCGCTACAGATGGCTATTTTGCAGACCTCGAAACATCCTGCTTTTCCGACGGCTTGAAGAGAGTGGAGAACCGTTTGAAAAAATGTGTTGATCATCACGCATCGAAAAATAAAAAACCACACCACTACCGTGTTTTCCTTGTTGATTCCGGAAACATTTCAGATCGCCCCGTATTATAATCGAAATTCCAAATCAACACTATCTTTAAAAATATACAAGAAATATTCTCATTACTAAGATGATAGTACGAAAGCAATTGCTACCTAGTATTAAATCAAGTACACGTGGGCATGCTACGTTTGTTTAGCAAACCGGAAACCAACTTTTGAATGGAATACATCATTGGTCCTTTTTTCCTATTGTTTAAGGGGCTATTTTTCTTTCAAAAAAAAAGGAAATTTTGGGAACTGAATCTAAGTCCTAATTATAATTAAGAGAACTGTATGAATAAATTTATCGATTTAGCCTGTTAAAACTATACATAAGAAATGTAAGCTAACGATAAAAGTAAGTATACCAAACGAGACCTGTTCTCCTCGAGAACACGTCTAGTTTTGGTCTTATTACAATATATATATGCTTTCCTAATAGAGGACATTTTGAAAGTGTATGATTCTACACATAATGCAAGTATTACGTCTACTCGAAACGAAAGAAACGTGAAACTTTCTCAACCTTTACCTTCGTTTGTTAGTATTGAATCTTTTGTTTTGTCGCTTCGTCTAAATTTGCGTGCACTAACCGTTCGATCCCATCAGATTTCAATTTCCAGGTGGCTACTTGCTTTTATTGGATAGTAATTCAAATAACATCTACTCGCTTCGAAGAAAAGTGGATTAAAATAAAATTTTACCAATAAAATGTATCAAATCGAAGTTAAATTATTACTACGATCCACGCGATTCACCTAAACCACTCAACCGGCATGAAAATGAAATTTAGGAATATATTTATGTAACTCATGTGAACAAATCGCGTTCACGCGAGATAGTTTTCCACAATGGTGGATTTATGTATGTGTATGCAACGTAAATCGATACGGCTATGAATTGAACGCGGTTCAGGAACGAGACTGTTGCATTAACAATTACCAAAGGAATGAAATTGAATCGTTCGCTGTAATTTAATAGAGAGGTAACAAATGTGTGTGTTTTTAATTTTATTGATATCATTGATTTCTCAATGGAAATAATAATACCTGTGTCGTCTTCTTTAATGTTATTAGAAATTGATTGCAACAAAACCTTTTACTGTGAAAATAGAAATTCCATACTGAGAAAAAATTTATTTAATTAACAACTTTTTGTATTTTAAACAGGCAGAAATGAGTACTTGAATGTGATAGTTTCTATTAAAATTATTTTATTTCATTTAATCATATTGCAACAGTGAAACCATATTGAACATATTAACATATTTCCACGAACAACTTAGGGTTGGATTAACGATTTGGATTTATAAAACTCAACCAAACGAGGTTATTAAAATAATCTAGACAATGTGATTGTCTTATTTACCCGTCAGCAAGATGTAGTTATTCAATGAACAATAAGCAAAAACTATGCCTATAATCGAAACTATAGATTGTATTCACAGGGCACATAAGCAGCTATAAACTTAAAGCTGCATCATTATTTATGATAAAGGGAATTCACTGTAAAACAATGTATTAATTTTAATACAATTTAGGAAAATATTTATAGGAATTGCGTTATTATTAATAGTTAAGGACATTTTGTAGTTAGATTGCCATTGACATTTTTGATCTTGTTGTATTGCTGATCCCATTTGGCGACGAACAATTTTGGGTTTGTCATGTATTTAGCAACCACTGCATATGACATTTTTGGTCCTTTGGACTGAGAATAACGGAACATAGCTTCGTAACGCAATGTATATGCGGCATCCATACTGTTAACGTGTTACTCAGGTTAAATTCATGTATAGCAGTAAACTCCACTCACACAAATGAATTAATTATGCGGAACGCAGCGTTTCGAGAGCACGTGGGCTCCCATAGTCAACCGTGTTACCGACTGAAAGTAAAAACTGTATCACACATGCAAATTATTTTCTACGCAGGCTCTAAAATTTCTAAACCATATGACTATTTACAATCTACTAGGTGGCCCCATGCCTTTTATGGGAAAGGATGGACCGAAAACGAACCGTATCTTTAACAGGGCCTATGGTAATAAATCCATAAAACTCGAGTGTGCAATTGGGGGTGGTTCTCTGTTCAATAAGTTTCCGTTCTTTTTCATATATACCGTTTCGTACGCGTCTAATTCTCTATACGAGTTCACGTTTTTAAGTAGTGTCAGATTTTTTAAATCGATCTTATGTCCGGATTTTACCATATGCTCTGCTACGCTTGATAGTTCAGGTTTGTCGAAACGATAGTGTCTAATATGTTCTTTGAACCTCGTTTCGATACTCCTTTTTGTTTGTCCAATATAAACTTTCTCACAATCATTGCATACGATTTGGTATATTCCAAACCTTTTTATCATCTCCGGTTTATCTTTGGGATTCCCTAAGAGATTCTTTAAGTTGTTTTTTGACACAAAAGACACGTTCATATTTAGTTGTCGGAAAATTTTACTTAACCCTTTTACTGTTGGGTGAAAAGGAAGAGTTATAAATTTTTTATTACCGGTATTTGTTGATGTCAAAGTCGTGGAATTTCTGATGTGTTGTTTGTATTGGAGCTTCCTTAAAATACGGTCGACATCCATAGAAGAGAAACCATTGTACCTCGCTACTGGATTAGACACTATCGTTTCGACAAACCTGAACTATAAAGCGTAGCAGAGCATATGGTAAAATCCGGACATAAGATTGATTTAAAAAATCTGACACTACTTAAAAACGTGAACTCGTATAGAGAATTAGACGCGTACGAAACGGTATATATGAAAAAGAACGGAAACTTATTGAACAGAGAACCACCCCCAATTGCACACTCGAGTTTGATGGATTTATTACCATATTTCCCGTAAAAGGCATGAGGCCACCTAGTAGATTGTAAATAGTCATATGGTTTAGAAATTTTAGACCCTGCGTAGAAAATAATTTGCATGTGTAATACAGTTTTTACTTTCAGTCGGTAACACGGTTGACAATGGGAGCCCACGTGCTCTCGAAACTCTGCGTTCCGCATAATTAATTAATTTGTGTGAGTGAAGTTTACTGCTATACCTGTGAATTGTACATCCAGACAGTCCTTGCAATCGTCACTCAGGTTAAAGTTCAACGCTAACTGAATCTTTTGTGACAAAGCATCCATGACATGGAAGATTTCATCTAGCGACTTATAAAAGAACTAGGATGATAATTCACTTAATATTTCCATATATATGGCAAATATCTACAGTCATAATCGCGTTCCCCCAGTAAGGGACAGGGCATGGGTTCAAATCCTACCAAGACTAATATTCACTCAGAAATTTTAAAACGTTCGTAAAATGCAAGATAATCATAATATATCATTATAAACAATCAACACCTTCACGTTATACAACGTTCAATGTTATGAAAATGGTTCACGTTATGCCGAATTTCCATTATCCAGTGTTCACATTATCGAGCGCCTACTGTATTCGTTAAAGCAATGTTGGTTAGGTTTTGTTAGCGATTTTTGTTTTGTAGTCGTCAATAATATAGAAAACGATGTTTGCACGCTGCCTGTATGACCACGTAAACTTTCTCTGCTCTTGCAGATGGCATCACGGTTTAGGCATATCTTATCTCTAGCAAAATCTATTTTATATTACTTTATTATGGTCCACTTCACACAACGATAAACTATCTAAACCATCTGCAATTTTGGACTTTAATAAAGTTTTTCTGCACAGCGGAAAATTCTAAATTAAGTTAATTGCATTTTTATACAAAGACACGTCATTTGCCATTTTTTACGGGATATTTGTATGGATAGTCCACGTTGGCAAACAACATAATTGGTTGCATATGGTTGTGAATTCTCCCTCGAAATAGCTTTCGAGCTTTCTTTTACTGTACGCTAGCTGTGTTTCTGTATACACAAAACTTATCTAATATCTGCAGCAAAGATAATGCGCACATCAACACATTTTGCTGAAATAGCAAGCCAACAGTGAATTAGAATCAGAAAATGTTCTTTTCAAAATGGATCAAATTAGTCATTAAATTATCAATTTGTAACTAATAAGCCGCGTAACGTTCACCCTCTGAGCAAGAAATTCTGTCTAATAAATGAAATCTACTCAATTAAGACTAATGGTATCCCTTTGATTAAAACAAACGTACGAAATATTACTTTTTCTTTCAATTCTATACGTTCTTGAGTTAAGCAATAGGGTTTAATGTTTTGCTTAGTACTGAAACAAAGTGCCAAACAAATTGGGAATACAGAACCGTAAAAAATCTTAATTCAAAGGTTTCAACCATTTTTTATCAATGTAGGAATCTAGTTGGATACTTAAAATTGGACATGACGTTAGCCCAATAATCTCAAAAATCATAAAATCCCTGGAAAGATTCTATTATCATCGCAAATAAGTATTATTCCGAAATAATTTATTTTTGCCCAAATTTCATAATATAAGTAGTCGCCAAAACTGATTTGACCTTCAGATAAGCGAAACAGTTCCACGATTATTATGATAATAAAGATAATTTGTAACGGACACACTCCGATAAAGTTGCCAAGAAAATATAAAATATACGCTAAGTGTGTGCGGTTGTTTTGTAAGATGTGTAAAAAATGAGTCTGGAGCAACGCCTATTTTTGTTTCTTGTGAATGAATTAAGTTTATGAAATAAATTGTTATCTGTGTGTATATAAAAGAAGACTTCCGCTGCCAATTTAAAGTGTTCAAGGTTAGAAGGGAAAATATAATTTTTGGCGTCAATCTTCTTACGCAATATGAGACTATTTAAAGAGAAAAAGTGATGGATTATACCTAGAAATTGAAATTTCAAAGATGTATATATAGTATTATGGCTATAATGCTGCTTACGTTTTGTAGAAATATGTGATACATTGTGCTTCAGGCGTTTATGTTTTTCGTTGCCTCGTTTTTAACTAATTTATTCAAGTTTTTGTAAATCTGTTTCCCATTTTAATTTTCTCGCTGTTTTCTGTGATTCTTGCATAGATATTACGATCCCGAGTTCAAATATACTTAATTTCTTTGATCTTTCGTCATTTTCTTTCCTTTTAGATGACATTCTTTCATTTTTAAACTTACCTTAGATTGTCTGGCCTTAAGTATCTCTATTTTTAACTCCTTCGTATCCAATTCTACGATAATTGGGCTCTCTTACAGTTTTCCCATATTTTCTAGTGGCGGTTATGGGTATGACCTTCTATTTTGATATTTAGTTGCTTCTTTATTTTTTCCACGGCCTCATCTGTGTTTTCCTCCTTACCTTGATTATAATGTTGTTCCCTATTTCTCCTCTATCCATTCTTTCAAGTGTATTTTCCAGGTTCTGCATCCTCTCTTTCAATTTTTTATTCTTCCTCTCGTTTTCTTTCAGGAGTTTCTTTATTTCTTGGTTTTCTCTTTGTATCTCCTCGAATTTCGCTGACTATTGATTTCTGCATTTTCGCAAGTTTTTTGTATAACTCCCAATTTGTCGCTACTTGCTCTTCATCACTAGTTTCTGTCTCCCTTGTATTTGTCTTATTTCGTTTTTGATTTTTTGATATTCCTCTTGTTTCTTTATGTGTAAGATTAAATATTTAAGTCAGAACGTTGCATGTGGTAAGTTATGAAGAGATATGTTTAAAATCATGTAGGGAACCTATGGAAAATTCTCTATAGGAAAACTCGTGATAAAGTATATAAGAATTCGAATGAACTCTACGAAGCGTTAAACACCGTTTAGAATCAAATTGACCATAATAATGGAAAAACTAATAGAGTGTGTGCCACGGAAAGGTGGAGCCATTATAACTCCTAAAGGTTATCACACAAAATATTTACTTTCCTATAAAAAATATTGTTTCATTTGTTACTATTATCACGTATTCATACGTATTTTACAAATAAATAGGTAACCTACTTTCTGTTGCTTAAGTTTATATTAAAGTTTGATGCAAGATTTACCTATGGCATTAATGAAGCTTATAAGATATACCATCGCACAATACTCACATACGCATAAATTATTTAAAACTTGGTAAAAGTTGCTACATTTTTGGCCAATACTGTATGTAAATAACCCCATTATATAATTATCGTTATTGGAAGTATAGATAGTAACCGAAATTGTAATAAGCGAACTACCTCCGAAATTGGACCGCGTCATGATGATTTATAAAAATGAAATAACAGTAAGATGAAAAAAGGAAAAAGAAAAAGAAAGAAAAAATAAGAATAGAAAGGAAAAGGTGAAATATAGAGTAAGAGAAGGAAAAAGACCAAGGAGACAGAAAAGAAGAAAAACAAAAGGAAAGAAAAAGAGGGAGTGGTTAACACGTCCCTTTGGTTTCCTGTTTTCTCCTGAAGAAACCTCCTACGATGGAGGCGAAACGTCTTTCTCTTTTTCTTTCCTTTTTTTTTTCTTTTTTTCTCCTCTTTCTTTCTCCTACTCTTTATTTTACCTTTTCTTTTTTCTCCCCCTTTTCATTTTTTCCTTTTTTCTTTCTTTTTCTTTTTGTATTCCTTTCTCTTTTTATTTCCTTTTTCCTCTTACTCTTATTTCATTTTTATATATCTCATCATGACACGGTCCAATTCTGGAAGTAGTTCGCGTATTCATTTCAACCGAAATTATGTTCTAGCATCTCTTTATTATATTCTATCAAACTGATTCTTATCTACCATTGCACACAGATCTAGGACTATCCGCACAAAACCTTGGGGTGATCACAGTTTCGTCCAATTAGCTAATTTGTTTAAATTATAATGTACGCTTTCGTCTGACCAGTAAGACAGACCAAGTTTGAAATATATATTGTTGAAGTAACGGGTGTTTTTCAAGAGGTATAAGACTTCACAATGTCAGGGTCAAGATACTGTTTTTTACAAATAAAATATTTTTCTTAAACTCTCTGACCATATAAATACTCTTCTATAATTTGTTTTGTGTGATTCCTCCATACGAACGGTTCGTAGTTCAATTCCATTGATTTCTTGAAATTTTGTTTACAAAAGTAAAAAAGGTAACAAAATGCGTTACCTTTCAACGATTTAACAATCTCCGCAATATTTAAAAGCGATTTGATCATCACTATAAGTCTTCGCTGCGGAATTGGGAAACTGCAACGTCGAAAATCGTCCTGCATTATTTAAAGAAAACGTAATGCCTAGAACTTTGCAAAATCAGAGCTTCATTTGCTAATAGCGTACGCTGACTGGAAAAGCGCAAGGATAAGAATTTGCGCGAAGTTTCGGTCCGACTTTCCAGTTTAATGCATTTTGTCGCAGTCAAGCGGGATGACTGGGCGGTACCGGTCTCTTTACCCGTGTTACATTTTGCGAAATGCGGACAATGGAAGTCTCCGAACGATATTTACTTTGTTCTAGCTGCCCTTTTCATTTCAACTTAAGTATAGTTAATAGCGCTTGCTCGTGCCAAAGGTTATAGCCGGGACGTGTTTGCCGTGTGGAAGCTTCTGTGTGCAGAATGCATCGGGAAGATGTATTGTAGATTTTAGGAATGAGAAATGTGCTGTTCTGTTTTCTTAGGGTAGTGATTTATAATTCAGTTTAACGATACAAAAGCTTAGACTCCGTTCTTTACGGAAGCTGTACAATACGGAATATTTTCGGTCCTGAGAAAATTATTTTAACAGACGACACTTCTAGCGAAATAATAGAAAACATCTTGAGGAAACGAAGAAGACCAATATTTTGCAAGAATTGATGCACGTCGAAACTAATTAACCGAAAACATCGAAATTAACAATCGACTTTATACCAGACAATTGGCAAGACAATTAGAAATAAGTCTAGTGTATTTAGACTCTTGAAAGTGACAAATATCACTGTTTCATATCTGAAAATCATCAGGAACTTAAATACGGTGACAACGAGAACAAGAATATTTTCTACGAACGTCTATTTGAAATTGTCAGTAATAACGCTGATTTCTTTTTTTAATAAATTGTTTTACGGATAAAGCAATAATTGTCTATTACCGGTGGAGTAAATCGACAAAGTACTCGATATTGGAGCAGAAGAAATTTCCATTTTTTTTGTGAAACTAGAACACAGTAGCTCCAAAAAGTAAATGTATGGGAACTCCAGACCTTTAGATGATTCAACCGAAGCTACGATCTTCCCTTTTATTGTATAGAACAAATTTAAGGGATTCACTTTGCGCGTGAAGGTGATATGCCGGCATTTGTTCACATTAAGCTTGAATCTATTGGTTGTGCACCAGGCGGTTATGAGGTCAACATCTTTCCGAAGGAGTGCAACATCTTCTTGGTTAGAAACAGCTAAATAGATTCCAGCGTCATCAACATAAGCCAAAGCCGGACAGAAAGGGCTAACCAACAGATCATTAATAAATAAGAAAAACAAAAGTGGCCCTAAGTTGGAACCTTGCGACACACCATAAGTAGATACAAATTCTTGCGACCAGTAGCCATTATAAAATACGTAGTTAATACGGAACTCATAAGCTTGAGAAACGAAGAAAGAAATCCAAAACAGTCCAGCTTATTGAGCAGAATTCCATAGTCGATTGTATCGAATGCGCACGAAAAGTCTGTATATAAAACGTTAACTTGACCACGATTATCAAGTGTCTCACTAATATATTGAGTAACAACTGCCAAGTTGCTTACTGCAGATCTTCCAGGTAAGAAGCCATGCTGACGCTCAGAAGGTGTAGATGTAACACTATTAAGAATACTGGAATAAATAACATGTTCATGGACTTTTGCAAAATTACATGAAATAGCTATCGGCCTGTATTTATCAATTTCACAAAATTGGCCCCTTTTATGCACTGGTACCAAGCGGCCACGTTTCCCGAGGTCAAGGAAGACATGTAGATAAAGGAAGATTGATGATTTTCATCATGGATTTCGCCAGAACAAAACTTGTATCACGAATTAGCAAGCTCGGAATTCCCTTATCACCAGCAGTACGCCTATCAGGAAACTTTGCCATTACTTTAATTAGCCTATCTTCAGTTGTAGATAATACCGACAATGCGGGTTTAATAGAATTGCCAGAATGGCGAGTTACACAAAATCTGATATAATAAGATGAAAAAAGTTTGTAACAAGTAACAGAAATTAAGTGAATGTCAGGATTACAAAGTGTAAGCAAATAGTCCTGCTACTTCCATCATAAGCCCAAGTTCTTATCTAATAATTGCCATTAAATAGATCAACCCGCATAAAATACGCTTTCTCTCGCCTTGAAAAGTTAAATTTTTTTCATCACTCCTGATTCATACCGTAAATATGTGTATCTTTTCAAAATCACGTGTAAAACGTGTTAACGGCTTGGCTCCTATTCTTATCGATGTTATATTTTATTTTCTCAGTTATGTAAAAGCGACCGCCAAAATAACTATGCCTAGCAGTAGGAAAAAGTGTAAACTAGCGTTAGATTTATATTTTGATGAAGGTCGGACAGTTTTGACAGTTGTTATGGAGCAATAACATTTAGAACCATGTAGCGTGACGTAAACTTTATTTTTCATTCTGAATGAATAACTTGATTCTACACAATGAACGTCTTGGATAAGCTATTGCTTTAGGTTTTCTTTCTGATTCGTTGTGATCTTTCCAAATAAGACTTTTTGGTGTACTCATATCGTCGTCTTATACAGGGTGTCATTTATTTTGGGGCTTGTGTTTGTATGGGAAAAATAAGCATGTTATTAGAAACCGATTCATAGAAAGGAGACACAATAATGATTTTCAAATTAATAAGATTGTTGATTCAGATTATAGTGGGTGCCGCGTTTGCTCACTGTTGACCAAAAACAAGAACGTGTTGATGATTCTGAGCAGTGTTTGGCCATGTTTAAACGTAACAAACCGAAATTTTTGCGTCGATATGTGACAATGGATGAAACATGGATCCATCACTTCACTCCGGAATCAAGACGATCGTCATCTGAGTGGACAGTAACTGGTGAACCTCGTGCAAAGCGCCCGAAAGCACAACAATCGGCTGGAAAGGTTATGGTCTCGGTATTTTGGGATGTGCGTGGTGTAATATTCATCGACTATCTTGAGGAAGGAAATACCATCAACAGTGTATATTATATAGCGTTATTGGAGCGTTTGAAGGCCGAAATTGCAAAGAAACGACCGCATATGGTAAAGAAAAAAATTTTGTTTCATCAATACAACGCACCGTGTCACAAGTCAATCAAAACAATGGCAAGACTACATGAATTGAACTTCGAATTGCTCCCACATCCACCGTATTCGCCAGATTTGGCTCCCAGCGACTACTGGCTGTTCGCAGACCTCAAAAAAATGCTCGCCGGTAAGAAATTTCGCACAAATGAAGACGTTATCGCTGAAACTGAGGCCTATTTTGAGGCAAAAGATAAATCGTTCTACAAAAGTGGTATTGAAATGTTAGAGCGGCGCTGGAATGATTGCGTTGCTCTTGATGGAGATTACGTTGATGAATAAAGCTAATTTTGAACCAAAAAAACCGTGTTTTCTTTGTTAGGCCCGGGACTTTTCAGCCCATGTGTTACCTATACTAATATTTTATTAACCACTAGACTATGTAAACCAATAGAAAAAAGTCGTTCTTAATACCTAAATGTCATAGTGTCTGTAGAGTATTTACCATATCTTAGCAGCGATTCACATCAGTACTTTCTCATATACTTCTCTCAGTGTATTTATAAACAATATTATCGAGATATTCATGTTTTTGTTGTACACCAGGATATCCCCTGATATATTTTAATATGAGTGTGAGTGATGAAAAATGTAATGAGGTAATCCGATAGCCTCAAATTTATTCTATTTTAAGACGCACTCTATTGTAAATTTCTATTACTCAAATCTATTGTTAACTTCACATCGGTTAAAAAAACAAGCTTCCTTTATAAATAATTTTGTGTTAATATATACTCTTGACATAATAATAATTATTATCCCACACATTCAATCACGTCCTATTTGTAGGTATTACATTTGGGCGTTATCGAGACAAATAACACATGGGTTTTCTGGCTCAAAATTAGCTTTATTCATCAACGTAATCTCCATCAAGAGCAACGCAATTATTCCAGCGCCGCTCTAACATTTCAATACCACTTTTGTAGAACGATTTATCTGTTGCCTCAGTTTCAGCGATAACCTCTTCATTCGTGCGAAATTTCTTACCGGCGAGCATTCTTTTGAGGACTGCGAACAGCCAGCAGTCGCTGGGAGCCAAATCTGGCGAATACGGTGGATGTGGGAGCAATTGGAAGTTCGATTCATGTAGTTTTGCCATTGTTTTGATTGACTTGTGACACGGTGCGTTGTCTTGATGAAACAAATTTCTTTCTTTGCCATATGCGGTCGTGTCTTTGCAATTTCGGCCTTCAAACGCTCCAATAACGCTATATAATATTCACTGTTGATGGCATTTCCTTTCTCAAGATAGTCGATGAATATTATACCACGCACCTCCCAAAATACCGAGGCCATAACCTTTCCAGCCGATTGTTGTGCTTTCGGGCGCTTTGGACGAGGTTCACCAGTTGCTGTCCACTCAGATGACGAGCGTTTTGATTCCGGAGTGAAGTGATGGATCCATGTTTCATCCATTCTCACATATCGACGCAAAAATTCCAGTTTGTTACGTTTAAACATGGCCAAACACTGCTCAGAATCATCAACACGTTCTTGTTTTTGGTCAACAGTGAGCAAACGCGGCACCCACTTTGAACAGAGCTTTGTCATAATCAAATGCCCATGCAATATAAAGCCAATATGTACTTTTGATACCTTTACGATGTCAGCTAACTCACGCAACTTCACTTTTCGATCATTCAAAACGATTTTGTGGATTTTTTTGATGTTTTCTGGTGTTACCGCCTCATTTGGACGTCCACTGCGTTCTGCATCATCGGTGTCTCTACGACCACGTTTGAAGTCAGCAATCCAACGTTTTATTGTTGTTTCTGCTGGAGCGGAGTCACCATAACACTTTTCAAGCCATTGCTTCGCTTGAACGGTATTTTTTTCCATCAAGAAGCAGTGTAAAATTAAAACACGAAATTGTTTTTGATCCATTGTTTTGAAAATAACAAAAGTAGCGTGATTCATAGCACAATAACTCACAAACTAATGAATAGAATATCATGAAATTTTAACAGCTGTCTTTTGAAGGTTAGTACTAACTGAGAGAAAGGTGACTGCAATAAAACTAGCGTCATCTATGTGTTAGGCCCGGGACTTTTCAGCCCATGTGTTAACTTCTCTACGATAAATATTCACTTAAAGAACGAATTTTCCTTACAAATATTGCATGCAATTTTTCGCAGAAAGCATATAATTAATAGAAACTAAATGTCAGTGCGCATAGTACAATAAATGTATTAACGAAAAAGCAATACTGAAACAATTCAATTTCGAAATATCGAAGCGCGTTGACATTATGAAAAATGGTCGCCGCGGGAGCAGATCAATTAGCTCGGTTAGTAGGAGATGCAGTTTGCATATCAAAATATTAATTTTGCTGAATGATAATAAATGATCGCCTCGACAAAAGAGCATCGTGGCATATTGAGAGCTGTAGTAATTAATGCAAGGCAGTAACATTTTCGTTTTGTGAATTATTATTCAGACTTTAAAATGGATTCTTTTCCAAAAAAGTTTAAAAGATCCGACAGCAATTAAATCTTTCTAATAAATCCTCGACGTTATCGCAAATAAAGGACTATGTATTTGATAAATCGACTACATAGAAATCCCGAATACAAACGCGCGTTTCAATTTCTAGAAGATTTTTTCGGGAAAGTCAATACTGATTGCGCTAAGGATCCTAGAGAGATAAAAAAATGGAGTAGCCACCAGTTTCCCTTTGTACCGTTTATTGTGTAATTTCGGAATGGAATTGGGAACAGCCATTACATAGGAGTGATTCCGTTCAAACTATAGTGATTTTTACGTAGTATATTAGACAACAAATAATAAAGAAACACATACATACTATACGTGGCGAAGTTATTAAATAAATTTATTAAATTTGAAATTTTTTTTAAATTTATCGGTGAAATGCAATCTTATTTCTTAAACATATACCTTGTTATTTCAATTTTAAATTTCTTCCATTTCTGGTTTCTAAGTAACGACGTCAGCGACAAGTTTTTAAATGACAACATCAACTTTTTTTATTTCGATATATTATTTATCTGTACCAAAATTTGTATACTTCACATTATAACATTTTCGAATAAAAGTCGTTTAAAGAATGGACATTTTTTTTTGATCATAGAAAACAAATATCAGAAAATAAATGACTGCTTACTTTAAATCAAATATTCTAAACAACCATCACCTGTTCACAAACTAGTAACAAAAGGTCTAGTAAGCGGCAAATATATTTTGACAGATTGTTGGTAGAAGTATGGAACATTTGAATGAAACTCAGCGCATAGAAATTTTAATTCTTGTTGGGGGGCAAGATAAACCAGAACTCACTTTGAAATGTGCAAATTATATAAAGCAAAATATCCAGATAGAAGTACCAGTCAATCCACAGAACTCATTGAGAGAAAATTCTGGGAGAAGCTGGGTATGTTAAACACATCTCAAATGCAGGATGTCTAAAGAAAATGGATGAAGATGTGTCACTTGATATTTTTTTGTTTTCGTCAGTGCAGCAGGCAATGAAGTTTCTTAATGCACGAAACCTCAGTTTGCCTAAATCGAACAGTAGATCAATAACAATAACAAGTACTGGATCAGAAACAATCCTCACTGAACTACTGAAATACATACTCAGCTCCCTTGTAAAGTAAATATGTGGGTAGGGATGGTTGACAATAGAGTTACTGGTGATTCTTCCTTGACGAAACTCTCACGAGGCAATGATATCTGGACTTCTAAAGAATGCACCAGTAACATTTTTCCAAATGAAGATAATCGTGACTTACGAATTGCGTTATTTTATTTTAGCAAAACTGTGCACCACTGCCACGGCCAACCTGAGATGTTTCCGGAATCAGAAAGAGATAGCGCACGTAGGTTAAAGGGGACTCATTGGTCGGCAATGGCAACTATCAAAATTTTAGACGTCTACTGTGAATAGTTGTTGCTTAAGAGTGTGTTTTGTGCAACAAGGCAGGCGGTAACGCAAAAATGGATCAAATCGAATTTCGCGCAGTGATAAGACAGTTCTGAATGGTTGGGAAGACGGCCACGGAAATTCGAAATATTCGAGCTTCATGGCGGACGTACTCCATCATTTTCGACCATCAGCTCCTGGGTGAGCGAGTTTAAGCGTGGCCGCACAAGCACAAGTGACGAACCACGCAGTGGACGCCCAAAAACCGCTAGCAACGATTAAATGGTCGACAAGATTCATGATGTCGTGTTAGCCGATCGCCGAATGAAGCTGAAAGAGATAGCAGTGACAACAGGCATCTCAGAAAAACGCATTGGCCATATCCTACACGAGATTTTGGGTATTAAATAAGCTTTCGGCGAGATGGTTACCACGTTTGCTCACACCGGAGCAAAAACGAAATCGGAAGATGGTTTCGGAGGAGTGTCTGGCCAGGATCCAACGCAATCCAAGAGATTTCGTCACGCGTTTCGTAACCGTGGATGAGACTTGGATCCACCATTACATACGGGAGACCATCGGCCGGAAAGGTCTTGGCGACCGTATTTTCGGATTCCCAAGTTCGATCACGATCACGGAGCAATACGATAGCGATTTATTGATCCGACTCGAATTGAAGGAGAAACGGCCTCGTTTGCAGCGGAAAGAAGTGCTTTTCCGCCACGATAATGTACCGACTCATTCATCCCGCATCCTCGTGTCCAAATTGAATGAGTTGCGCTACGAATTAGTCCCTCATCCTCCATATTCACAGGACTTAGCCACCAGCGACTTTCTTCTATTCCCAAAACTGACAAAATCACTTGGAGGGAAGAGATTTGCCTCTAATGAGAAGGTCATCGCCATTACAGATGGCTAAAAATAAAAAGCCACACCAATACCGTGTTTCTCTTGTCGATTCTGTAAACATTTCAGGTCGTCTTCGTACAGGGTTTACGCCTTTAGAAATCGTCGATGTCACTACTTAAAAACTAAAAGTGGAGCAAACTTAAGATTGGTGCAGAAACGTGTATTTAAAAAAATAACAATTGACACCCATGCGACCATTTTCTCGAAAAACAAATTGGTTTATTCCATAATTTTGTGGCGAAATTATCTGGATCGGTCTTTTACAGCCTACCTATTTTTCATCTCTTGAAAAATTAAGTAAACCTCTGGGAACAACAGACGCCATTTGCCCGATATAATTTTTAAAATACATTAGTCCTTCTAATGTTCTCCAAAATGGGGGAAATATTTATGCCCCAACCTGTATAAGCGTAATCGAGTTATAGGAAACGATTTGGTAATTTACATCACAATATTGCGGAATTATTTATTTCGTTATAAAGATTATTACTTGACGAGCAGAAAGTCGAGGTAGTAACAAATTTAATTTAGGTAACAGATAAGCACAATCAATATTGTTATTCGGAAGGTTGTATAAGATTATCAAATTATTGAGTTGGCATCGCAGATTTAACGATTCCGTATAATTCGAAGTAAAATTAACAAGCAAAAATAGGTCGATCCAAGTAATTGCTACATATCCACGATGTCCAATAAAGACAAACTCCCAGAATTATTTTCATAGGCATTAGTTACCATATGAGGCTATTTTCCTCCATATTTCCATCAAACCATAGACACTGTAATTTCATAATCGAATATATGTCAGGTATAATAGAGAAAATTGACAGAATATATTTCACGAACGTGGGAGTCGAAATTCTATTTATGTAGACACAATTAAACAATGTACGGACGTAACGAAGTTAAGTAGAATAACGAAAATTATGTGTAGTAACAGCCTTTTATTGATTTGACTTGTTCTCAACCTCAACCTTTTCTAATTTAGAATTTAGACAAGGAGGTTTAAAAGAGGTATACGGATAGTTTAAAGTTATCAGTATTACAAACCGTATTAACATTAAATCAATTAAGCAAAAAGTTCCGGTAATGCTTCTTTCTCTACTTGCAATCGTGTAAACAAAGAAAGTGTATTTAGCAACGTTATATTAGGTAAAAGAAGTGTGTCGTATTTCCGAGCTAACTCTGATAATTTGCTTTTTGTTTTTCTTATTCTAGTCGTCCGAGTCGTTATAAAGTTTTTTTTTCTCCAGGAAAAAGATCCATCAAATATTATTTTCGTAAATACAACGCAAGCCTCATTTAATATTTAGTATCCTGTTCACGTAGTTGGCAAATAATACTTCAACTTTTTGTTCTTCGAAATAATTTAGTACCAGTTCCACTTTTCTGGTCGTGTCACCTTCTCTCCGCCTTTCGCAAGATGTTTTGAAACAGAACTTTTTAATTAAACGTCTTGATGAACGGCAGGTACGTATAAAATTGCCTGGATCTAATTAACGCAGAACGCAGGAGGGATAATCGCTCTCTGAATATCGTTCAAGGTTTTTTTATATTAAAAAACACCAGGATGGTAGAGATCCATAAAATAGATCGCGACTGCATACTCTGAAGGTAGGGATTTCGTATGATAAAAAATTCTACATGTGGAAACGTAATTGGATAACGTGTACATGCAAAAGTTGGCACCAGAGGGCGCTGCTGACAGAGTATATTATGTCTACACGTTGAAGTTTATTACATATTCATATGCAATTATTAGTGTTATTTGTATCTTTTTACTGTAGCGAAGGATATTATTCTAAACACTATACAGGGTCACTCAAAACTTGGAATTTTAGCGGATAAAGACCTATCCCCTCTTTCTTCTCCATATTCTTCTTCTTTTTCTTCTTCATTCCAGGTTTTAGGCACTTTGCCTGTTACAAATACCCATCTTTTATTTGGTCTGCCTAAACTTCTTCTTTCCAAACATCTATAAAATCTTGCCTTGGTTGGAAACCTCGTCACTTGCATCCGGTCTACGTGTTTCTTCCACTTATTTTTGTTGCTCTTTATTCTAACATTTATGTTAAAGATATTTAGTACTGTTCTTATATGTCCATTCCTTATTCTATCAGATCTAGTAGAACCTTTCACCTCTTCTTAAAAATTTCATCTTTTGTGTCTACATCATGCTTTCTTGTTATTTCTTTGTTGTCCATGTTGGACTGCCGTAAAAGTATATCAACAAGCAAAGAATTTACACAAGGCTACTATGTGTCATCAACATTATTTAATGCCTTAAAGGAATACATTTAGGCCAGACCACCATCTTAAACTCTAAGAAAGAAAGGAGTTAAACAAGGTTGCTGTGTGTCGCCAATATTATTTAACATATTTATCGACGTCATTATAGAGGAATGGAAAACGAAAAGCCCTAAAGGAATACATTTAGACCAGAACAACCCCATAAACTCTATCTTATACTCTGATGACTTAGTGACTTTGATCTACAGCAAATATGCCTTACAAAAAAGTCTGTCAAAACTACGAAATGAAAATATCGCCAATAAAACTAAAATCATGGCTTTTTTGGATAAATCCATTTAGGACGAAAATAGTCATAAACGATACTGCACTGAATCAGATGAGACACAAAGTATTTAGGCTGTGATGTATGTCATGATCGAAACAAAGGCATAGAAGAAAAACTGATTAAGCTCACACATATCTCTGAAACAATCAGCAGAGCTTTAAAAACAATACCGAATATCATCTCATAAAAGCATATAATAGATGTGGTTTCTACCGTTTTAGAGTGAATGTAGATGATAGGATAGATATCTACTTTCTTTTGTAGAGTGAGTTTTGCGACTTTCTGTGTGATTCACATTACAGAGAAACCTAGTGGTCTTTTTCTATAAAATAAAAATCCTACGTCTAAGTACATAAATGTTCCCTAAAATATTATGTAGTAATAAACGAGGAAATAAAAATAAGGAAAATCAGAAATTTTCTGGGTCCTTTAGCATTCGCACATAATTGTAGCTACTGGGTCAATTCACACTTATGTAATGTTACCATTTCAGTCTCTTCTTCACTTTTACTTTTAATAGAAAATAGAAGTTATTTTCTCCACAATTATTTTCAGTCTTTGTATTGTCGTTTGAGCACAAGCATATGTGCTGCACCATCCATGCCGACTGGAAAATGGCGTACCTATATAATAATAAACAGACAACTAGGAATAGTAACCTGTAAAAGCCCAAATTTAACATTTGCTCTGTCGGTTCCATCCTATTGATAAACTAAGAATTTAAGGGCGTGTAAAGGAGTTTTCCGTAGTATTCCATAACCAGTACCTAATTAAATACTGTGACCAATAGCTCAGTAGCCCAGTGGTAATAGTGCGACCACTTGAATTTAGCAATATAGATGTCGTGCGTTCGAAACCAAGTTGAGTACAATAGAGGGTTACTTTTTCGAACGGGTTCGGTATGCTCCCGTTGCGAATTAATAGGACTTCACCCTTTACGGCAAGGGTGTGTAGTTACAAAACCCTGGAATAGTTTACACATACTTTTCTGTACCTTAAAGCTCCTGTGGTTATGACAATTAAAATAACTTATAACCCCGTTGGGTTTGGACCATCCAGAAGAAACAAACAAATTTCAAAACTTCTATAAAATCCAATATGCTTCTTTCATCATATCCATGGGGTTCAAATACGTTTTAGATGCCTCCCACCACAGTTAGTATGCCATTTGGTGTTAAGCAACCTTTTCTATAACCATAATCATTTGAATTTAAATACTTTAGACTCCTCAGGTATCTAGTGAGCCTTATTGTAAATTTTTCAATACTGGCGGTAGAAATCTAATGTAATGGCAATTTTTGTTCTTTTTCTTATATATAGGAGCAATCTAGTTAGAGTGAGCTCCATACAGGATGTAAAAATCTGGTTCAAAAGCGAATTTAATCAATTACATTTTGTTTTAAGTAGAAAGGTGAAAATATTTTGCTTCCTGTACTTAAATTAGTATTTTTTAAATCTAGCACGTTGCTATAATATCTTTAAACTTAAGAAATACATTGAAAAATTTATGAAGTGGATTTGGGAGAAGCAATCGTCGGCATACAAAGAAACTGTTTCAATAGCTAATGTTTCTACCTGCAGTTCGAAGTATACTTTCTACTGCAAAACTGTAATCTCACTAGAAAGTAACCAGGATCTTGCTTCGATAGAAAATTTTCTAATTTATACAGTCACTAAGGTATTTACTATAACCCGGTCATTTAGAAAGAAATGGAGAGACTCTATTATGATAAGGAGGTAACTGGTAATCGATCTGAGACTCGGATCAAAATATGCATGGACAGCCCCCAAAAAACAAACCCTTTGTATAGCCTAGGAGGAGAAAAATACCCTGTAAAACGGAATAGTTATTATTTAATCATATCCAGCAAATTTCTCTTCGTTAGTTGTTGCCATTAGCCATTGGAAAACAACTTAAAATTAATTAATTTTCATAATAAAATCTCAAGTAGCTAAAGAGTAATTAAGTATTCTAAAAATAAATAGGGCAACGGTGTTAAATAAACAAAAAAACTCAACACGTCGCAAGAATCTCGCAACATTTGCTTTGATCCCTCATCGAAGAAACTTCCTCTATGAACAGACAAGCAGTTCGCGTGACACAGTTCGTTTAAACGTGCCGCAATCGGTACTAGCAGCCTAAATACGACTTTTTGCAGACGTCCGGAACGCCAGCTTCGAAGAAAGGCGCCGTCGGCCTTCTTTAAAGCACACGAACGGGGAATGTTTGTCGACGCGACCGGATAAATTTCGTATCGACCGGAAAAGTTGGGAAAGGCAACGGCGGCGCATGGTAATCTAACAGGTGGAGCTCGTAACGACAAGGAAAAGCGGCAAAATTAACCTAATAAACTCCTCGCTTTATTGCTCTATAATCTTTCGTAGGCAGGTTCAAGATTTCGGAATTATGGAAGGTTGCCGGGCAAGGAGATATGGGCGGTGCGGCCTAGGCTTCCGTCATTTTTTGGCCTGTATTTACGGCGTTCGCTTAATATCGCGTATATTCCGTGCAAATTTAAACAGCTCCGGATATTAATGTACTGTATATTAACTTCACGTGCTAGACAAAGAGAAGTTAGTTTCACGCGATGAAGTACCATACCGGGTCTTCATTAAAGTTTTGTTTTCACATGATACTTGAGTGTATACTTAGAGGGTCTTTCTATGGCACTTTCCATAACTGCTTGCAAAATGACTCTTAAATTTCCCAATGAATATTGTCCTTCAGCTCAGCGAGAGTTTAGGAATTATTAACAAATACTGGCTCTTCATCAGAAGAAATCTGGAGACTTCAGATCAAGCAAATGTGGCTGTCAACGATGCTGAATATAGGAAAATTATTCTTTCCTTGAAAAATGACCTTATCAGGTTCATGATCTCTCAGATCGAGTAAGCAGTTACCCCCTCTTATTGCTACCACATTGCAGGGATTCCTTCAACACCGAGTAGAGCAAAGTTTCTTAAGATTTGGAGATATCTTCCGCTAGTAATCGTAACCGCAATCATCCTCGAAAAACAGATAACTCCCACTAATAAATGACGCTGAGATTTTCTTTTCCAAAAACCTCTGGTATTTTATGTGTCGATAGAGTCATTTTCATGAAAGTGGTCTTCTTTTACCGTAATAAATTTGTGAATAAATTTAACATCTCTTCTGGGCTCCTCTTGAATACGGACACAATAGTTGAACCGTGTATGATCGAGTAGCTCTAGCTACTGTGCTGATTAGACCTTGTATGAAAACAGTTTAAGATCTCTTTGTATACGCCTAAAAGTGCTGCGGCTGATTCCAAGCTCTTGAGAACGACGTTGAGTAGATGTCCCTAACGTACTTCCGTCTTCTTTCAACCCGTCGAAGATCCTGGACAAGACCGTAGTGAGGGCAATATAGCCAATTTTGATCCAACATTTCCTTCATTAAAATGTCGGATGTTTGCTCCCTGAATATAAATAATGGCGTGCTGTTGCTGAAAGTGAAATTCAGTAAGTTTCATTGTAAGATCCTCTTTAGAACAGATGATGATGATATTAATTTAAGATTTAGAGGTCTACTTACTCCTCCAGTCCATAGCCTAGAGATGTTTAAAAGCTCATTCTCTTACACTACTGTTAAACATCTTAAAGCAATTCCATTGTATTTTCCTGTCTTAAAACCAACATTGTTTGCCTGTTACCTGTATAAGCGCTACATGTACATATACTGGTCTTTTTCAATCTCCGAAAGCTCATACAAACAAAACAAATGTAAATAACAGAATGAATTTATTATCAAAAGTTATATACGAACATGGTCATTTTTCTACATAATCACCGGGAAGATTGTTGCATTTTTCATATCTATGAATGAGCTTTCCGATCACCTCTGCATACCATGTTACCGCCACTGAGTTAAGATGGTTCGTGACGTTGTTTTGAACTTCTGTACTCTGGGTGCTCTGCCCTAGTTTATTGCTTTTTATTCCTATTTTAATGTTTAATGTTGGTCGTTGTTGTAATACTTAATTTGTTATTATGTAGGCCATATTCATTTTTGCGAGAAAGAACAACTACTCATTTCCAAGTCGCTGATCCTGAACTTATTGTCACCCTTTTCTTAACATATTTTATACAAATTTTATATTTTAAGAATCTGAAACAAAAATTAAAGAAAATAAAAAGGTTATTTAATTTTTAAATAGTAAAGCGGCTTTTTGCTGTCTTATGCAACAACTTTGAACATCTTGACTATTTTTAATAATAAAGACATATGTTGCTTTCTACTGAAATCCTATTAATTTCTTTTTCAAACATCAACCTCCTATTGAAAGGTGCACATTCGGTTAATGTTTGTAAAATAAATTACGAAGCACCCTATATAATATAAGAGTATACCAGTACGCGGTATCTTGATTCTTGGTCTCCATTAAAATCACATTTCAAAGATCCATAAAGTAAAGGGATTCAGTAATTTCTCAACCACAGTAATGAACTTCTTTTCTGGCATACAACCAAAAGCAGACTACGTATGCATGCACGCGCATTGCTATATTCACTAATTTCACGCCGAACTATCAAAACGTAATTAGTTTCTCGTGCTATTTTGCACGAGCATAATCTGCAGCGCGAAGTGGTAAACTGTGTGTGTGTGTTTCTTTTTGACATCATAGTTGTATTCTAGAGCAATTTACGGAAGTGTTATATTTTATCTTATCCGGATTGCATCGCACGCTGTGCGATAACATAATGCTAGCCACTGCATCGTCAAAACTATGTTATTATCATTCCAAAGGATTGCATTTAATCGAAAGTTTTAGGTAGTTATTTCCATAGTTTTGAATTGTAAGTACTGCCCACTACAGGAAAGATTTTCTTATTCTTTTGGACCTAGAATTATGTTCATTTAATTCAATACTGATTTGCTGAATCGGTTTCATCCGTCATTGGTACCCAGATGCTAAATATGGGAAAGTTATTGAAAACCCACCGCGAGGAGTCCTAGAATGTCCTAGAATGTCTTGTACGCAGTTGAAATAATGGGAATCATCGGACCGACCATATCTTATTGAACTACCTCCCAACCAAGTGTCATTAACTTTCGGCGAGTGACCAATAATGAGTGTGGTCTAGCTTATTTTGTGATTCAGCAACTTTTACGGTTTTTCTTGAAATGCAGAATTTAATTCGTCCAATTTGCAATGAAAAACATCTGAATTAATCGTTTAGTTCATACAAAACAGTTCAAATACACAATACCTTTGTAATCTTACCAAACTATATAAGCTTCTTTTGGTGCATTTCAGCTTTGGATGCGCCTTTTAGACCATGGCCGCTTTCATTCGGTGTTGTGATAGATTATCCATTTTTAATCAGCAATTATGTTAAAATTGAACCCACACAAACAAATCTATCGAAAAATACACTTAATTTGGTTTTTAGGAAAGCTAAAGTTCATAGCTGGCAAATGCCAAAATTATATGATTGCAACATTGACAGAAGCCATTCAAAGAAAACACTAGTTCCATCTACACTTACAATAGGCAATTGCTTTGTTGTCAATTCAATAACACTATGAACATAAAAATTTTGGGAGCATACGTCAAACGCAAATCTTTATATAATTTATTGGGCAACTATTTTAAATCGATAGATGTTCTCTCTTGCAAATGTCCATGATTTAGATACTTAATGCTGAATTCTTTGGACTAACTTAACCTAACACTTAACCACGAAGTACCCTCCAACGTCCTTTTGTTCTTTAATTAACGACCTACTTGCGTATTCATGGTTATTTCCACTATCGATTAGCACAAATTTATGGTACACTTTAGCCATATAGAAGAGCAGCAGACCAAAAAAAAAAAATAAACAGCAGTTGAACGAAAAATCCACTTGGGGGCAGTATGTGGCTGTACGTGACTGATTTATATTTACCTTGGAACGCGCAAGCCACAAACTCAAACGAATGTCGCTCGTAAATTCTATCGAAAATATTAGAAAGTTATGCCGCTTCCCTGTAGGATAACGTAGATTAGAGATTAATTAAATTATACGGCTTTTTTTACGAGACGGTAGCGAAACAAACTTTTGTAATACTAAATTTATATACTTGTATATTAGTCGACGAAAAATTTTAATTATTAGGGCGCCTAGGTGATTAAGTTTATAAAAATCTGTATTTAGGGGCTTCATCCTAACAAAACTTTTTCAGTAGCAGTGGTGAAAAGAAATTTTGACTAAAGTTAAACTCAAGTTTGTATAATTTTCATGCCTAAATTAGCTGAAATAAGGCAGAAAAAATATGGAAACTATGAAAGAGAGAAGAAAGTTGTAACAATTGGATACAACGCAGTAAAGACGACTAAATAGGTTGCGTCTTCAAACACTTGTTATTAGCCAAAATTACAAACGGAGAAGGCAAACAAGAACACCTTTAGCAAAAAGGAGAGCACGCCATTGATGTGTGTCAAGATGTACAAACGAATTCTAAGGAAAACTAAACAGAATATGGAGGTTGAAGACTAACCACCGCCGGAACAACCTATAGCAGACATTTTTTTAATACGGTAAAGCTTGGAAATCTTTAATAATCATGAAAGCCTATACTCAATTAAGAAACTAATTATATGAAATGACGATTGCAAGGACTGTGTGGATGTACAATTACATGAACTACATCATTACTATACATACTCACACAGTGCAAGCTCAAAATTCGACAACTCTTTCGAAATTTAATAACGAATAAAAACAATTGTGCAAACTTTATGTTATAACGTAAGTTGTTAATATAGTCTAAGAAATTATACAATTCGTCCAAACCACCAGACCAGACAAGTAGAATACCATCAAAGTATATAACGTTTATAAAATTTAATAGACAGACGGTCGTACTATTAAGAAATCGTATTCTCTGGAATTCTCATCTAGTTGTCTGCATATGTGAATGCTTAATTCATTCTAAGTTGGAATCTCGCACAGGACAATTTCCAGTTATTTTGCTCTAGTTACTTCCAGATATTAACTTCAGAAACCGTCGTTGAATCTGCTCTAACATTGAAAGTGTCTCGCGTAAATTGGGTACCATGTTATGTTTGCATATTCAGGCTTGCTAGAAACAAAAGTATTATACAGTAATTTAATTATCGCAATGTCTTTGGATTCTCCGCAAATTCTTAATATGAATTCCAACGTTTTGAGCGCTGATTTACGTAGAGGACTGCAACTTTATACAATTCATCGCTGATAAGTTACATAAAATGTAAGTGTAGATTTCCAACGCTAAGTTACACTGCGTTATTCACATATTAGTCGACAATTATGTCTAAGACGTACTGAAGCAAGCTTAAATCAATCAGATCGCCGAATAGATTTTTAAAACATCAGCGTAAGTTAACACTGGGTAGGTAATTGGATTTAATAAAAATTAAGCATATTTTAAAACACCTTTCTATCAAAACTATCTAACTTTGTTAAATTACTAATTTTATTAAATTTATTCATTAGTTGAACTTTTTAATACTAACCTTGAATTTTTTTCTTAAATTTGAATTTTAGTTTGAGTATTAGGTCGTGTGTAGAACTATTATTTTTCTTGTTTTATTTATTATTAGTACCAACGGTTTATTTACATGTTTATCAACATTTTCAAACTTGTCTACAAATAAAATTTGGAATCAATTAACTTTTTCCCTAATTTCATGATTTTCTTCTTTACAGCCTTGTCGTATTATCTTTAATATATCAACAGATAATCTGTTTTATTCATTGCTATTATTTTTAAAAACAGTAATCCATAAATAAGTCAAACGAACAGCATGCAAACCTATAGAATTTATCAAATACACGTCATTAAGAACTGCTTTATTGTTTCCTCTCTCCTTTTTAACCTTTTTAGCCAACTAAGCAAAAAGAAACCGAACAATGCTTGTATGCAATGTTATTTCAACAAGGGTTTTCTAAAAAGCTCTAAGTTTCTTTTAATACAATTATCCTTAAAACAAAGTTATTTATTTTAAAAATTATTACATCATGACCTCAGGTGCTAGGATGCAGGAAAAAGGTTATTCTATATATACGAGGGCGACCTGAAATGTTTCCGGAATTGACAAGAAAGACTCGGTATTGGTGTGGTTTTCTATTTTTATTTTTCGATGTGGTCTCCTCGAAGATCAATACACTTTTTCAAACTGTGCCCCAGTCTCTTCAAGCAGCGGGAAAATGTAGTTAAGATATGCTGTCATTACTAACCAATGAGAATTAATTAACAACTGGAAATGAGCGTAATTGTAACTGACATACTCTGAACTTGTCAAAACAATTTTCCAATTTAAATGTAGGTTACTAGATTACGATAATTATGAAGTCATACGTTTAGCTTTATCTATTAATACGTAGGCTGAAAAATCCCGTGCCTAACACATAGATGACGCTAGTTTCATTGCAGTCACCTTTCTCTCAGTTAGTACTAACCTTCAAAAGACAGCTGTTAAAATTTCATGATATTCAATTCATTAGTTTGTGAGTTATTGTGCTAAGAGTCACGCTACTTTTGTTATTTTCAAAACAAAGGATCAAAAACAATTTCATGTTTTAATTTTACACTGCTTCTTGATGGGAAAAAATACCGTTCAAGCGAAGCAATGGCTTGAAAAGTGTTATGGGGACTTCGCTCCATCAGAAACAACAATAAAACGTTGGTTAGCTGACTTCAAACGTGGTCGTAGAGACACCGATGATGCAGAACGCAGTGGACGTCCAAATGAGGCGGTAACACCAGAAAACATAAAAAAAAATCCACAAAATCGTTTTGAATGATCGAAAAGTGAAGTTGCGTGAGTTAGCTGACATCGTAAAGATATCAAAAGAACGTATTGGCTTTATATTGCATGAGCATTTGACTATGAGAAAGCTCTGTTCAAAGTGGGTGTCTCGTTTGCTCACCGTTGACCAAAAACAAGAACGTGTTGATGATTCTGAGCAGTGTTTGGCCATGTTTAAACGTAACAAATCGGAATTTTTGCGTCGATATGTGACAATGGATGAAACATGGATCCATCACTTCACTCCGGAATCAAAACGATCGTCATCTGAGTGGACAGCAACTTGTGAACCTCGTCCAAAGCGCCCGAAAGCACAACAATCGGCTGGAAAGGTTATGGCCTGGGTATTTTGGGATGTGCGTGGTGTAATATTCGTCGACTATCTTGAGAAAGGAAATACCATCAACAGTGAATATTATATAGCGTTGTTGGAGCGTTTGAAGGCCGAAATTGCAAAGAAACGACCGCATATGGTAAGGAAAAAGATTTTGTTTCGTCAAGACAACGCACCGTGTCACAAGTCAATCAAAACAATGGCAAAACTACATGAATTGAACTTCGAATTGCTCCCACATCCACCGTATTCGCCAGATTTGGCTTCCAGCGACTACTGGCTGTTCGCAGACCTCAAAAAAATGCTCGCCGGTAAGAAATTTCTCACGAATGAAGAGGTTATCGCTGAAACTGAGGCCTATTTTGAGGCAAAAGATAAATCGTTCTACAAAAGTGGTATTGAAATGTTAGAGCGGCGCTGGAATAAAGCTAATTTTGAACCAAAAAAACCGTGTCTTCTTTGTTAGGCCCGGGACCTTTCAGCCCATGTATTAGATGTTTGAGATGTTTCATTTGAGGAAAAATTTCAAAGGGGATATTCTAATCGCCCCAAGAGACGTAATTACTTCGTTAAATTTGAAAATAGTACTAAGTAATCCTTCTTTTAATTTCAAATACTGTATATATTAAAAATACATTTAAGAAATTAGAAAACATACGGCCTAAAACTTCTTCACGTGCCTGTACCGAAAGTTAATCTTTTAAGTCGTCTACCGAATCTACTTATACATATACAACAGTTCCATCAACCGTGTAAGGTTGGTAACCTAACCGTCGTACTGAGTTGCCGTAGCGACGCGGAAATGGAAAATCTTTAAAGGCAACGAGAGATCACATCTAGCGGTTACAATTTTCCGCTTCACCAGTTAGACGAAGTTATTAGGATTTAGGACGGATTATGTCGGGACTTACGACGCGCTAGTGTGAGAAATAACGTGAACGAGAAATGCAAATGTTGCGTTCGTGCGAATGACTTGTTGTTAATACGTTTATCATAGAATTTCGTTAATATTGGGAAAATTTAAACGTTCATTTGAAAATTGCCAATTTAAGAGCAATAGAATAGTGGACTAATTCGATAGCACATGTAGAAAATGGAATGGAACATGGAATCGAGAGATTAGTTTTGACACTCGAAATGTTGCGTCTCTTATTATATCATTGGTGTGATTGGTTCATCAAAGAGCTCATAACTTTTAAGTACTGAAATATAAATTATAGTTCAAATATCGTTCGTTATTATAATTATAACTTATACACTTATAAGATACATACATTCTAAATATAATAATTAATGTTCCTAACTGATTATATTATAAATATTGTTTGTAATATTTTTTGATAAAAATTAATTGCTAAAGAAAACCAAAATCTTCAACTTTTTCAACAAACCATTTTATAATGTATGTTCTATCCGTAAAGATCTAATTCAAGTACATACTGGAAAGTTAAAGCAATATTTATACAGTGATATGTTAAGACGTAAAACAGTATTACTAATAAGAATGTATAGTATCAACCTCCTTGTTCTCTATTTAACTTGATTCAACTGTATAATATAATATCAACAATGCGAATTAACAGTAGCGCTAGAATATTTAGTAGACGCTCGATAATGTGAACACCGGGTAATGGAAATTCTGGATAATGTGAACAATAATTTTCATAATATTGAACGCTATATAGTGTGAATGTTTAAATTGTTGAAATAGTGTAGGCAATGCAGCTTGATACCTTAACACTTCTTTCGGTATCTCTATGACTGGAGAAACGTACGATCGTGATTTATGACATCATATCATCGTAAATACTGGTTAACACTCCGTGAAAAAGCGGATATAATTGAGAAATTCGAAAACGGTGCAAGTGTAACAAATTTATCAAAAATTTTTTTGTAAAATAAAACTGGAAAAAGAACTGTTACGTGCGGTGGCTTGTACTTATACAGGACCAGGACAAAGAAGAACCCTGAAGGGATCTAAACATCCTAAAATGGAGCAAAAAATGTGCAAATGGTTCTTGAATCAAAGAAATACAAATATTATGGTCAGTGGTGATATGATCAAAGAAAAGGCAAAAAACACGGAATTCGGAGATAAAAAGAGATTTTGTTGAATTTAGTGCTAATGATGGCTGGCTGCAATGATTTAAAAAAGATTCGACATTCGATATTTAAAAATTGTTGATCAAAAATTATCATCGCAGCCAGAACTAATTGATCCACTTAAAGTCCACTTAAAAAAATAAAATGTAGCAATTGGAAATTACACCTAATAAATTATATAATGCTGATGAATCAGCTCTGTATTGAAAGTTTCCACTAGAGAAAACTTTGGTTTCATATCAAGAGAAGACTAATGTACTAATGCCAGTGAAATTCGTAAAGTCAAGCCGTTGGGTATCGTTAAGTGAAAAATTCCAGAGCTTTCATAATTTTTTCCCATGGAGTATGACTACTCCAAATCAGCTTGGATGATGGAGTCAATTTTTAAGATTTGGTTCCATTATTCTTTTGTTATAATTATTGACAAGTCATTGTTCTGCTGGAAGGTTACTTGTTTCCAGGAATCAAGTGGACACCCAATAAAAGCTCTTCTTATTTTGGATAATTCTCTATCACATCCCCCAATAGAAGAAATACAGAATAAAGATCGGCAAATTACAACACTATATGTGACACCCTTTATCCAGACAATGGATTAGAATATGATCATATTTACAAAATTATATTACAGAAGTATAGCCTTCTTCAGAATAACATTGCAAATTGATCCGATTTAGAAACATTAATAAATTTTGCCGTAAAAGATGCTGTTACATGATTGATGTACGCATGGAACCGATTAAATACAACAATGGTTGCTAAATGCTGGAAAAAAATGCTAGATTTAAGTAATCAAGTAATCAATGATTTGTTACTTGGTGTATTAGAACAAAAATGGAAAGATGATCGGCCAGAAGCTCTAGCTCACGTGATATTTTAAGCAAGCTACTGCCGCATGTATGTACTAATGTCTATGTATTTCCACACCTTTCATAACTATAGGTATGTACATCTATTCCTAGATTGAAATGGATGAGGGAGACGTAATTACATGGAATGAAGTCGACACACAATTAGACAATTAGACAATTTTGACGAAGAAATAGAAGAAGATGAAACTAAAGATGAGGGAGCTGAAGAAAATTCGCAAAGTAAAGATGCACTAAACACATTAATTCAATGAGCAGAAGAATATGAACTTAATTTTAAATATATTTGGATATTGAAATAAATAAGAGAAACAACTCTAACACAAAGGTTGAAAAATACAAAAAGTACAGAAAAATTACATAATACTTTTAAAATTAAAAAAATTAAAAAAATTGGAGTTATAACTGAGTAAACTATTATTAATGCACTCCATTTAATGTGAACAAATGATTACTATTAATAAGAAGGTAATTATTCCATAGAATTCATTATGTAGGTCATCCAAGAATGATCAACTAAACGTTACAACGGTTAAAAATCTCAGAAGTAGACTTGTAAGCGCATAAGTCACCCATCTATCGAAAAACAATCACTAAAATGATGCTCCTGTTCAATATTAACTTACCCTAGAAGCATAAAGATAATCCCAGTGGTACGAAAACATTAGTCAAACAAAACAATATCATCCAACAGAATGCCTAGAAAATAACACCAAGATAAGAAAATGCTCTAAATACAGCTTTCTCGTGGTATTATCAATATCAAATTATAAGATAAAAAGGGTAAGAATGCTCAAACAATGTGGCTCGTTGTAATTACGTTAAAAAAATATTTAACTGCGAGCTAAACTGTGTTCTAATAAATCTAAATTAAATTGTAGAGCGTATATTTTAAATTGATTTTGGTTAGCTACACGTATGCTTACAATACAATAAAATTCACTTTCATCGCTGTTATATTGACTATTTAGATTGTTTATCGAAATGCAGTGAATAATTGACAGAAGCTGTTTATTCAGTTATTATTATCCAAGCTCTATTAATATTAAAAGGAGAAATACAATAAAAAGATTAATGACTTCATAAAAGTTATATTTAGTTCGTTCGAAAGTATACATTACATTCCATTTGCACAATCATACCACATACGAATTCAAAATTTATATATTAAATGCATCAGCACTCTTATCAACGAATACAACTGTACAAGCAGATGCATTATCAGCATGGCTAACTTAGCTATTTCGGTAGCAATCGGCGCAATCTGCACAGTAATCGCTATTTTGTGAAGGACGTCCCACTGTGGAAGTTTTTTTTAGGATTATCTTCCTGGTATTTCTCGTAAGCGACGGCTAAAGTATGCATTAACGGTCCCAAATAGTCAGCTTGTCTCTTATCGCGTTCCTCCTTATCATCATCTTGCGGGTCTATATAGTTTCCATACTTTTCGTAAGCGGTCACCAAAGTGTCGGTCAACAGATCCACGTATTCTATAGCACGTTTGTGCCTGGGTTGACCTTGCGTCTGTTGCAGGTACTCGTCAATATAATTGGGCAAGGAATGTTGGCAATACCCGAGCAAATAACACAGCTTGTAAGTTATAAGGGGCATGGAGAGGGATATTAGAGCGTAGATGCCGACTATCACTAACACACTGGCAAGGATCGTAGCGGAAATCGTGTATTTATTCCATGTTATGACCCCCGTTTGGGGGTTTATTATCTGCAAACTGGTCTGCGAGGCGACTTCGTTGTTGGTCATATTATTGTCTGTTAGATCTGCGAGGGTGAATGTTAGAAAAATGGATAGTAAGAGGATTCGCGATGAAGCCATTCTGTAATCAAAGAAAAGAACGATTATCGTTTATTATCAACAAGATTTCTTTTGCAAATTAAGATCCAACATAAATAAATACAGTTAAAAACAGATTTTAGTCCTATATTTTCAAGAGAGTCTCTATAAAATTGTATCTAGAAATTATAGAAGAATTACTATATATTGGTGAAACAAACAATTCGCTGTTTATGGTCAACTACTCAGATTACAGGCGGCTAGATGCAATTATACATCCCTTGAGAGAACACGATAACTTTTAACCACTGAATTATTCGACGAAGGTCTTGTATTCAATGTTATTCAGGAATTGTCTTTTTGTTATAAATCTTATAATTTTCGATTTGTTACATTGTTTTATATATAAATTATTTATTATAAGTTTTGAAATTTCGAATGAAACCAGAAAAATAGGTAAATTTCTATACAATAGCGAACTGGATTCAATTTTAAGCGACATTTAAAGAGCAAACATTAATGGTAATATTAAGTGCTTGGTGCCCCTTTGTGATTACAAATGTCTTGCGATAAATGGTTTAAATGTTAATAGACTCGTTGTTAAACCTCGCCATGTAATTAATTTAGAAATGAAAATGTACGCTTTGGTTGGTGTATTTACGTATGTTCGTTTATATGATTTAACAGCAATTATTATTGCGTAGAAATTATGACTTGGAAAGAAGCTGAAGAAGTATACCGTAAATTAGCTTTTGTAGAACATCGTGGCAGTAAAAACTCAAGGTTTATTACATGTGATTAGAAGCGGAGAGAAGCATTATACATACTGAACAACGACAGCACATATTGAAATCGTAAGAATCAATAATTTTTAAAAGTGTTCAATGATGGTAACAAAATTAAATGTTATAAACTGCGCTATGGACACAACATCATAACGGTATTTGTTCCATTACAAATGAGTTCTAACCAACACAATTAATAGTAGCCAAAAACAAGAAAATATTTCATTATTGTATTTTAAACTAATAGCGTCAGCTATAGCATTCACAAGTAATGCAGTTCAAATTAGAATCCAGACCTAAATCATGTCAAACTCTTACTTTTGTAATATACGTAACTTTATACGAGCTTCAGTCACAGAAATATTAAACAGGATCAAAGGAACTCTGAACAAAGACGTTAGAATGTCTAACAACAAGGAAATATATTCATAATATATTTTAAATCTTTAATATAACACATGGGCTGAAAAGTCCCGGGCCTAACAAAGAAAACACGTTTTTTTTGGTTCAAAATTAGCTTTATTCATCAACGTAATCTCCATCAAGAGCAACGCAATCATTCCAGCGCCGCTCTAACATTTCAATACCACTTTTGTAGAACGATTTACCTTTTGCCTCAAAATAGGCCTCAGTTTCAGAGATAACCTCTTCATTCGTGCGAAATTTCTTACCGGCGAGCATTTTTTTGAGGTCTGCGAACAGCCAGTAGTCGCTGGGAGCCAAATCTGGCGAATACGGTGGATGTGGGAGCAATTCGAAGTTCAATTCATGTAGTTTTGCCATTGTTTTGATTGACTTGTGACACGGTGCGTTGTCTTGATGAAACAAAATTTTTTCTTTGCCATATGCGATCGTTTCTTTGCAATTTCAGCCTTCAAACGCTCCAATAACGCTATATAATATACACTGTTGATGGTATTTCCTGTCACAAGATAGTCGATGAATATTACACCACGCACATCCCAAAATACCGAGACCATAACCTTTCCAGCCGATTGTTGTGCTTTCGGGCGCTTTGGACGAGGTTCACCAGTTGCTGTCCACTCAGATGACGATCGTTTTGATTCCGGAGTGAAATGATGGATCCATGTTTCATCCATTGTCACATATCGACGCAAAAATTCCGGTTTGTTACGTTTAAACATGGCCAAACACTGCTCAGAATCATCAACACGTTCTTGTTTTTGGTCAACAGTGAGCAAACGCGGCACCCACTTTGAACAGAGCTTTCTCATAGTCAAATGCTCATGCAATATAAAGCCAATACGTTCTTTTGATATCTTTACGATGTCAGCTAACTCACGCAACTTTACTTTTCGATCATTCAAAACGATTTTGTGGATTTTTTTGATGTTTTCTGGTGTTAGCGCCTGATTTGGACGTCCACTGCGTTCTGCTTCATCGGTGTCTCTACGACCACGTTTGAAGTCACCAAACCAACGTTTTATTATTGTTTCTGATGGAGCGTAGTCCCCATAACACTTTTCAAGCCATTGCTTCGCTTTAACGGTATTTTTTCCCATCAAGAAGCAGAATAAAATTAAAACACGAAATTGTTTTTGATCCATTGTTTTGAAAATAACAAAAGTAGCGTAACTCTTAGCACAATAACTCACAAACTAATGAATAGAATATCATGAAATTTTAGCAGCTGTCTTTTGAAGGTTAGTACTAACTGAGAGAAAGGTGACTGCAATAAAACTAGCGTCATCTATGTGTTAGGCCCGGGACTTTTCAGCCCATGTGGTACACAATTAAGCAAACAGGCAATGCTGTGAATGTCGATTTGTGTGTAATAAAGACGTGTAAAAGTGCATATAAATGTTTACAAAAAGCAGGGTACATGAGTCAAGATGTTTTGCCTAAAGGACAAGACTTTTTGCTAGCGATTATGATAAAATTACAAGTAGCAGAAGTATCAAGAGATACTACCAGTGGCATAAATCCCTATGACTAGAAGCTGCTATGATGCTTGATGGCAGTAGATTTTTATGGTGAAGGCTTTCCTGTCTTTCTTTTGATATGTAATCCAGAGGGCTATGTAGGTTTATAATATTTATAAATTCGGTGTGAAGTCAATTTCTAAAGATATTGAATCTAAAATTTTAATGTCTGTTTAATATCTTGCGGAGCGGGTTTGGGTAATGCATATTACTAGTAGAGAACATTTACAATGTGCTTGGCATATTGATAAAATATGGAGAAATAATATGACCTTAATTTAGAGTAATATTGAAACAAACGCAGATAAAGAGCTGCCAACAAATTTATACCGTTTTTCACATATTTGTAGCCTATATGTAGAATTGGCACTGCGAACGTTCGTCAATAGTTTTAAGTAAGAGTGCAGTACGTGCCATAAATAGGCTATTATGAATATTTTTAACAGATTTCACTCAACAATTCGATTATCACAACTGTCTGTTGGAGCAAACACATTTTAATCAAGTTGTGTGCCAGATAGCAATTTGGTATTTTAGGAATGTAGTGTTAATTGTGTATTCACAGGTATAGCAGTAAACTCCACTCACACAAATTCATTAATTATGCGGAAGGCAGAGTTTCGAGAGCACGTGGGCTCCCATTGTCAACCGTGCTCTCGAAACGCTGCGTTCCGCATAATTAATGAATTTGTGTGAGTGGAGTTTACTACTATACCTGTGAATTGTACATCCACACAGTCCTTGCAATCGTCATTTAATTGTGCATAACCAATCTATACAACAAAGTTTTCTTGCTAAAAAGTTTGGAAGTAGTTGAACGTAGGGAGATTTTAGACTTAGAATACGAAATTTTTTCGTCTTTAAACATAAACAGTTGTAACTTAAAAACCACAAAACAGGTTATTTAATCTGCAAATAAATGGAATGCAGAAATCTTTAATAATGTAAAATATACAGCCTTAAAAAGTGAATTTTACTGTGCCACCTTTTTTTATAAAACACCCAGTATATTACAATAAATTTTCTAAAGATGCACAATTAACGTTACCTTACTTTCCCGGAATATCAAACTGCTATCTAGGAGTGATAAAAGACCAACGTACTATTACTGCATTCTGTATACAGCAAACATGGTATATTAATCTATTAGAGCTCTACTATATAATTATTTTTTATTTTCTTTTTTCGCAATATTTCGCAGAGCATCATTAATATAATAAGTGATATTAGACTTATCGTTTAAATTTAAACGATGAATTAACAGATGTGATGTTAAATTTATGTATGAAATTACAATTTACCAAAAATATATTTTTAATAGAACGTGAACCTGCTTTTCACCCTTTCAGAACACTTTATAGAATCTAATAAATTATATAATAACAAACTAATAAACTGTATAAAATAAACATGATTGATTTCTAGTTTAGTGATCTATTAAATTAGATATACTTAAATGTGTATATAATATACATATGTAAAGCAATTATTAATTCATACGCTATAATCTACCTTCTAAATTATTATAAACTAAGAAATTTTTTTGGTGGCATTTTTTATTGGATGAATATGTTGGTGTCTCTTAATTGATTGCAATTAGACACTGGTGCTCAACTTGTTCAAAAAAGAATTACAAATTGTATTAATAATTAATACTATACATGTTCTTCTCGTACTAGCAATTCTATACTAGAAAATAAATAAAGCATTCAACTACTTACCTTGTGTTTGCTTTAACCTTCTTCTACAACGCAACAACTCACTCTACTGAAAACTTACCCTCTTTTGTCCGATTAGGATTTATATACCGTCCCACCCCGAGAACTTAAACCTCCACGTAAAGCATTTCCGTACCTTTCCGATAAGAATTAAGGTACCTGACGTTATACCTGTTACTTGTTGCTAAAGGAATCATAAATTTGATACTTCACAAATCGTAGAATTTTTCGGTAACTCATCTACATTACCCCAATATAACAGTCTTAAGGAAATCGTTTTATTTTTGCTGGAGAAAGAGAGCCAGAAGATTATGTTTTAAGAAGAACTTGGGGTAGGTACTGGTCAAGTTATTGGAATAATGAGAGAAATGTATGAGGACGTGTAGAAATTGAAATAGTTTCTATATGTAACATAAGAATAAGACATATTTATGTTCTGCAAGCTATGTATTGGGCAAAAACTTCACGCAACGACGTTCTTTGTTTTTCCCTGGAACATCTTAATGCTAATAATAATAACAATAGTTGTAATAGTTACTTTATTGCCCAACAGATAAAGTAATTATCCAATTACAAGGCAAATATAATAAAAAAGAAATAAATGTGTACATGTAACTAGCTATTTAGGAGTAAATGCAAAAGTAACCAATGAAAAACAAAGCCTAATCAAATCCCAACATACTTATAATTGAATTACAACGTACTACAACTACCCACATCTACACCAAAGGTGGTTTACTATAAATAGAAAAGAAAATCACTAGTTGTTAAAAAAGAAATGAGGTAAGAACAATGAGAAAAGAATTTCTGCTAAGTATAATGTATATGTGGTTTACAAAATGCCAAAACAAATGGCAAGCAGCAGGTATGAATATCCAACTCACCAGTATCCATAGAGTTGAAGCCGTTACACATTCAATATAACGGGGACCTGAGGACAATGTTAGATCTAGGAGCCTGACAATAAAATACATCTGTTTGCCTGGATCCCAGACGAGGAACCATATAATTAATTTGACTCAACAATTCAGAGACATCAAGGCCATTGTTAAGTATATTAAATAAGAAAATGCACTACGCTTGTTTTCTACGTAGTTCTAAGGAATCAATATTAAGCATCTCCAGTAGAGTGACTAAATCCTTGTATCCGGCAAGTATTAATTTTTTTTAAAGTATAAGAACTTTAAACACCTTCTTTGAACATGTTTCAGAAGATGGCTTAAAGAAAACTTGTAAAGGGTGTTTTAATAAGAGCTCAAGATTTTAAGATCCAATGAAACACTGTTATCTGTAGCAAAGTACCCAAATATTTATTGATTTATAATGTACACATTTGGACATTATGTACGAAACAAAATATCTTGTATATGACAGCCATGGCTTTGCTGGCACATGCGTACTCTTTTGACAAAATTTGCGTCTAATTTTTACCTTCAATGCTTCGGTGGTCACGGGATTGTTGGCATAAACCTGTGACTTCAAATAACCCTACAACCAGAAATCCAAAGGTGTTAAATCGCAAGAACATGGGGTCACTCATGGTTACCAAACCGGGAAATAACACGACCAAGAGCAAGCTCGTGTAAGGCAGTCAATGTTTAACGGGTGGTATGATATGTGGCACCGTCCGGCTGAAGCTACATGTCATCGAGAACAACATTTTACAATTGAAGCACAAAAAACTGCATTATCATACCACGATAACGTTCACCATTCACCGTTACCTTCCTCATCTTCAAATACACACCAGACAGTGACACGCTTTGGATGCATTGCTTTCTGATAAATCATTCGTGGATTTTCTGAGCCCCAAATGCGATAGCTTTGCCGATTAACGAAGCCATCGAGTTAAAAATGGGCCTCAACAGTGAAAATGATTTTTTCCGCAAAATCGGCATTCACTTCTGTTTTTTCTAGCATCCAGTTGGTAAACTCTATTCCTTCTGCATGGTCTGATAGCAGAAGTTGTTGACTCAATTGGAGATGCAGATCTATAGTTAGAATATGCTGCTAAAGAGTCTCTAGGCTTTCGGCCACACTCTAGCGAAATGCCGTAATATTCTGTTCTGAACGACCTCTACGAGCTCGTGTCGTGTTTTTTCGAACCAGTACTTTCGAATTTTTCGATTATTCTTTCACATTAGGTAAATTAGTAACATTCTGTTGACCGGATATTGGACGCACTTTACGAATGGTGGTAATCAATCTTTCATCATTTTGATAATAATATTTAACAATCCGGACGCGCTGTTCTATAGTTTAATACTCCATATTTACGAACTCCGATCTGTCAAATTTCGATCTGTCACGTCATAATCACGTTTCATTATGACTGCCAAACATGGCGGACAATTCAAATCTTGCGCTCTTATTAAAACCCCTTGTATAATGTCTTCCGAATCTTTCAACCCATCCTCAATCCGATACATAGTACCAGAGACCCTCCTTGACATGTATTCAATTAATTAAATATTTCCAGAAATGTTTTTGCCTTGCCAGGATGTTACAAAGTATAACGCAGTGAAGTTTGGAGAAAATGCCAGAGAGAACTGATTCCGTTCCAGACTTTTTGATTTTCAATATTTTCCCTAAGCTAAAAATAACTATATGGTGAACAGGCTCCAATATTTCTGTTCAAAGCTGTAGAGGAAAGAAGTTATGTGCAAAAAGGGTATACATAAATACTGAAAGATAGTCCTCTGATTACTATCGGTCAACACTTACCGCACATAATACAAAGAGCGTACTGCAAATTTCTCTCTACTTTAGTCATCATCACAGAAGATTTACTAATCTACACGACGATGTTATTCACTTCATTTGAAACGTACTTTATCCCTGTAGAAGAAGGTTAAAAATTAAGTACGTGTATGCCTACTATCTCTAGTATTACGCTATGTTATATATATACAGGAGATTACAATAAATTTGCTTGTGTATGTCTTCCGAAGCGATAGTTTCTCCAATCTTCATCAATGACCTACCACTTCTTCACTTCTTCCACCATATTGCAATAGAATACGAATCGAAAGCTCTAAGAAGAAGCTTTAAATTATGCGTATTTCGTTGAAACCACGAAGCGAAAACGATGTTTCCTTTTCAACGGCAACAAATCTCTAGCTGCTAGCGTCGGCCTTCATTACTCCAATGATACTTGATTGGCATTTGGCTCGCGCGATTGCGAAAAAGGAATTAAAGACGTGAAATTACCGTTAAATTCCGATGCATTGTTACGATGGGAGTTTTTGCATCGATGGGTGCAGTGAGGTAAATGCTAGAATGCCGGACGACTTACGCGATGGCATCGTTATTGTCGCTATTTGTCGAACGCAGGTGTGGCCGTTATTGAGAGGCGCTGTATCATAGTATTACCTGTTCTGCCGCCGTTTATTGATGGTATTGTTGTTATTGTAACACGCGTTTATATACCTACTTACAACGAGTACCGTCGATGCTAGGCAAACTACATGTAAACAGTACAAGATCCGACCTGTTGTTTATGGATCTGTTAATATTGTACTCGATTTGGTCTATTGAAAATTGCTCCCTATGTAAGGAAGTGAATGCTCGGCTTAATATGGATGCGAAATCTACACGATCCAATAGAAAAACGTCTTAGTTTTGGAACATTATGTTGATTAACAGAAAAGACAAGGGTAGCCAATAAAATACTATCAATAAGGAAATGGGAAAGCTTGAAAGAATTATACAATGGAATATACGCATGTATACGGATGGTGGACGAAACAAATAGAAATGCTAGTCAAATAGAAAAAGAGGACTTACCAATATTGGATGCTAACACAGAAGCGGAAGATTGAGCCACGTATATGAGACTGAATAGAGAAGTGAAAAAGCAAGTGCAGAGAGCAAAAAGCGAACTATGGGAAAGAAAATGCGAAGAAGTAGAGAATCTTATGGGTGGCACAGGAGTATCAGAGGCATGGAAAGTAATAAATACATTAAGAAAGAACGACAAAAGAAATAACAGAACAAATTTAATAGAAATGGAAAGATGGGAAGACCACTACACTGAACTATTAACAGAATCCCAGATGATTGCATAAAAAGGATCACAACTTCGGAAGTTAAAAGAGCGCTAAAAGAATCGAAAGGTAAAAAAGCTGCAGGACCATGAGGGATTCCCACTGAGCTGATGAAAAATGGACCGGATATATTACTCGAATACATAACGGTACTGTTTAATAGATGTCTACAAGAAGAAGAAGTCCTCGACGACTGGAACCTGAGGTGTATCAGTTCAATATACAAGAAGCGAGACAAAAGTTAATGCCAGAATTACAGAGGGATAAATGTAAGCAGCGCAATGGGAAGAAAATAATCGAAGGTGGCTTAGAAGAAATAGAAGAGCGAAACGGCTTCCAAGCGGGACGGTCATGCATGGACAATATATTTGTGATATAACAAGTATGTGGAAAAACGCATACCTAGAAATTTGCCCACCCATTTAGTATTTATAGACCTAGAAAAGCCTTTTGATACGGTACCCTTAAAAAAAAGTTTTAAACAAAATGGCACTCAATACCAGGCCAATCAATATGCAATATGGCACTTGTATGAAGATACACAGAGCATAATTAAAATAGGCGTAAACAGATCGAAACCATTCCTCATAAATGAGAGATTGAAACAAGTATGCAGTCTTTCCCCTACATTATTTAAAATTTATATTCAGGAAGCTTTAAGTGATTGGAGAAAAAAAAACAGAAAGAATGGGAATTAACATGGAAGGTCACTGTCCTACAAGTCTTTATTTCGCAGACGATCAAGTAATTATAAATTGTGATAAACCGGATATAGACTACATGTTTAGAAAACTGAGACAAGAATATGAACATTGGGGACTAACTATAAACATGACGGAGAGTGAATATATGAAAGTGGAATCAGGACTTACAAATTATAGAAATAAGAAGAACAAACCAGTGCAAATGTCTCGAAAACATACTTAGTGAGGAAAGTGGATCGAAAATAGACATACGAAATAAAATACAACAGGGGAAAAAAGCTATTTCTACTTAATCGCATTTGATATTCATGTATATTTAATATATCTAGTATTATTGTAAACAAATTTACTATTGTCATCAAACATTCGTAGAATTAGTATTTCATTAGGTATGTTTAAATTTCAGAATTAGTAGAAATCTCGGCTGCGTCCGTATTTAATTAACTTTTATTAATTATTTTTTTTAATTAACTTTTATTTATTAATTAATCTTTAGCAAATTATCCTTATTCTCATTTAAGGTATTATTGCAAGGCCATTCAGGTATTCCTGTAATTATCGATAAGACAAACCGAGGCTTATTTAAACCAAAAACAACACAATTTGAATTGAGTATAACGTGTAGCTCCAACAAAGCAAGTCGTAGTTTTATAGATATAGTATTAGAAGCAGAGTATACGGTGTATCTCCAACATAGCAAGTCATAGTTTTATAGATACAATATTAAAAGCAGAGTATAATTAGTACCTCCAACAAAACAAGACATAGTTTTTATAGATGCAATATTAAAAATGAAGCAGAGTGTACTAGTAGCTCCAAAACAGCAAGATATAGAGGGCACCAAATTGTACACCATAAAACAGAAGGAAAATAGGAAGGCCAGCGACATCATGGAGGAATGTGATCGAGAAACCCATGAGAGACAGAGGAATAGAAGGAGAAGTTTGCAGAGATAGAGACGAGTGGAAATCGAAATGTGAGACGCGGCAGAGGCCGTCGGACCCTGCCTATAATAATAAAATAGAAAAGACAATAATCTATATAGGTATAGTAGTAAGAACAATATAGAAGTAATAAGGAAAGACACCAGCTACTTCTTCTATATATGCAAATATGTTCAAATACGTTTTAAAATTAATATTGAATGATTAAAGTTTCTCTCAAAACGAACGTATTTTCCTGAAATCAAATTCCTTTATCATATATACATTACCCAGCTTGAGATCGCTAACATGAAAATTACGTGTCACGTTAGAGGTTGTCAAAACGCATATTCGACTATAGGAGCGCCGCAAGCGCTCATCTTTACGGCAATATCATTTCTGATGACAAATACTGAAAGGCGTAAGACGTGTAAACGCAAACCTCCTGGCTCCAACCCTTTACGCGCCGGCGGTAAATTACGTCGCCAACCCTTCTCTAATCCGCTGATGAACGCCATCACGATATTAATGGGGACGTCCTCTCTTAGGTTTCACCGGAAAGGAAAGGATGAGACACCCGGTTTTAGATGGAAGAAGGTAGTCATCGTGCGGTAAAATTAAGTATTTGGCCAAAACCGCACGTTAGCTAATTTAATTAATGGGGATCGAAGCTAGTGTTGTTGTTTAATATTTGACAGAATATCACGCAACACCGAAGCAGCTACATTATGATGGATTTTTTGGACGTTCTGCTTTCCTTTGCCTTTTACCTTTTTCAAATATCTCGCATTATCAAGCTTTCTCTAAATGCCTACGTTTATTCTCGTCTAGGGATGGAATGATATTAATGTTTTGTGGTGCTACAATAATTGTTGGTGAGAAGAACGAAATTTAACAATGACTTTTGGAAATTTTATTGTTGACATTGGGCATATAAATTGTAGTATCAATTTTAATAACTTAAAAGTGCTTACGTGCATTGAACTAGTCGCCTCAAAACATCAAGGTTGCCATGGAATCCAATTACCAAGATATATCTGATATCCTAGTAATGTTGAAGAGTAACAGAAGGGTGGCTGCATTGGAATCATCATATTAAGTTATTTATGTACCTAGTTGGTACTATTGATTAATAGTAAGCCTTAGTTAATGGTGAAATAGGAATAATAGATAAGAGATGGCAGGGCGTCATGGGGGCAGTATCAATTAAATATTGTATTTTAAAGTTATACGTAACCTGGTACATTCTCTTCCTTTTTATTGAGCTGAGTTTGGTTTTTTTCCACATCCACAATATAAATGAATTAGCAAAGACTTCCTTCAAAAATTATAATAGTAATAATAATAATAGTAATTTATTTCCAACAAGTATACTACCCAGTTACAGGAAACACTAAAATTAATGTGAATATTGCATGACAGTAAAATACAAAAAGAAAAAAGAAATATATATGTATATAAAATAATTGCTAAGGTACATGTATTTAATGTCTCAAAAATACTAAATATTACTACTACCCTATGGTATAAGAGAATAAATAGAAAAAGAATTATTCAATTAATACTAAAACTAAAATGGGTGATAACAAATGTTAGAGGGAGAGGACCAGATGAAGAAAGACTGCATCAATGATAGATTTAAATAGGTCAGCATTGATGTCACAAAGATCAAAGATTCTGTTGAAGTTAGTGCACATCAGGTACAATGGGGACCTTACAAGAACATTTGTTCGAGTACGACCGCAATAGAAGGTAAATGACAACCTGGAGCTAATTCTGGGAATAAGAAAATTACACTTATTCAGGAGCCAGGGATAATCAATCTTGTTATGTAATAAACAAAATAAAAAAATTAACAAAGAAATCGTTCTCCTGGCAGGAAGAGAAACAAAATTAAATTTCTGCAGCAATACACCATGTTCAAAGGCTCTATGTGGATAACATCACTCCGACAGAAAATAGAGGAACTTCAGAAATCTTCTCTGCACCACCTCAATAGAATTTATGTGTGTTTCATAAATAAAAAACCAGACCAACGCGGCTTGCTTCAACCGAGATCGAATGAGAGAAAAGAATAATGCAAATAGAGCTTGTATATTGAGGAAATCCCTACAATTACGGTAAATAAATCCATATATTTTATGACAGCGCGATACCAACTGAGATATGTGATCAGATAAAAACAGAGCGGTATCAAAAAAGCGCCCCCAAATCTTTGACAGCTGGCCATGAATCCTGGATTTGCCTATACGAGCCAGAAAATAAACTCCAGTCGCTTGTTTGGGTGTTCCAATATGAAGAAAATTCCACAAAAGTCATCCGCCCTCGAAGTGTTTCAAAAAAGATGGTCGCGGCATTTATCTCGAAAATTCATTATGTAGCAACAATTCCACTATAAGATCAAAAAGCTATTACTGACGGTTGGTATACAACCATTTGTTTGCCGCAAGTCATCGCTGAGCTTCGTAAAACCAACCCCGAACGAGGAATCATCCTCCACCAAGGCAATGCAAATTCGCAGAACCCAAGATAATTGAATTTTTTAACGCAACAAGAATTGCAAGACCATTCTCCGCACAGTCCGGAACTAAATCCTAATGATTTCTTTGTTTCCAATAATCAAGAATGGACAATGGGGTCACAGATTCCAGCCATCAGAGGGAGCAGTTGATGCCTTCAACAACGCAATTTTGTTTGTATCAACAAACGTGTGGAATTGCTGCTTGCAGAATTGGTTCGAACTAATACAAAAGTGCATTAATCAGGTTTACAAGCTATCTACTGTTTTATTCAAGCTCTATATGCAAAACTCAAAAGACAGCCCTCGTATTTAGTACGATAAGACATACACATGTACCCTGCTGCAAGATGTGAGTTCTTTTCTCTGTCTTCTTTTCTGGGAGGTGCTAAATATGAGATTCAATCGGAAAGCACTCAATAGTTTGAAAAAATTAGGTAATTTAATGAATTTGTAACATTGCTTAAGTTTGTCTCAATAATATTGGGCAGGTTTAAATTGTGAAGAACACAGCACTTCGCGACGTTCATAAATTAAATTGCCGTTAAACTTTTTCAAAAAGAAATTAAACTTAATTTATTAGAATGTCGCCCTGTAGACTTACATTAGCATAAGTAAGATAGAACGAAAGAAAAAAACAAGATAAATGATGTTCACCTAAAAATATCGCGGAACGTCTAAAAATAAAGCCAATACGCCTTATTTTCAACTTAATCCGTGGTCTCAAATTCATCGGTATGAAATGTCTCTAATTATTCTTTCTCAGACGACGCGGAATACACGAAACCGGAAAACGTAGCTGCTTTTTTCTAATCCGTTTGACGTATTTTAAGCGCTTTTTTATTACTTACTAAAGTATTTTCATGTATTCAAATATGTGGACGCCTAATTTATTACTGCGATATGCTAATCACGGCGCGAGTCGATATCTGGCGGTAAACACTTTTCACGAACGAGGAATATTTTCCTTAAAAGAAAGATATTGAAACGATCTTCTTCAAAAATACATCTACAGCTATCTCTAAATGCCTTTCTGACAGGTAATAAAGTTTAAGTTATTAAAATCTACTTAATCAAAGCGGATTAAGAGGTTGATTTGTGACGGCTAATTTGAATTCTTGTTTATGTAAAAGTGTTTGCAACAAGAGAAGGCTGTTCGAGTGGGTAATAAAATTGTTGTTGAGGACTAGGAATCCGATTATCTTGTTTACGTATCATTTGGGCCAACCACCTTCTATGGAAATGAAAGAGAAGAACATTCTGCAGTATGGATTTGCACTGGATCGAAACATGACAAACACAACAAGAAATGCGGTATGACTGCAAAAATAAGCGTTACGTTTTCGAAAAGTTTTTGATGGAGCGAACTATGTTGAATGGTTCTCCTTATTACTCCTATGTTATTGCTAATATTAGAACAGCAACCTAATTGCCACTGTATAGTCTCTGTGATTAAAAAAGTCTACTCGAATAATGAATTAGATACTTGCCATAGGGATTTCTGTTCTGAACATATGTACCGTGAAGAAATATGAAGAAAGACTCTCAACTGGAATCATAAACATCTTCACATTTACTCAAGCAGCATTAAAATCAATTGGGACATAAAAATAGGTTTCTCAGTGGTGCATCTCAAGCCATCTTCTTCAAGAAGAAAGACTGAATTCAGATTAGAAAGGTAAAATTATGAAATAAGGATGTGCTAGTGACAATTTTAGGTTTTTGAATAGCGAGAATCGACGTTTGGCTTCACCATGTTTCGGATTCCAAGCAACAATTCCAAACGTAAAAACAATGGGATGATTTCTTCTTAGTAACGGTGTTGATGATTTTTATTAATTGGAAAGGTGATGAACGCAATATTTTAACATTCAAAGGGAGTAATTCTTGTAGATGGTCTTACAAATAGAACACGCAATTTTAAGATACCTACCATAGGTGCCTAGTGAGAAAATCTATCATCGCACAAGTATTTCGTTTGATGCGATGACCTCTGTGAGTTTCTGCGTTATATACCTACGAGTTTGGTGGCATTGATAACGATTAGAATAATAACAGTCTGCTGTTTAGGGATCCTGCAAATAAATTTGTAGAACAATTCCCGGGTATAAAATACATACAAACATGTCAGCAGTCAAGAACACAAATTTAAAAAGTGTAGTCACAGGCCATTAATTCTTCTATAGACCCATTAATTCAACTTAAAGAACAATTTATCGTCCAACTATTACATTGGTAACCACTGAATTGTCATTCGTTTTACACAAGAACATTTTTACATTCCGATAAACATCATCTGCTGAAAAGAATATGGAGATCTATGTAATACTGCATAGTTTTGGAAATTCACATTGTTGATATTGCGGCACATATTCTTAGCATTCTTCTAGTGAGAGATTCCAGATAATCGCCTATAATTTCAGTCTATGCTATCTGGAGCTTCTAACATATCAAAGAGCTCGTCCACTGCTAATTTCACTTTTTCAAATTCTTCGGTCCAATTCACCCCACTCGAGTTCTATTGGCGAGACATCTGGAGATTGGGGTGACCAAATCATCTGTGTCAACTTACCTTGTTCCTAGAGTGACGTCAAAGTTCTACGTACATTTTATCAAATCGTCTACAGCTATACAAATGATCGACGTTTTGAACCAAAGGTTTGGAATTTGGAATTATCTGTCCATAATGATCCATTCCAATCTGTTTTTTTTACCTTGTTGTTTCAGCAATGGCCTTGTGACTGCAATAGCCTTGACTCTTCCACTTAGCCCCGCTGTAAGAAGTCTCCGTTTAACTGTTGTGTGAGATACTGGAGTTCCCTTTGAAAGTTGTTGAGTGATCTCTGGGATGGTGAGAAACCTATTTCGTTTCGAAGATACTAAGTAAGCTGATCCTCAGTGGTTGATGTTTTCGATACCTTTAGATCTTTGGGGATCTGTGCTACTGAATATTTTTCACCACGTAATGTTATAATAGCTGGACTTTTTCCAATTAATATTTCTTATCGTTTTGGGCTCTTTTATAATTTATTTCATGGAACCGTTTCGTCTTAGTGTACTGTATATTAGAGTATTGTTTATGTAAATTGCGCCATAAATCTATCAAAATACAATTGAAATATATAATGCAAGATGTTAGGATATTGATATCGATACTTATATGTACTTCTACATATAGTTTTTATAGTCGCCCTCACATATGCATATTTGGACGGCATTGTACATCATCCATTAATTTTTACTTATTATATGTAGAATAAAACAGTACATATACAAATGTTTTGACGTATTTTACTATCCCTTCGGCCAAACATGCTTTCGTAATTATGCCCTAAATGTGGGTTTTTTTCTCCAAGATGTTGACATCGCAAGTGAAAAACGTAGAAATTGGATCTGTTACAAATACCTACATGAATAATAACGCAACGTGTGGAATTACATAAGTCGACGACATAAAAAAACAAATGTCACTCGAACAATAGCCGACTTAGCAGATCGAAAATTCCAAATTCTTGAAAGAAAAAGAAACGCATTGTTTTCTATATTTAGAGAGTCGAGAGCCGGATAGCCTTGAAGTCGAAGACGAGCCTTTGTAGAACGACATATTTACGTTACGCTAAATTGTTGTTGATAAAGATTCGTCCCCATCATTCGTGTGGACGCCTACGTGCCGGCAACTTTAGATGACGAGGAACGGTTACTGCAAATTTCTAAGAAACGTAGTACGGGCGGGTATATTTATACAGGATGTCTTAAATTATCATGACATAAGAAAGAATTTATTATATAAACATGTTTTTCAAAATGGGAAGCACCAAGTAAACTGAATAATATAGTTGAGCAAATAAATAAAAGTAAAGGAATCCATAGAAAAAGCTTCTTCTGCTTAGATACAAAGAAAACCGAAAGCATTTAATCTATCTTGTGATAATAACTTAGCCTGGAAGGTGAATGTTCTGCAAATGCTACTGCAACGGGTTGAGATAAGACAACATAACCGCGGTTAATGCATCAGGAAAATTAGTGATGTCAAATGATCTCAGAAAGCTCTTCAAAAATAAAAACTCTTGAAAGATATAGACAAAAAGGAAGTTGCAAAAACTTAGGAAAAGACATGAATGTGAAAAGTGAAGCATTGTTGATTGATAAATTCTGCAAGTAGTAAAAAAGCATTAACACCCAATTACAAAGAACGCAAAATATATCTAACAATGCAAATAATTAAATAACGTGTTCAGATCAGTCTCCATTTGCAAACAGACAGTAGCTTAGTCTATTATAAGAACTGTGTCTAACATTGAATGCATCCAAAGTATTTGCTCTTTGAACGAGAATAGAAAATGTCTTACTTTTTAGAAAAAGTCATTTTGTCTATCAGTACATTGACGGTTTCCGAAAACACAAACAATGGCGCATCAATAAACAATTATGTATGGGACTACCAGTTGATACCAAATCTGCTCAAGCTGATCATGTGATAAATTAATAACAGTTGGTATAATTTCATTAGCTACCAGTTTGTTACACTTTCCACTTATGAAATTACCATCAACAAAATACGGACGATATTATTACCCAAGGTGCCAACCCAAATATTAAGTTTTTGAAGATATTGAATTCGTTATAGTATGTCTGGGGTAGATTCTGTTGTGGCCCAAAACTTGCACCCGAAAAGTTGTGTTTCTCATAAAAGGAGAAAGCTGGTTCATCCATAAACACAATATTTCAAATAACATGAAATAAATTTTGAATTTCTGTGTGTATAGTTTGTCTGCTGTCTCATAGATATCTATTTCTTCAGAAAATATGGCTTGTATACAATTAATGTGACAAACCAACACCTAACACAGCTTAACGCTCACTGATACACAATATGATGAACTGCGGCCGAAAACGTCCGATATCGATGATGTAGTATATCTACTTAAGCGAACTGCTCTGTATATTTTTTTAATCTTCGCAGTATCACAACACCCTTTGACTTTTATATAGCAAAATTTGCCCGTAACCTTCCTCCTTCGCCCCAAACTCCAATAGGTCAATTAAGCATCTATATCGAAGTGAATTGGCTAATATGATACGATAAAATTTCACGCATAAGAATATCCGAGAGATAGAAATGGTAATTAAGCTTTTATGCTGTGTCCTAAATCTAAAGGTTCTAAGTGTACATACACCCTCGCCACATATCACATTCAAAAAGAAATAAAACAACATTTCGAATGATAGATGACCGCCGTAAAGGAAATTGATTTAAATTGTTAGAAGCGTTGTCGCGTTCTGAAGCACCTTTCGCGTAGGGGGAGTACGTATGGCGGCAGGCGCACGCTTAAATCGTATTATTCGTTAATATTCAATTCTATAAATATTTAATCTCGTAAAAAATTTTAATGTCAAACGATGTCCTCACGTTGAATGGTTGGTAAAAGGTTATCGTGTCGTCGTTCCGCTATGGTGGAATTTAATTTCTTCTCCTTATTTACATCTGCGTGTAAGCGGACTTTAGATTTTAACGTACCGGCGCGTACCTAGGCACGGAACGTCATTGACAATGAGTGTGCTAATTCTGCGCCTTTCCTTGATGCGCTTTTTTTGTGATTGCTGTTTGCGAAGAAATATATACATATATATGAGTGTATACGTAACCATAGTATCTACATCCGGTTGAAATCAATGTGTTATACAGTCTTTGAGGAAGTATTTGATATTAGTAATTATTTTACTTCTTCTAAAGCTTAAAAGAAACTACTGGAATATAGAATCATTCTTTCATAACAAAATTGGTACCAACATATAATCTATAGTGTAGTAAACCTAACGTATACAGGGCGTTTCACAACTCCGTATTATAATTTTGAACGTCTGACACTAGACATCAAATAATTTAGATAACGAGTACATTATTCTCTTTGATAAAGTCCACATTTTGAGAGCTGCAATCAAAATTGTGCGAAACTCACCTACCAGGCTGAGGTACGTCAATCGATCGTTGGTTTTACTTATCATTGACAACATTTAACGCAGAATAGCTACCTTTAGAAACACCATGACCCGTTTTGCTCTCCTTACCGCTTTAACTTTTACTATTTTAGTGTTAATTTCTTTTGATGTTTGATTTCTATATCAGCTGATTTTTATACACAATACACAAGTTTCACAATATCAGATTGAGAATAGTAGCAGCACTGCAATAAATGTATTGCTTGGATATTTACTTTGAAAAATACAGTGTTACCCCGTTTGTGACATTTAGCATATATTAATATCATTACATTAACCTCTCAATCGTTTTTAGTATTCCAGTCACATTGTGTATGTTATTTATATCCATATTACAAGCATTACAACAAATTGAAATAGCAATCTTCACTGCCAGATAGCGCCATACAGATGCGTTCATTGAATGATCGGGACCTTGGTCACAGAATCATACGTCACGTGATATAATGGGCACACATAATTTCACTTCTATTATGAAATTTCTGCATTTTTTTCTTTATAAAGGGTTTCTCTTTACCAGATGTGATATCTCCTCAAAATTATTATATAAAGTTACGAAGCACCCTGTATATTCTTACTTCTAACTTACAAATTTATTGCCCCGCTAATTAAATATAGTCCATATATTTTTTTAGAAAAATGAACGATAAATTGGAGATATTGAGGATACTTACAGTTAATACAAAAAGTCCTGATTGCGGAAAGTACCTAATGATTTTAGTGTTAGAACAGCACTAGAGAAAGTTGGCATGAAAATCAACAACTACAAAACAAGAACAATGATATTAGGAAAAACAAATGGACAATGAAAAACAAAAATAGGAAAGAAGAGGTGGACTGAACTGCAACAAGTGAAGAAATTGAATTACTTTGGAAGGTTTATAATACATGAAAAAACAAAATATGTTTTTGGACAAGAAACCAAGGCAAAAGATACGAAATACGAGTAACATAGAATGTTTAAACTTTGCTGGATCAATATCTACTGCAATAATGCTACTAAATACAGCTACTCATGGAATTGGTGAAATCATAAACGAGAAAGACAACATAAGTTGACAAAACACGCTACGACATGTTTTGAACGATTTTTTGCTCAACACATTGCAATTGCCTCTCGGCTAACTAGTTGCAAGAGAAAGAAACACTGGTTTGCCGATTCAAACACAGCGAAAACAAACGGGTACGGTGTCCCAACTCCTCTCCCGAGCAACACATGTATTACTAAACCAGAGAGGGTACGCACCAACAGAGTATAGGGTAATTGCACATGCAAATGATTTCTCAGGCTCACCAGGATGTATTAAACATGAAACCGAAAGCGAAAGCTGTTGAAGAGGTGGTAGAGAAAAGTTAATCGAAGCGGAATATACGAGGCAACACCACGAAAAAGAAAATACAGAGGACACACGGAGAAGAATACGAAGATGGCAGAAGGATATACAAGAAGTAGCGAAAATGTGAAGAAGGAAGAGAGAAGATAAGATTCTATTGAAAAAATAGTTTAAAAATGGGTTTAACTCGACAAACCTCACATTTATGTAAATGAACAGAGGGGTTAAACTCGATTTACTAGGCAGGTGAAACGTAAGTTTTCGTCGAATTCCAGAAATTCAGATGAATTCACAGCGGTTGGGCAACGTTTTATGGGCTAATGAAAAACATATTGAATTGAATGATGGTATTAATAACTGTGGAATCTGGGAAATCATGCTCAAGCTTCAGCTACCAACTGAGACGTGCCATGTGAATTATTTTTGAATCAAATAGCGAATACGTTTGATAGAATTTTAAAACTTTTATCTTTTCTCTTGCAAACCTGCTTTAAGTTAAAATTCTATTTAAAAGGTTCATGCCAGTATATCTAGCGTAACAGCAACCATAAAACAGGATCCGAAAAGAATATTTTCACAAATTTAAACAGTCGTACATTATTGAAGGTTCCTACAACATACAGCTAGAAGCTGTCGCCATCCGGTGGTAAAAGTTGTAAGTCTTTCTCTAAATACAATCTATTAATTAGATCTTCACATACCTTTTATATTATAGGTAATTACTATTATACGCTATTACTTAATTTCCAACATTGTACAACGGTACAATATAATCTGTCCGCCTTTATTAATGCAGTCACAGAGACAAAAGCGAGTAAACAATTTCAAGAAACGCTTACGACGCTAAAAAATGTTGCCGCATTATTCTTCTGCGATGTGTAACCATTTATCTTGCTGCCACTTTAATACAAGTGAAAGTATATCGCATGAGATTCGGTTCTAGCGATGTACGGGTCCGCAATCAACGTTTTCTGTTAGCTCCAGCTCTGGCGCCAGATGAAAAAAATGCAGGGCACTTAGCGTGGGTTATATTTATAACAAGGTATCTATTCCCTTTAGGTTACTACATTACAATATGGGTACACAAAACACAGGATGATAGAAATTAGGCTGCATAAAATTTAGGGGTTCATATTTCAGTCCAACGTACACATCGTAAAACAGCTGTGTTAAGTGTAAGCTTCGTCTAAATTAATTACTGCTTGTAATCCTCACCAGGAATATGCCACGATTTGGTGCCTCCTACACCCAATATATTGATGTAATAGTAACTAGCATGAACTACTTATGAATTGCTAACTTGTTGGTTTTAAACGTTAACAATCTATTGTATATAACCTTGTTTTAGCAAGACATATTAAGAATACTGATGTCGTTTTGAGTTGTACTTTGTTAGATATTACTTTCAACAACGAACCAAACTTCAATAACAATTTTGAAATCGTTACCTCGAAATTGACTAGACTCCTTTTGTACTAATTAAAACAAAAACAATGGGTAATTATTGAAACTTTAAGATGTATATACTTCTTTCACATTAACCCACAAATTATTTGTTGACTACTCATCTGTTCGAAAAATGGAAAAGTGAAATAAAGTGAACATCTTTCAGTATGATATAGTGAATAAAGTCGTGGATTACTTTGGCAGAAGTTATGACACTCGTACGAGCATCTTCCATATTAATAAACGAATAACTTCCGGAATTGGACCGTGTCATGATGAGATGAAATAAGAGCAAGAAGAGAAAGAAATAAAAAGAAAAAAGGGATAAAGGAAGAAAAAAAAGGGGGGTGTGAAAAAGAAAGAAAAGGTGAAAAGAGTAAGAGAAGGAAAGGGAGACAGAAAAAAAGGGAAAAAATGAAAAAGAAGGAAAAAGAAAGAACAGGAAAAGAGAAAGGTGGAGTTAGAGGCGAAAATCTTCTGAAGGTCAGAGGTTTCGCTTCCAGCGTGGTTAACACGTCAAGTTACCGTGCTACTTTGATTTCCCTGTTTGTCCTGAAGAAGTCTCCTATGACGGAGGTGAAACGTCAAGATCCCACCTTTCTTTTCTTCCCTTTCTTTTCTCGTTCTTTCCCTTTTCTCCTTTTTTCTGTCGCTCTTTCCTTGTCTTAGTCTTTTCACCTTTTCTTTCTTTTTCACACCCCACTTTTTTTTCTTCTTTTTATCACTTCTTCTTTTTATTTCTCTTTCTCCTCTTACTCTTATTTCATTTGTATATTTCTCATCATGATACGGTCCAATTCCTGAAGTAGTTCATTTATTACTGACTCTGGCCATGGAAGCCTACGTATTCACTCCATCTTGCATAGTCACGTCTCTCCTGTTAGTGAGACCACAATCGTGAACGCCATCATATCCTTCAGTAATAAAGTGACTGCAACTGATGATCTTGTTCTCAATTTTCTAATACGTCGTACCAGATTTATTCTTGCAAAACCTTTACAAATAATTTTTAACTTGGCTATTCCTACCTCTGTTTCCTCCATTTGGGCAAAGCAGCTAATGTTATATCAATTTCTAAAGACGGTAACACTTGCTAATTCAATATAGCTATTCTCCAAAATTTTGCTAAAATATTTGAGTCCTGTTTGTATTCCTATAGTCGAGTGCGAAGCCCTATACATCTTCATAATTCAGCAGAAAAATTGATCAATTTCTTAAATATTCGAAGATTGAGTCTTCGCTTTCATCATGACCTCTAAGAACTAATTTAAAAGCACTACAGAATTTAACACAACATATGGAAAGTTTCAATATATAACAATTTTTCCTCACAGCAAATATCGATTAAAAATAGTTTCCTGTCATATTTGTTTTGTAGAGTAAAGTAAGCCCCACTCAGGTATTAACGTGACCATTTATAGAATTTCTTTAATTTGGTACATGATGTATATCTTTCACACCTGTTCCAGTCCAACTATCTGATGATCTAGATCTCAGTATTATAGAGCAACACACACTAAAAACAATATAACAAATTTAACACTTCAAGTCCAGATATGCAATTACTTTTTTATATACAAGTTTTCGTATGAGAACATATCTCCGGCTCTTCCTTCCATTATTTATTCCAATTTTAGTTGAGATAATAGCCTACTTAACGTAGGAAAAATTCTATGCTAAATAACAACACCCATTTCCATAGCTAGGAAAAGAGGGCCGTTAAGATTGTGTTAGCAAAACCTGCATATAACGGCTAGACTCCGGTTGGTTCTTTGATCCATCGTTGCCCTAGCAACAACGGCTGCGATTTCGTAGAAGCCACAATATTTCATTCCAACTTGCTATATAACGTACAATTCATTTCACAGTGTTGACTATGGAATAAGAAGGAAACTGCAGGATTATTAAAAGTATATTTTCGCAAAAAGTAGATACCATAAATTTGTTTGTGAATTGATATGATTTTTAAACGATATATTAGAGGGGACGAATGGTGGATTAAATTACAAAAGCAAATAAAAGTGAAAATAACATTAAAAAATGTTTAGCACCTTTTACAGAAAATATCTACAATAATCTACATTCAAAACAACCAAATTTCTATAAATCGACTAACATAGGAATGATAAATAAACAAGAAATTTACAATTCTATCTACACTTAATAATGGATGTTGGAATTCAAAACAACTTTCTTCATACTGTCTACCAACTTGGTCAATTGTTAATTTCATATAAGTTTACGCTTTCATTTACTTGTAACCAGTATTTGTGGTTGCTGTAATTTCTTATTTGTTGGTATATTCCATTTTCCGTAAACACGGAGCAATTTATGGGAAAATTTGTTTCACTTGCGTATTTCTAAAGTAATATATAATGATTTTTTAAGCTTCCAACATTCCACTTAAATAATAACATAATCCAACACAATTTTCATAAGAATACGTTTCGAAATAAATATGTATGTGAAAATTGTTTAATGACTGGCAACCACTAGTTTGCTACAAGTAAAAAAAAATGCTACTTTTTCCTAATATTCAAGACAGTTGATTCTAGTTAACTCACCCAGACCTCACTAAAAACCTTTTCCCTAAGATTCCTACAGTATCTTAAATTCTCAAAGATATTGCCTATATTAGACATATACTTATACATACACACATACGTATGTATGTCCATACACAAGAATATTTCAAAAGGTACAGAGAAATATCTTATGTGGAGAAAGTAATTGACGAAGTAGTATTATTTATAGTGATGTTTCCTAATGCAGTAACATAAACAAGAGTTACATACTATCATAACTTAAGCAATAAGACGTAACACCAACGCCGCAGTATCACTAACAGAAAATTTGAAAGTGATTGAGGACCGCCGTCGAGAGATGTAATAATTGTTAATTGAGCCAATATTTACGAGAAAGAAAGTATCGGTTAATTTCCAAACGATTTTACGTCTGGTTTCACGATCTTTATAGCTTAAATTGTCATTTTTGACCATAGCTTTTAAAAAGAAATAAAGAAGAATTTATAAGGAGGAACCTTGAAATATTTGAACGTGTAGTATTTTTTCTCATGACGTATATTTCCGCTCCATATGGAGTTGACAATTTTCAATAATACGAGACCCATTCTAAGAGTAAAAAATGTTCTTTTATAGAAATTTTATTAGATATAACCAAACGAAACCCTATTTTACATAAAACTAGATACCCAAACTACTTTTATACGTAGTTACCATTCAAATTTACGCACTTGTCGTAGCGTTTTATCAGCTTTTCTTTGCCTTCTGCGTACTCAGTTGCCCCCAAGTTGTTGAACCACTGATTAGCGGCTTCTTCAAGTTCATCATTACTTCCGTAGTGAAAATCACCTGGGGCTGAGTGCGGACTGTATACCGGATGTTGAAAAGTTTTCCACCAAAACTGCTGAAGCAAGTCCTACGGACGAGGATGACTCCACAGCTTTTATGGTCTCATCTGTAGGCATGCAGTCGATGAGCAGAACACCATTACGATCCCAAAACACCGTGTAATCTTTCTGGTACTCAAAATTTGTTTTGCTTTCTTTGATTTCTTTGCGGATTGCGGATGATTGTCAATGCAGCTGCCATTCGTTTGGTTTTCTATTCTTCTGACAAAATTCGAGAAGCCCACTTGGTACACACTTTGTTATAGCTCAGATCTGCACCAACAACGTACAACAGAGTTCTTGAAATTTTAAGAAGGAATGAGTGCAGTGCACTAATTGTGGAATGCACACTTTCTTGGATTTTTGTTTCAACCCTAACGATGTTCATTATGAACATTCACCCGTCCACCATTAAACATGATACACTACTTCCTAACTGATGCTTCGTTCATCACGCTACCGTAAACTAACTAAGGTTTTGTGTCTATAAATTTCGATTGGTAGGACTTTTTACGCATTAAAAAAGACAGAAAATACTGCGCACCTCATATTCTTATCACATATTTTAAAATCGCACAACTAAGCAGTAATCAACCGTATTGGATCGTTGCTTCGGCCAAACTGAAGCTGATTAGTACCAAGGTCAGTGGCGGGTCGGCGGTGGTGGTGGAGGGACGCGGTTACGTGTGACAACAAAACGTTTATTACTTTCCGAATGGCCCTCGTACATCTAAACTTCCATCTTGTTGTGACTGATATTAATTCTTACGTTTTATTTTCTATGCAACTGTGCAAGATTAGGTTCCTGCCTTTTATATCAATTTTCACATACACTTGCCATGCATTTTATTTTATTAGCATTTGTTGCTTCTTAGCAGAATTACTAGATCTTCAACTTTTGCCAGACGTTACTAATATTGGTACAGAAGAAATGTGCTTTACTTAGTATACAATCCTATCTAGAGTTCTTATTTGCTATTTCCATCATTTGTTGAACTTATGCAGTCCGATGTTTCGGCAGTTCGTCTCCAGGGTAGCCCTGAGAAGGGCTGTTGCTTGCCAGATCAATCATACGTTCGATGATTTTTTTGTTTGACATATTTGTCTTCCCTATTTCTTATTAGTGAAAATTGTCGTGGCTGTGGATCGAACTCGATTGATTTATGTATATTTTTACCCTGAAGACGGCAGTAGACGAAGTGCCGAAAGGTCGGACTAGCTCAATGAACGATGTAAATAGTGCAAACAACAATTCTAGTTATTATGAGGATCTATCGTCAACAGCATCACGTCAAGAGAATCCTATCTATCTGATTGTGTCTTTTTTTCGTCATATAGCAATCAAGAATGTATTGATTTTGAAATGATAATAGCCCTACTATTATCGAAAGAATTGATACGCAAAATAATGGATTATATTTAGAAGAAACTCAAGCAAGACATTTTGCCTCAAATTCTGCAACTAAATATAACTAAAAACGTCACTCCAATCGCTCCATTCATCACAAATAAATTTATCGCCTCAGATTTACTCATACGTCACCTGCACGTTTCTAATTCAAGAACCGAACCGTTTGAAAATCGACAAATAAGGTACAATATCGGCACGTTTGCGACATGTGATATACAGTACAATCGCATGCAAGGAACGTAAAAGAACAGCGCAGCATACAGAACGTAATTGAGATGCAACCTGCGAGTCGGGGCAAACTTTTACCTTGGCTCCGCTGTTTATTTACGGCAAATATGTTGAATATTCTAATGAAATAAACCTGCTCGGGGTATTAATTTAGAAAGTGATTATCTAAAGACGCAGAAGACTCTTCTTTTCCGATTGTGAGATGCGAGGTAAGTCTTGGGTAACCGAGTGTGTTCCGAGAAACTGATATTGATCGTTGATTGTTTTACGACTTCCAGGTTATTTCCCTTTCGTAATTTTTACTTATAGATGTTCAAGTTGAAATAATTTGAAACGTTGGGCAATGTTCGTGGAATTCAAGATATATAATTTTTTTTACATCTAGATTACTACTTTAGAATGTACTTTTACGGCAGCTAAATGTTAGCTACTGTTTTTATCAAATAATTATTTACAAATGACGATTGCAAGGACTGTGTGGATGTACAATTCACAGGTATAGCAGTAAACTCCTCCCACACAAATTTATTAATTATGCGGAACGCAGCGTTTCGAGAGCACGTGGGCTCTCATTGTCAACCGTGTTACCGACTGAAAGTAAAAACTGTATCACACATGCAAATTATTTTCTACGCAGCCTCTAAAATTTCTAAAACATATGACTATTTACAATCTACTCGGTGGTCTAATGCCTTTTTCGGGAAAGGATGGACCGAAAGCGAATCGTATCTTTAACAGGGCCTATGGTAATAAATCCATCAAACTCGAGTGTGCAATTGGGGGTGGTTCTCTGTTCAATAAGTTTCCGTTCTTTTTCATATATACCGTTTCGTACGCGTCTAATTCTCTATACGAGTTCACGTTTTTAAGTAGTGTCAGATTTTTTAAATCAATCTTATGTCCGGATTTTACCATATGCTCTGCTACGCTTGATAGTTCTGGTTTGTCGAAACGATAGTGTCTAATATGTTCTTTGAACCTCGTTTCGATACTCCTTTTTGTTTGTCCAATATAAACTTTCTCACAATCATTGCATGCGATTTGGTATATTCCAGACCTTTTTATCATCTCCGGTTTATCTTTGGGATTCCATAAGAGATTCTTTAAGTTGTTTTTTGACACAAAAGACACGTTCATATTTAGTTGTAGGAAAAATTTACTTAACCCTTTTACTGTTGGGTGAAAAGGAAGAGTTATAAATTTCTTATTACCGATGTTTGTTGATGTCAAAGTCGTGGAATTTCTGATGTGTTGTTTGTATTCGACCTTCCTTAAAATACGGTCGACATCCATAGAAGAGAAACCATTGTACCTCGCTACATCTTTGATATACTTCAATTCTTTGTCATACCTGCTCTTGTTTAGCGGAAATCTGACGAGTCTCTTGACCAGAAAACTAATCGCGGACATTTTTTGTTGTTCGCAATGGTGCGAATCAACCGTGATGAATCTGTTGGAATTAGTTTCTTTCCTGTAGATGTCTATTTCTAATTTATTGTTATTGCGTATGACTAGAGTATCTAGAAACGGAAGGCGATCGTTCACTTCTTCTTCAATAGTAAACTTGATCGTGGTAAATTTTGAGTTCAGTTCTGCTAGAAAATCTTGCATAATTAATTAATTTGTGTGAGTGGAGTTTACTGCTATAGCTGTGAATTATTTACAAGTTATTGCTTTGAATTGATTTTTGAACATTTTTCTCGGTAAATAATCGCATTACTTATTCGATAAAATACGAGGTGTGTTTCCGATTTTCGACGAGATAGCTTCCTACATTCTGCACATCAGCTGCCTTATCTCCTTGAGAACAAATTAACGCCATTTTGATATGAGTGTCTATTGTATTTGCTTCGCAGTAAGTGAACAAAATACTCAAGAAATTTGAAAATCTTGCTGTGTATATAGGTAGATCTATAATTCGCCTTTGAAATACAAAAAATGTGAAAGTTACTGGAGTTCGCAATCAAATTTACATGATTTATGGACAAAATTCGATAGTGACTAAATGGTGAAGAGCTAAGCATTTCGTAGTTCTCGATAGACTTTCCTCAAATTTCACTTTCGCTATTTGATGAAATTTTATTTGGAAAACAGACACTTTTGAAAACCGTGTACTCGAATATCCAATACTCACAGAGCGTTACAAATCGAAACGACATGCAAATTCATTTGATTGCTTTTACTAGATAAAACGAAGATGGTGATGTCTTCTTAAGCTATATAGTCATTGGGAGTGGGACTTAGGTTTCTCATAGAACATTTGAGACATTCAAACATCACATCAAACCCAAACCTTCACTACTCTTCAAAAAATCATATGCGTAGTCTTATGGGACAAACAAGGTGGCCACAAAAGAAGGCAATTAGCGACAGTTCTTATTAGGAAACCTTTAGAAAATAGGGTTGTTCTTATTCATGGCAATGGCGTTCACACATGGCAAAGGTGGCAAAATAACTCCTGCAGGACTTTAGTTGGGAAGAAATTTATCATCCCATTGTAGTCTAAACCTCACACCGAGTAATTTTTATACATTTTTACACTTTAAATATTTCTTTTCTAGTCAGCAGTTCGACAGTGATAACGAGGTGAAAGATGTGACATTGTAATCAACAAGGGTGATAATATAATAATTACAAATAAAGATAGTTTAGAGTCTGTACCAATTTACATGTTATATTTTTTTTAGTATATTCCAGGCTTTATCACGTTTTGAAACTTATCTTGTATACATACTTCGTGTTTAGTGTAGGATAATGCGGAATTTAAAACGTATGCAACTTAAATACATTCTAAACTGTACAGTATACAAACAGCATAAGGTTATCGACTTTGTATATATGAATTGTGTATGGTGTACATAGATATATCGTATCCTCATATAGTCGGGATGTATATACAGATTGTCCATGAAATAAAATAGAAAAGTGTGAAGAATGGAAAGATATAATTTCATTAGACTTAAATCCCGATTATTTTGCGAAAATTCCTACAAGGGTGCGAGAAAAAAATAATATTGTTATTTAAATATTTGTACTTAAACACGTCATTGATCTCTTAGCATGCCGTTTGAAAGGTAAACAGCGTTATCTTGTAGTACTTTATAACATCGACAGCTGTGTTATTGCAGTTTATGCAGTCTGTGCGTATGTATGAGAATTTGGTTGGATAGATCTATTATGCAGACACAGTCTGCATTCATAGGCGACATATACAGGGTTGCGCAGGGGAACGGGAAATTCGAAAGGTACGTACCACAGAGAACATTGAGGCTGTTAGAGCTGCAATCGAGAGAAGTCCTCGCCGGTCCGTTCGACAGCATGCATCTACGCTAGGGATTAAGCGACGAAGCTTACAAAGAATACTGCACGAATTACATTTGCATCCCTATAAGTTGCAGATTATGCAACAATTACATGAACGAGACCCAGCGTCACGTATGGAGTTTAGTAGGCAGATATTGGCTAAAATTAACGACGACGCGAATTTCGTTGGTAACATATGGATATCAGACGAAACCCATTTCCACCTGAACGGTTTCGTAAACAGACAGAATTTTCGTTATTGGGCCCAGGACAATCTTTGTGAGTTATACCAGCTACCACTACATAGCGACAAGGTCACAATATGGTGTGCTGTATCATGTCATGGTGTTATCGGCCCTTATTTTTTTGCACGTGAGGATGGTAGTGCAGCGACAGTAACTTCCGCTCGATATGTTGAAATGCTTCAAACATTCTTTACACCGAGACTGTACGAGCTTAATCTTAACATGAAAAACATGTGGCTTCAGCAGGACGGAGCCACGTCACACACTGCTCGAAATTCGATGGCAGCAGTTCGTCAATTGTTTGGAAGACGCATTATTTCACGTAACGGTGACATTGAATGGCCTGCGAGATCCCTTGATCTTAGTGTGTGCGACTTCTTCCTGTGGGGGTATCTTAAAGGCGAGGTGTACCGTACACGACCACAACAATCCATGAATTGAAGGAGAACATTCAACAAGAAATCACTGCCATTCCCCAAGATTTGCTACACCGCGCATTCCAGAGTTTTCATAACAGGCTGTTAGAGTGTGAACGCCGAATGGGAAGACATCTTTCCGATGTCATCTTTAAAAAGTAAAGAGACACTTTCGGACATTTTGATTGTAAAAACATAAATGGCATGCTGCATACATGCACTTTCGTTAATAAATTACTAGTTTTATGAATTTATTCGTGGAAGTGACGTTATTTCAAAATTTCCCGTTCCCCTGCGCCACCCTGTATTACACTTTCCTAGGGTGTTTTAATTCTGACGTTCGTGTCGTATTTGAGTCAAACTATTTTTGGGATTTATGTTCTATATAATTATACCTTTTCATTTTCTGTACCTTTTTATTTTATTTCAAAAACATCCTGTATATATATACATACAATTTTCCGGCTGTTGATCAATGTAGATAGCTGATTCTCAGAAGAACCTGCAGTAGTGCGATATTTCTATGAAGCTTCTTTATACCCAGAAATATGAAATTACCACATTTATAGCAACACTATTTCGTGTTATCAAAATGTATATTAATCCTAAAGCAAGTTATAATTTTTATAGTTTTATTACTTATTATCACAGCTGCGCGAAACTCTACAACTATCTACATATATATATTTCGTAACTTAAAAATGTTTTGGGTATTAGTTCTGCATGCATGGTTAATTTCTGAAGATTAAATGCGTGCGTATTTGTAATTAAATATTTTTCAATAAACGTTTTAAATTTTAGTGTATTAGTTTATCTGTGTGGTCGCACTGCATTTTTATGACGTCGCGTTAATGACGTGTATGTGAACTTAGAGTGCCTCGACTAGAAACGATGATAATAACAACATTCTTCCATTAAACATAAGATAACGACTAAAATCAGATTGTCGAAGCAAAAGCATCAAAAGTAGAAAAGACTTGAAACGTATAAACAAAAAGGAAACTATAGATTCTTAAAAAAAGTATCTAAGGCCTGCATACATATAGCCTGAGCGAGAAAATTGTGCAACAGCCAACATCTAACAGAATGTAATGCTTGCAGAAATGTAATACGATGAACTCGTTAAATGTAACCCAAGACGTGTGATATACCATCACATGCCTTGCCATCCAATATGGTATCGGTGGTATATCTACTTGAGCGAACTGATCTGTATAAGATACATTTCCTATTATACTCTTATGTTAGGTATAGAACCCGCAAAGTTATAAACAATGCTATCATAAAAATATTGGTAATCAGAATGCTTATGTTTTGTTCTATAGTAGTCAATTTTATGTGACAACGATTCACTGTTTAAATTCTTAAAAAGTAATTATTTCGCTTCTCAGAAAAAAAATAGCCGAATGTAAAATTAAATCGACATTAACGACGGGAAAACCCTATAAACGCACTAAAAATAAGAATCGCTATGTTGTACATGTCTGTAGATATCTATACAAGTGTATGTCCGTCATTGCTTATGCAGACTCTACAAAGCTATGCGATGCATTTGATGACATTTGATTGTCGTTCGTTTGCCGCGCTACGCGTGCAAGAATTTATGATTTTTCAGCGTCGCTTGTTGCTCAATACCCTGTACTGTTGATTCGACACGTTTTAACTGCACTCATGACATAAATACCTCAGCGTTGTTACTAGACTAAGACATAAATATATAGGTAGGCAGTTCACCTTCTCAAATCTCTTATTCCTTTAATTGAATTATTAATACGAAAAGATTGTTGTTATATTTAATAGATATTACTACAGTATTATGCTAAATTTTAACTAAGATTTTAAAAAGCTACAGAAAAATGTTTCACTGGAAAAAGTAACATCGTGAACTTCACATATCTAATTGTACCTATAACATTGTTAATGCCAGTAAGAAATTGAACTGGAAAGTGAAATTAAGAAATTGTACCTTGTAATTGTAAAATTAAGTAGACGTTGCAACTGAATCATTGTGTGTACACAGAGCATTCCCACAGATTTCACGGAATTGCTAATCGCGGATTGGTTTAATTTGTCTCGGAAGTAAGCTTAATATTCCCATGGTTGTGAATAAACAGATAATTTTCTATCAAATATGTAACACATGGGCTGCAAAGTCCCGGGCCTAACACATAGATGACGCTAGTTTTATTGCAGTCACCTTTCTCTCAGTTAGCACTAACCTTCAAAAGACAGCCGTTAAAATTTCATGATATTCTATTCATTAGTTTGTGAGTTATTGTGCTAAGAGTCACGCTACTTTTGTTATTTTCAAAACAATGGATCAAAAACAATTTCGTGTTTTAATTTTACACTGCTTCTTGATGGGAAAAAGTACCGTTCAAGCGAAGCCATGGCTTGAAAAGTGCTATGGGGACTCCGCTCCATCAGAAACAACAAACGTTGGTTTGTTGACTTCAAACGTGGTCGTAGAGACACCGATGATGCAGAACGCAGTGGGTGTCCAAATGAGGCGGTAACACCAGAAAACATCAAAAAAATCCACAAAATCGTTTTGAATGATCGAAAAGTGAAGTTGCGTGAGGTAGCTGACATCGTAAAGATATCAAAAGAACGTTTTGGCTTTATATTGCATGAGCATTTGACTATGAGAAAGCTCTGTTCAAAGTGGGTGCCGCGTTTGCTCACTGTTGACCAAAAACAAGAACGTGTTGATGATTCTGAGCAGTGTTTGGCCATGTTTAAACGTAACAAACTGGAATTTTTGCGTCGATATGTGACAATGGATGAAACATGGATCCATCACTTCACCCCGGAATCAAAACGATCGTCATCTGAGTGGACAGCAACTGGTGAACCTCGTCCAAAGCGCCCGAAAGCACAGCAATCGGCTGGAAAGGTTATGGCCTCGGTATTTTGGGATGTGCGTGGTGTAATATTCATCGACTATCTTGAGAAAGGAGATACCATCAACAGTGAATATTATATAGCGTTATTGGAGCGTTTGACGGCCGAAATTGCAAAGAAACGACGGCATATGGCAAAGAAAAGAATGTTGTTTCATCAAGACAACGCACCGTGTCACAAGTCAATCAAAACAACGGCAAAACTACATGAATTGAACTTCGAATTGCTCCCACATCCACCGTATTCGCCAGATTTGGCTCCCAGCGACTACGGGCTGTTCGCAGACCTCAAAAAAATGCTCGCCGGTAAGAAATTTCGCACGAATGAAGAAGTTATCGCTGAAACTGAGGCCTATTTTGAGGCAAAAGATAAATCGTTCTACAAAAGTGGTATTGAAATGTTAGCGCGACGCTGGAATGATTGCGTTGCTCTTGATGGAGATTACGTTGATGAATAAAACTAATTTTGAACCAAAAAAACCGTGTTTTCTTTGTTAGGCCCGGGACTTTTCAGCCCATGTGTTATATCTGTTGGAAATTATAGAGAAAAAGAAGGGTGGAAAGGTGGAGAAGTGCTGTCGGGTTGAAGAAGGCAATGCTATTACTGTTACTAGAGCTTAATATCAAAACATGGTTAAAAGCCTTTTGTTTAACGATTTGGAAAATACAGAGGTCGAGGACATTTGGTTTCAACAGGATGGTACCACATCTTATGCAACCGTTGAGGCAATAATTAAAAGTAAATTTTAGACAAATGATTTAGTAATGGAATAATTTCCCGAAGATGAAACATTGGCTGGTGTTTTAAAACCATCAGTTTTGATGGCTGAAGTACCAGCAGTTCTAAGATGAAATCAAATACGCATTGAATCAAATGCGAATCGGACGAATTCCAGGGAAACACAGTATTACTACAGATATGTTAAAAGTAGGAGGAAATACCATTGTTACAGCTACGAAAATGCTCTTAAACAAATGCCTTAGAGAAGGTAAAATGCCTAATAACTGGCAAAATGTACTAGTCATCTTATTGCATAGAAATGGTGATACATTGAAATTGGACAATTATAGACCTTCTTCCTCATCCGTACAAGCCTATTACGTATAGATTGAGAAACAAATTAGACCAATATCAACCTCCCAAACAAGCAGGTTTTAGAAAAGGGTGTAGTACGATAGAACATATCCAGACAACGTCTACATTAACAGAGAAGTGCAATGAATACAATCTCCTGCTCTACCTTGTGTTTGTTGGCTATAATAAGGCCTTCGATTCAATTGAAATTTGGGCAATTTTAAGAGCTATTGACCACGCAAGAATCGATTCAAGACATAGGAACCTCATAAACTATAAAACTACATTTCAAGTTCAAATTACAGATAACTATGTAACAGATAAAGTTAATATCAAACGAGGAGTGAGACAAGGTGACACAATATCTCTTAAACTGTTTACCCTTGCCCTTGAAGATGCTTCCAAAAAACTAAATTAGGATAAAAAAGGAGTAAACTACATAAACCACATTCGTTTTGCGAACGATATTGTACTGAACAATCCCAAGCCTGAAGAATTATAAGAAGTGCTAGATGAGCTTGGAATGATATCGAAAGAAGTAGGACTCTCAATAAATCTTAGAGAAATAAATGTATTGCTCCTGGATAGCACAATATTTAGAATAGGGAATAATACTTTGGAAAAAGTGGAAGAATACATTTATCTGGGGCATTCACTGAAACTCGAGAAAGAAAATCAAACTGCCGAAGTAAATAAAAGAATGTGTATGACATGGACAATAACAGGTCAACTAGGATTTATACTGAAAAGTACCAATTAACTTAAAAAGAGAAGTATTTAACATGAATATACTTCCGGTGTCGACATATGGAATGGAGACCATGTCACTAGCCCTCAAATCTGTGAACAAATTAAAAATAACACAAAAGGGTGTCGAATTAGTTATGTGGAAGGGGTGGAGGAGTAAAGTTAAGAAATCAAATAAGTAATCATGAGATAAGAAAACGAATCGGAGTGGACGTTGTCATGGAAAGAATGGCATGGAATAAATGGAGATGGATAGGACACTTAGCGAGTCAGGAAGGAATAAAATGTACAAATCGTATTCCCAAATGAAGGTCATACGTCATACGTAAACGAAACATCGAAAGACTGGTAAGAACTGGTTACAGGTGGTACAAGATAGTATTAGATAAAAGCAAAAGGAACAGGCATATGTTCACGAGTGGACAACTAAATGCTGAGAAGGGAAGACTTTAAAGCCATGCAATTTTTTCCTTTGGGCTTATTTAAACCAAGGAAACTTGCGCTAATAATTCGAAGCCAGTTGATGATCTTAAGGAGAACATTATTGATGGTTTTCGTTAAATTGTTGGAAATTTTGATCAGAGAATTGAGTCCTACCACACAGATATTATTTTTATTGTCTTTTGCACTAGCATTAGAAGTAAAAATATTGTTACATTTTAAATGATCTATGTGTTCTGATATAAATTTATTTTTATTATAGCGAGGATCCTACGGCATTTTCTGCATCTCTCATTTTGATCTTCACTCATCTATATTTTTCCAAACTTTTTCTTTTATTGCTTTGTCTCTGCTGGCTTTCTCGATCCAATCCCTCCATTATGTCCCTGGCCTTCCTCTTCTCCTTCTATTTTGTGGTGTACAATTTAGCTATAGCATATAAGCTGTCTTGTTTCGATTCGATCCGCACTAGTAATAACTCTTCCTGTTCTTCATCGTATCTCCTCGTTTCTTACATGTTCCAATTTTGATACTCCGCAGGCTTTTCTATGTGTCTATGTACATTCCTTTTGTTGCTGTTTGTCATCTGCCAGCTTTCTGCACCGTATGTTAGAGTGGGCTTCACGACGGCTTTATATATTTTTATCCTTGTTTCCAGTTTTAATGCTTTAGACCACGGCAAGGAATTTAAGACCTGGGTTGCTTTTTCCTCTGTTGTATTTTATTTCGTATGTCCATTTCCGATGTATCTTCCTCACTAAGGATGTTTCCTAAATATGTATACTGGTTTGTCTTTAGACCGCACTTTTATATATTCACTATATTATATTTATTGTTAGGATATAAATTTATATAATTTAAAAAACTAGTTTCAAGTTGGAACATAACAAAACACACCAGTCAACACGTTGCGTTTCTTCGTCGTCTTTAACACTCTGTACATGTTAAAAATTCACTTTTCTCGCACGAAATACTTGCATGTAGTTTTGTAATTCCATGCGCAACCGTTTTCTTGATTACCAACATTTAACATGCAACCAGTCATCCTAGAGCAATTTACTATGTCTGCGTTACATTTAACGCGGCCGCGTTATGTAATTAAGGAAATTTTTACTGTTGTGTTTAAACGTGCGGAAAAGAAATTGCACAATTAATTATTCCGTTTCATTATCTGGCCACTTTTTTAGCCACTACTGCCTCTTCGAGCGGAAACTAGACAACATGGGTCCAACCGTACCGTACAGATACAACGGGAGTGAAGCCGTTACAGTTAATAGAGTCGGAATACTCTTTGAGGACTTATTCTATGTGTATTTAGGTTTATTTTTGTTTTTTTAAACGGAAGAAATGAGAAAATCGTTATAGTAAGAGTACTTTCTCCTGGATTAGCATTTTTTCGTGGTTTTTTGTTCTGAATTATTATGAATTAGAAATTTAATTGAATGCTTTGTGAAAATAAATTTAGAATTCTCAAAACCGCCAAAGGATTTGATTGAAGCTACACTGCTGAGCAAAAGAACGTATCTCTGCGCTCTTTGCTGGTTCTATTCGAATTCGCTAAACATGGCATCCGCCTAGGTAACACTTGCACCATATCCAACTCAACGCCTTAACGGCAAATTAATTAGCTGATTTATAAATTTGCATTAGTGTCACGATACGCAAACTTACTGTAGTAAAATTCTACAGTATAGCAACACAACGTTGAAAAATAACTTCAAAAAAATTAGGTATTGATGTAAAACGAGATCTAAATCCACACCCCACAGTAATTTTGGAATTATGTAGTTTTTGCTGAATAACCTTTACAAAGCAAACTATAGAATCATGGATATTATCAATATCCTTTTATCAATAAAACAACCACTTCTTCTAAAATTGATCAATTAACATATAAATTACTTCTCAATCATTGTAAAGGTTCTTAATAATTCTTAAACAGTTTTTAATCTTGGGGAGAAGCTTGTTGATGGTCTTCGTGAAAAGAGGCGCAGTTTTTTTCGTATTTACAAGCCACGGCTTTTGTACTATAGACCAATCGGCTTTCATAAGGAAGTGCTGCTCTTATGGATATTGTATTCAACTTTGCCAGAGCGACATAGCTGCTTAATTCTCTGTATATTGTCGCTCTGAACATCTTGGTTAATTGGTGACACGTAAACGTTAATTTAATTGTCGAAGAACTGGGCTTCATATATTTTTGCGCAAGCTCTATCATGAGCATCCGGTGTATTCTTTTCACAAAGGAAACTATATTCGGCGCTTCGTACAAACTCGTTTTCGTTGCCAGCATCAATTAATGCATACAAATTGAAATCTTAAATAAACGCTTGTTTATAAGTCAATCCCCGTTTCTATCACATAATGCTTTGTATTCACCCACGACTCATCAGGAAAAAAGTACTTCTCTCTTCTTTGCTGTGTTTCCTAATTAAATTCATTCAATTCACCAATATTAGCTTTCTCCAATTTTCTCAAACAAAATATCCGCTAAGTATCTACACAGCGTAGTTCTTTAAAAGCTGAGTAAGTTTGCTTCACTATTTATAGTAGTTAACGTCATTTGCAGCGAGCATAGAGCATGCTTTGCACGCTTGGCTATTAATCTCGGGGTGCCGGGTTCGAACCCTGGGGCTGTTTCTCAGGGTTGAGGTATTCTGTGGTTTTCCTCGCTCAATTACAAATGCTGAAAATGAATATCTTAAGACGCACTACAGAAGACGGCGTAATAATAACTCATGGCTGGCTGATGCTTCCTGTAATTGGTGAAAGCTGCTGAGGAATGCGAAGGTATCACTTATTATTATTATTATTATTATTATTATTATTATTATTATTATTATTATTATTATTATTATTATTATTATTATTATTATTATTATTATTATTATTATTATTATTATTATTATCTCTTTAAAAAACTGTGGTTCTGGCAACTGTTTATGGGTATCAATCATATATTTTCATACTGAAATTCTTGTAAATAATAGTCACCGTTAGCTCTCTTTTAATTCTTAGGTTGAATGGTTTTCGCTTTCCATGCGAATAGTGTACACATTTTTTTTACTGAAGTCAACGGTATTGCTAGCTTCCTTCACTGCTTTGGAAACAGGCTTTTTGTAAGCAATTCAAAATCATTTGCTTTTATTATTATTGTGCTAAGAGTCACGCTACTTTTGTTATTTTCAAAACAATGGATCAAAAACAATTTCGTGTTTTAATTTTACACTGCTTCTTGATGGGAAAAAATACCGTTCAAGCGAAGCCATGGCTTGAAAAATGTTATGCGGGCTCCGCTCCATCAGAAACAACAGTAAAACGTTGGTTTGCTGACTTCAAACGTGGTCGTAGAGACACCGATGATACAAAACGCAGTGGACGTCCAAATGAGGCGGTAACACCAGAAAATCGTTTTGAATGATCGAAAAGTGAAGTTGCGTGAGTTAGCTGACATCGTAAAGATATCAAAAGAACGTATTAGCTTTATATTGCATGAGCATTTGACTATGAGAAAGCTCTGTTCAAAGTGGGTGCCGCGTTTGCTCACTGTTGACCAAAAACAAGAACGTGTTGATGATTCTGAGCAATGTTTGGCCATGTTTAAACGTAACAAACCGGCATTTTTGCGTCGATATATGACAATGGATGAAACATGGATCCATCACTTCACTCCGGAATCAAAACGATCGTCATCTGAGTGGACAGCCACTGGTGAACCTCGTCCAAAGCGCCCGAAAGCACAACAATCGGCTGGAAAGGTTATGGCCTCGGTATTTTGGGATGTGCGTGGTGTAATATTCATCGACTATCTTGAGAAAGGAAATACCATCAACAGTGAATACTATATAGCGTTATTGGAGCGTTTGAATGCCGAAATTGCAAAGAAACGACCGCATATGGCAAAGAAAAAAATTTTGTTGAATTGAACTTCGAATTGCTCCCACATCCACCGTATTCGCCAGATTTGGCTCCCAGCGACTATTGGCTGTTCGCAGCCCTCAAAAAAATGCTCGCCGGTAAGAAATTTCGCACGAATGAAGAGGTTATCGCTGAAACTGAGGCCTATTTTGAGGCAAAAGATAAATCGTTCTACAAAAGTGGTATTGAAATGTTAGAGCGGCGCTGGAATGATTGCGTTGCTCTTGATGGAGATTACGTTGATGAATAAAGCTAATTTTGAACCAAAAAAAGCGTGTTTTCTTTGTTAGGCCCAGGACTTTTCAGCCCATGTGTTATTGTACCGAATTTAAATCATACACAATATGGCCAACTCTACTATTTTCTATTGACTAAATTATCCGTGAGTGTAGTGAATAACTGACCAATCGTAATTATGTTGTCGTTGCACATAAATAAATTTCAGTTGAAGGTATTTTCCAAAATATTGACCATTCCACTCAACAGTAATACTTATATATTCCCAGGTATAGCAGTAAACTCCAATCACACAAATTAATTAATTATGCGGAACGCAGCATTTCGAGAGCACGTGGGCTCCCATTGTCAACCGTGTTACCGACTGAAAGTAAAAACTGTATCACACATGCAAATTATTTTCTACGCAGGCTCTAAAATTTCTAAACCATATGACTATTTACAATCTACTAGGTGGCCTCATGCCTTTTACGGGGAAGTATACTTATATAGTTTAGTCTAAATATAACAAACTGCCGAAATCAATCGCCAAAATTATAAGCAAATGATTTATAAAATACCTTTCCCCTTCATCATTATTTCGTTTTCTATTATAAAGACATCAATTTCTTATTAGAGATGTACATCTACTTAATTTTTTTTCAACAAGTTGTGAAACACCGTATATAAACAACCCGTTACTGTTGTTTTATCCAGAAAATAATAATAAATAAACCCAGAAGAAATATGGTTAATTGATTTGGAAAAATGCCAACAAATAATTCATACAAATTAATTTATACATTCACATTGTAAAATATGTTAGTCATAAACCACCTGTCTAATACAGTCACGATTTGAATATTAAAAGACATGTATAAGTGATAATAACAGTTAGAATGCAAATTAGATGCAAAACATATAACCAAGAAAACAACATATTTATTTATATCATCTTTATAAAGAACTTGACAATAACATGATCTTATACTGTTAACCTTAACTTATTCATTAGCATTAATCCCAACACCACATACAAATAATGCAGCCGAATCTAATCATCAGAGTTTAGACTATACTTTTTTAAAATGACATACTATTTCCCCTTTTAATGAGTAACTGTTTGAAGTTCAAACGCTCTTGGCAACAAGACAAAAAGAAGGAAGAAGGAAAAAAAGAAAGAAGAAATCTCCAAACGACAAACTTTTCTATATGTGCATATAGTTTAACACACAATGTATCCTCAGAATTAGCGAACATCTATTTCACTCAATGTTATATAACGCCTGTCTAAACAAGCGAGAACGTGTTAATCCTTATGTATTCAAATTTCATTTTCGTGATGAAAATGCCGTTACTAATTATCACTTGTTCTTTAGTAGAATTGCAATAAATCATAGATGCGCAGCCGCTCGCTTACCTTGACCTTTCGAACCAATAAAAGTTATTCGAGACGTTTGAACAGAACGTTTACGTTAAATTCCTCTACACCTTGTGCTTTTGTATTTTAACACGTACTTACGTATACATGTATAATGCAAGAGATTTCATCGACATTATTACTCTAATCGAAGACTGCGAGAGAAATTTGTAGTATTTGTGTGGAATGGGGAAGCTTGCAGATGTGCAATTTATTTGTTTGATAATATATAGAAGTATAGTCAGAAAATTGAATGTAACGTTTTCCCAGTATGTTTAAATACATCCTATTGCTATAAAACTAGGATTAAATCAGGAAAGTATGTTTCACACGCTTTACCTTCCTTTTGATTTATATTAAGAAATTCATTTGGGATATTGAGCACTTGCAGGAAGACGAGGGGGACATGAGATGTTTCCGGTATCGGCAAGAGATGGCGCACGAAGGTGGCAATTGTCAAAATTTCTGACGCCTACTGTCAATAGTTGTTGTTTATGACTGTGTTTTGTGTAGCCAGTCAAGCGGCTTCGCAAAAAATGGATAAAATCGAATTTCGTGCAGTTATAAAACATTTCTGTATGGCTGGGAAAACTGCCACGAAAATTGGAAATATTTTGCTAGAGGTTCATGGCGGATGTACTCCATGATTTTCCACCATCAGCTTCTGGATGAACGAGTTTAGAGGTGGTCGCACAAGCACAAGTGATGAACCACGCGGTGGACGCCCAAAAACCGCTACCAACGATGAAATGGTCGACAAGATTCATGATGTCGATTGAAGCTGAAAGAGATAGCAGAGACAACAGGCATTTCAGAAGAACGCGAAATTTTGGGTATGAAAAAATTTTCGGCGCGATGAGAACCGCGTTTACTCACAACAGAGCAAACACCAAATCGGGTGACCATTTCGGAGGAGTGCCTGGTCAGGATCCAATCCAATCCAAAGAATTTCTTCATGCGCTTCGTAGATGTGGATGAGACTTGGATCCACCACTACATACCGGAGACCAAAGAACAGTCGAAGCACTGGACTTCTCCGGGCGAATCAGCTCCGAAGAAAGCAAACACCGTTCCATCAAGCGGAAAGATCATGGCGATCATTCTTTGGGATTCCCACGGTGTGATCTTCATTGACTATCTGCCGAAGGGAGGGACGATCACTGGGCAATACTATAGCGATTTATTGACTCGTTTCAATGCAGTATTTTTTTGTTTTCTACCACAATACACCGACTCATTCATCCCTCATAATCGTGTCCAAATTGAATGAGTTGCGATACGAATTAGTCTCTCATATATATTCACCGGAAGTAGCCCACAGCGACTTTTTCCTATTCCCAAACCTGAAGGAATCACTGAGAAGAAAGAGATTTGCCTCAAATGAGGAGGTCATCGCCGCCATTGATGGCTATTTTGCAGACCACGAAATATCCTACGTTTTCCGACGGCTTGAAAACATTGAAGCACCCTTTGCAAAAGTGTATTGAACTTCAAGGAGACTACATCGAAAAATAAAAATAAAAAACCACATCAATACCGTGTTCTTCTTGACGATTCGGGAAACATTTCAAGTCGCTCTCGTGTGTATTTATTCTTCAAATTAAAACTTGTCCGAAGAAGTTTAAAACATATTCTATTAGGATACTTGGTTACAAATATTGAAACTGAAGTCTTAAAGTTAAATGGTATTTTTAATTTACTTTCGTTTTCGAATTTTTTTTTATTATTAAAATGTTTGTGGAGGCAATGTTTTTTATAAATTCCGGTATAAAACTATTTCCAATACTTAGAGTAAATCAGGAAAATATCTGTAGATTACTTGCAAAATAAAATAGTACGAAGCAAACAAATTAAACAGAATTAAACATTTGTCTAACACAAGAACTCGAAGCCTTGCATTTAATGCGATTTCATAGCAGTATCGCAACTATTACTAACGCCAAAGTTATTACAATAAAACCACACAAAGATGTTATCGAGTAATAATTCTCTTGTTATAAAAGAACGAAACGACAAAGAACGTCTAAAGAGATAAAGCATATTTTGACATCGACATAGGATGAAACAACAGGTAGCTGCTGTATTGCAACATTGACAATGACGGGAGGTGTTTCCATGAGCTATTGGGAAACGTTATGAATGCAGAAATAATGCGATAATTGTATACAATTATGAAGTCTTGTGGCGAGATTTACATGACCCGCACTAGCGTACTACTTAATTATTGTTTAAGGAATTAATTGCATTCAACGCAATTATCTTTCAGAATGAAAGGAAGCCACCGGCTGTGTTACTTGAGCAAGAAACTTTAAATTGGGATAAACTGCGCTATTAGTTGACGCTGTTTTGCTCCGTTAAATATGAACTGCATTATTTCTTCGGAAATAGATGTTTGGCGGTACAAATTAATGTATGGCCCAATATAGTAGGAATTTTGCCTTTATTTCATTTTTTATTTAAATTGCCCCTATTAACAAGTACAATTTTTTCTCATATAACACATGGGCTGAAAAGTCTCGGGCCTAACACATAGATGACGCTAGTTTTATTGCAGTCACCTTTCTCTCAGTTAGTACTAACCTTCAAAAGACAGCTGTTAAAATTTCATGATATTCTATTCATTAGTTTGTGAGTTATTGTGCTAAGAGTCACGCTACTTTCGTTATTTTCAAAACAATGGATCAAAAACAATTTCGTGTTTTAATTTTACACTGCTTCTTGATGGGAAAAAAATACCGTTCAAGCGAAGCAATGGCTTGAAAAGTGTTATGGGGACTCCGCTCCATCAGAAACAACAATAAAACGTTGGTTTGTTGATTTCTAACGTGGTCGTAGAGACACCGATGATGCAGAACGCAGTGGACGTCCAAATGAGGCGGTAACACCAGAAAACATCAAAAAAATCCACAAAATCGTTTTGAATGATCGAAAAGTGAAGTTGCGTGAGTTAGCTGACATCGTAAAGATATCAAAAGAACGTATTGGCTTTATATTGCGTGAGCATTTGACTATGAGAAAGCTCTGTTCAAAGTGGGTGCCGCGTTTGCTCACTGTTGACCAAAAACAAGAACGTGCTGATGATTCTGAGCAGTGTTTGGCCATGTTTAAACGTAACAAACCGGAATTTTTGCGTCGATATGTGACAATGGATGAAACATGGATACATCACTTCATTCCGGAATCAAAACGATCGTCATCTGAGTGAACAGCAACTGGTGAACCTCGTCCAAAGCGCCCGAAAGCGCAACAACCGGCTGGAAAGGTTATGGCCTCGGTATTTTGGGATGTGCGTGGTGTAATATTCATCGACTATCTTGAGAAAGGAAATACCATCAACAGTGAATATTATATAGCGTTATTGGAGCGTTTGATGGCCGAAATTGAAAAGAAACGACCGCATTTGGCAAAGAAAAAATGTTGCTTCATTAAGACAACCCACCGTGTCACAAGTCAATCAAAACAGTGGCAAAACTACATGAATTGAACTTCCAATTGCTCCCACATCCACCGTATTCACCAGATTTGGCTCCCAGCGACTGCTGACTGTTCGCAGACCTCAAAAAAATGCTCGCCGGTAAGAAATTTTGTACGAATGAAGAGGTTATCGCTGAAACTGAGGCCTATTTTGAGGCAAAAGATAAATCGTTCTACAAAAGTGGTATTGAAATGTTAAAGCGGCGCTGGAATGATGCCTTGCTCTTGATGGAGACGTTGATGAATAAATCTAATTTTGAACCAAAAAAACCGAGTTTTCTTTGTTAGACCCGGGACTTTTCAGCCCATGTGTTATTCTACCAACTTTTGCGCATACTACTGACATAAGGAGCACCAATTTATTCAAAGCTGGAAAGATAATTGTTCGATGATATGTAAACGCTTTTCTTTTTTAAGTTTGGTCTTCACGATTACTAAGCTTATAACTTTGGCAATAGTTATTACAAGAGACTCGATTATTATTTTATTTATTTATTATATTTTACGTCAAGTTGTAGATGTCTTACACTGATTAAAGTTAATTAGCTTTAATTAACTTTAATCAGTGTAATACAGCTACAAATAGACGTAAAATATAATAAATAAATAAAATAAAATATATGCACTTTGCATATAATCCGGTCTCTAGTTATTACACTTTTCACTTGTTTTCATATCCTTAGAAACGAATACCGTCTAGACTAGTCCTCTTGTGCCAATTTTGGTTTTAAAATCGTATTCTGTATGATTAGAGATAGCATTCGATGAGCCTTAAACCAAATCCAAGATGGGGGAAATTTCAGTAACACGACAGCTTTATAGCAGCACATATTAAAGATACATTGTTGGCCTGAATCTATTAAAAAATCACAAAATTGTTATGAACATTGTTATAATTCAACATGTTTGAAAATAACATCCATGTTATTCTTTATAACAGAAAGGATACACACTTGACCTGGTTGACGCCACTGCATTACCCTTTATTATCGTACCGTTGTATCAATTTCCTAACAAAACATTGCGACCTCTGCATGTATCTAGTGTATCTAGCTGGAGGTCCTGCATTAATTTTTGGAGCGTAACACCCATGTCAGTAAATATTTGCACTTATTTCAAACGATACTGATAAGTTCTTTACAACACATGAAAAAGAACATTATGCTCAAAAAAACATACCTTCCCATCCGATATAATTGTAATGTGTAGTAGAATTTATAATATAATGGGGTCTAGACATAGTTTACATTTTTATTTCTAAAAATTTACACACAAAAGTTGTGATAGTTCTTGCTATGTTGTCTAGTGGATATTCTAAAGTTATCTTATTAAAATGTTACAACACAACGTATTTCTTTCGAACAATAAATTGTATTATTAAAAATGAAATGAAAAATAAAACTTTCGTCGTAGTTTCCAAATTTAATTAAATATATAAGGTGTAACAGGTTCTATTTTTGGAATAGTCTTATTCAAATAGTCAAGTGATATAGAGTAAAGTTCACTGCAAACATCATCAACAAAATTAGAGCTGATCACTGAATCCCATTGTGTGTTTAGTAACAACTCATAAAGGTGTACCTGATTGGCACGTCTGAAATTAAAGCTCGCGACGACAGACACCTTAAAACGTTTCTCCGGATAGTGTCCATCCTCAGCCACCAGCAAAACATCGGACCGTCCAAGATCACACTTCAAAACCCTGACCAAAAAATTAGATCTAAGCGTCCATTACTATTATTCCTTACGTAACTCATTTACAGAGCATCAAATGAGGTAACAAAATTATTCACAATTTCTGATGAGGTGGTATCAGGATAATCCAAAGTAAGGAGGTTAACCCCCGCAAGGATGAAATAATTGTCAAAAAGAAAAACCAATACCAGCTTATGAAAATGATGTACAAAAATATACATTGGCGTAGCTAGTGGTATATAACTGTAGTAGTAATCTAGCGATTGTACACACTCAACGTAACAGCGAGCAAATCAAGATTATTATCAATTAAATCAACACCATCATCATCAATCACAATCTGGTCATACAAAAAATTAGACCTGATAACAATCAACACACTGTCACCATGTCCAGATCTTCTATCAGCCCGAAAAAGAACAAAATCCTCGCAAGATAGCTCGGCTAGAGTTCGGCATAGTATCATTAATTATGTTGTTAAAATGTTACAATGCAACTGCAGTACCTCTTTCTATAGAACAACGAATTGTATCCATTAAAAATGAAATGAAAAATGAAGCTTCCGTAGTGATTTCCAAATTCGCTTAATATCTAATCTGTAGTACATTTATTAATGTATTTTTCGTAAACAATAGTTATCTTGCTGGCACTCGAATAATATAGCAACTAGAATAACTACCAGTATTTCTTCCACGTGTAGTCTCCTTATTACTTATCTCGGTTTGTTCTTGATACACATCTTTTTGAAATAAATACCAACACTTCCTTACACAGACTGTACCTTATTCTTAATTAAAAAATAAACATAGCCCGAATTAAATTCATTTCATTCGGATGTGTGTGCATACTCATAAAACTCTGAATCCTAAACAGTGTATCAACTCCTACCAAAAAAAAATATATACAATTCATATCCTGCTGACCTTTGAAGCTTAATTTTATAGTGCTACTGCTAATTTCTTTTATTCTTCTAAATGCTATGTAATTTATCATATTCCACTAATTACATATTAATGCATACATTAGAGCTTTCAAGCTAGCTTATTCATATAGCGGTATTAATCGTTTGACTTCTAGGAATCCGGCAAAACCTATAATTACTTTCCATGTATTGAATTATACAACTTAATTAGGTATATTTAATGATGTTGTTTTAATAAAATTGCATATATGGTATAAGTTTCTGTCAGTTTGTAGTATAGGGATCTCGAAAATTTTAGAGGACTGAAAAGCGGTTAAATAGTTACTTAAATAGAATTTTGATTAATTTAAAGCTACTTGTTAAGGACTTAACATTGTTTTTTGTATTTTATAAATTTTTTACTACTATGTATTTTATCTTCTTTGCATTATTATTTTCATTTAGAATATTATTTTATTTTCATTTTTATATTTATTTATTTTGCTTTCTTATATCCAATTTTATTTTAATATGTATGTACATTACGCATTGTATATGTATGCAAGTCAGCCATTCGCATTACGCTAGCTAAAACTGCCTAATTAGAAATCATTCACTCCAACGTCGTCGAATAAGTAATGGGAGTTTTCTTAAAATTTAAGGTACACAAGCATAGGCAGTCGTCTCCCGCGCGACGGTCGAGATATTAGCGATCGTGTACTCTCGGTCACCTTTCGTACCTGGTCGTAACGTGTACAGTAACGTCGTCGTATGATTATTAGAGATTTCTAAGATTTTCTAGTTTTGGCGGGAATCGTCGAGGACGTTGTCTATACATTTATTTCTGGCGGGAGTCATTTGGTAACGTCGTCGAATCGCATGTATAGATTTTTTAATAAGTATAAATTCTCGATTTTCTATCATCGTACGTCGAGGCTACTGTGTCCATTGTCGTCTATACATATTTTTACTCTTCTGTTAAGCTTGTGTCGGAAATTATTTTGGTGAGATTGTCGGCGCGCATGTATAGACATCCTCTACAAGTACGATCGCTCCGCTTCTTGCTGACGGTCGTTGCGGCCGCAGCGCCCGTTGTCTTTTGTACGTTTGTTCGGTCCTTGTCGTATCGGGACTTAGAAATTTTTCATTTAGTTGCTCGTCATGGCGGACGAGTGTCACGGACCAGTTTTCTTATGTAATGTCGGCATCATCGCTCCGTTTTACTTGTCGGTGCGCAGTTCGCACATTTGCTGGTTACTGGCTTTTTCCCTTCTTTGGGGCGCAGTAGAGAGCTAAAGATTGCACATAGCGTAATATTTCAAACGAGAACGCCTGGGTAGCTGTGACATTACTTTTGTTTTGAGATCGGCTATTATCGCTACTGTCGCCCTCGACCAGGCGTTCAAGCTCTAAGAGATAGGGTGGGTTCCCCTATAAATGTGAAAATAACGAACGTATTTGGTTCAAGTACAAATACATGCCAATAATACAGGGCCAAGTCCCTTAGGCAAATTTAAAACAAGGAAAGTATATTAGGCTCCCGGAAAGGGACATATAAATAAGCATAGCACCGTGGTGCGCTTCTAAATTTACGAAATAAATAGGGTTGGCTCCCCTATAAAAAGGTAGTGGTGCATGCAAACAGATAGAGGCATTAGTACATGCCTCTAACAAAGCTTCAGCGGAAGCATATAAGAGTTTAACCTTTTAAACAAAATTAAGACATAGCTTTGCAACGTACATGCTGAGGCATTACTTTATGTTGCTACCAATGAAAATACATATACACATGCTAATGTACATTACATGTATAAGAGAGCTTGAATAACTGCAATTATTGCAAATATATATATATCTTACGTACATCGTACATGTACATAGGCAAGGGTGGAAACCGTGTAACCATTTTATTTTTAAATATATTTTTTTGCGCATGCGCATTGAGTTTCACTGTACAACCTTTCATATAGTAAATAAACGAACATACTCTATAAGTAAGTATTGGTCAAGTAATTCAGGAATTTACGAGCAGGCTACAGCGGCGCTGTTCTTCAAACCAGGAGAACGTGACACTACTTTTGTTTAACAAGGAGTATCAAAGCGTCAAGTCCTTTTCAAATCGAAACTATCCACCTAATTCTATGTTTTTAGAATCTTCGATATCTATGTTTTAACATTAATAACGACCAACAAAAATTAATGCTAATTTCGAACAATTTGTTTTTTCTTTGGCCAGATTACTCGTTGCGATTCCATGATCAGAAACATCACACACCAATCAATTTTTTTTCCCTGCAATTATGTATCGTATGCACCTAACGTTCGGAACGGTTTCACTAGATGGAAAATAACCGACAAAAGCATTCTAATGCCGACTTCACCTACATCGTTCTAATGCATTTCAATTTCGTCCGTACCTCAAATAATAAATCGTACGAGACGTATCGATCGAAAGAAATTGTACACATTTCTCTTCTCACAATCCATCCGACTGGAGAAGGTTCGATGAACCTTTCCTCTTAATTAATATTCCGAGTGTACACCGCGAGAGTTTAGTTACCTTTAATGTATGCAGTCGCATGTATGCGCCTATTGTCGTACGTACGGCACATAATCGGCAAACCAAATTGGTAGAAATAAAATACAAACACTCTAGAACCATCCTTACACTTACCACTCACGTGTGGAGTTTATTGAGCTCGCAGGAAGTCTTATTAATCGCAGTTAACGACGAAAGATGACGCTACGTTGTACTAGTATCGATCAAAAAGATGCGAATTATAGGAAATAGAATAAATGAAGAACTTTTTCGGTTTAATGTATGATTTTGTTGACTCAAGAGGTAAATATAGCTATGTATCAATATTTGAGAATGAGAAATAGGAACAGCATTAAAAGCTAGCGTTTCTAACCCAATGAGCGCACGACAGTCCGTTGCGAAATTTTCAAAGTTGATAAAGTAGACATTATGATCTTCAAAAATCTAATTTTAAGATGTAATCATTAATGACATACAATAAAAAATGTGTAATCGCACTAGAAGTGATGCATAGCAATATAAAAAGGTCCATAAGCATCACAAAAGCACATGTGAAAATATACACCACCGCTCATAATAGAACGGATATTTTAAATTTAGCAAAATATTTTAAAAGGAAGTACTTTCATTCGTGTGATAATTCTACAGCCGTGTATAGAATTTACTACTTATAAAACTAAGTTGAAAATAACGAAACTGGAATATTACTTTTCAAGATCGTGAAATAATTAGGTACAGTAAAAACAATACCAGGTATAGATATCTTAAGTAATATATGGGTAGATATCTTATTTGAAATAAGTAAACCTCCACGACTCTATTGCTACATTAATACAGTTGTTACGTAGTGGGAATAAATAACGTCTCTCTAATGCTCACAAAGGACCTGACAATAGAATACTAGGGAAACGTGCCATGGAGTGATGATTCCAAATATGAGGTGTTTGATCAAAACCGCAAAACATTTGTTAGGCACTCAAAAGACGAGAAAATGCTTCCTGAGTGCATTACACCAACAACAAAGAAACATGGCGGATTCTTTCTTGCATGAAGTTGTTTTTCATTAAATGAAACAGGGGAACATGTGAAAGTTGATGGCATTGCGCTTAATAGGCAATTATTTTGAGTTGGTGCACGATAGTGATCCAAAGCACACATCATTATTATGCGATAATAACGATCAAGCAATATTAAAAATAATGGCTTGACCTCCCCAGACTCCAAATCTTAATCCAATAGAGTTTCCGTGGGACGAACTGGACAGACGAATTAGAAGAGAATGTTCAACATCCAAAACCCATGTCTTTAGTATTGCAGAGGGGGTGTTACGTTCTCCTGGTTTGAAGAACAACGCCGCTGTAGCCTGCTCGTAATTTCCTAAATTACTTGACCAATACTTACTTGTAGAGTATGTTCGCTTATTTACTAGAGGAAAGGTTGTACAGTGAAACTCAATGCGCATGCGCAAAAAAATATATTTAAAAATGAAATGGTTACACGGTTTCCACTCTTGCCTATGTACATGTACGATGTACGTAAGATATATAGATTTGCAATAATTGCAGTTATTCGAGCTCTCTTATACATGTAATGTACATTAGCATTTGTATATGTATTTTCATTGGTAGCAACATAAAGTAATGCCTCAGCATGTACGTTGCAACGCTATGTCTTAATTCTGTTTAAAAGGTTAAACTCTTATATGCTTCCGCTGAAGCTTTGTTAGAGGCCTGTACTAATGCCTCTATCTGTTTGCATGCACCACTACCTTTTTATAGGGGAGCCAACCCTATTTATTTCTTAAATTTATAAGCGCACCTCGGTGCTATGCTTATTTATATGTCCCTTTCCGGGAGCCTAATATACTTTCCTTGTTTTTAAATTTGCCTAAGGGACTTGGCCCTGTATTATTGGCATGTATTTGTACTTGACCAAATACGTTTGTTATATTCACATTTATAGGGGAACCCACCCTATCTCTTAGAGCTTGAACGCCTGGTCGAGGGCGACAGTAGCGATAATAGCCGATCTCAATACAAAAGTAATGTCACAGCTACCCAGGCGTTCTCGTTTGAAATATTACGCTATGTGCAATCTTTAGCTCTCTACTACTGCGCCCCAAAGAAGGAAAAATCCAGTAACCAGCAAATGTTCGAACTGCTCAACGACAAGTAAAACGGAGCGATGATGCCGACATTACATAAGAAAACTGGTCCGTGACACTCGTCCGCTACGACGAGCAACTAAATGAAAAATTTCTAAGTCCCGATACGACAAGGACCGAACAAACGTACAAAAGACAACGGGCGCTGCGGCCGCAACGACCGTCAGCAAGAAGCGGAGTGATCGTACTTGTAGAGGAGGTCTATACATGCGCGCCGACAATCTCACCAAAATAATTTCCGACACAAACTTAACTGAAAACTAAAAATATGTATAGACGACAATGGACACAGTAGCCTCGACGTACGATGATAGAAAATCGAGAATTTATACTTATTAAAAAAATCTATACATGTGGTCCGACGACGTTACCAAATGATTCCCGCCAGAAATAAATGTATAGACAACGTCCTCGATGATTCCCGCCAAAACTACAAAAACTTAGAAATCTCTAATAATCTTACGACGACGTTACTGTACACGTTACGACGAGGCACGAAAGGTGACCGAGAGTGCACGATCGCTAATACCTCGACTGTCGCGCGGGAGACGACTGCCTATGCTTGTGTACCTTAAATTTCAAGAAAACTCCCATTACATATCCGACGACGTTGCAGTGAATGATTTCTAATTAGGCAGTTTTAGCTAGCGTAATGCGAATGGCTGACTTGCATACATATACAATGCGTAATGTATATACATATTAAAATAAAATTGGATATAAGAGAGCAAAATAAATAAATATAAGAATGAAAATAAATAAATATAAAAATGAAAATAAAATAATATTCTAAATGAAAATAATAATGCAAAGAAGATAAAATACATAATAGTAAAAAACTTACAAAACACAAAAAACAATGTTAAGTCCTTAACAGGGGGTGAAGCAATATTTCTCAAGATACACTGTTAAAGTTATTAGAAAGAATGGGAGGGGGGAGGGGAGGTGAGAAGGAAAAGAAAAAGAACAAAAGAGAAAGGTGGGAGATCCCACCTCTCTCTTTTGTTTTCTGTCTCTCTTTCCCTCTCTTACTCTTTTCACCTTTCTTTCTTTTTCACGCCCTCCCTTTCTCATTCTTCTTTTTATCTCTTCTTCTTTCTTCTTATTTCTTTCTCCTCCTACTTTTACTTCATTTCTATATCATCTCATCATGACACGGTCCAATTCCGGAAGTAGTTCATTTATTATTATGAGCAGTAGTGTACATAAATATACAAACAGAAATTGACAGCTAATTTATTAGAATATACGTAATTTATGATGGTGTATTACTCGCATCAGCATAAAATTGGAAAGCCAGGTCTGCAATGAAGCATAAAGTTTGTGTACATAAGATTCGGCCACATCAGAAAGAACATTTCATTAATTATGCCGAAGCTCAAGCATTCCCAAATCGAAAACTTAAACTAAGATCTTGCCCTATATTAGCATTTACTTCACAGTTATATACATGTAGTAGAATTTCTTACGAGCATCAAATATGTTACAATCAGATAAATTTTAAATTAATTAATTCGTGAAAATAAAAATTTCACGGCATCTTGTAGGATTCGAACCCACAGTCCCTCTTCGCTAACCAGGTGCATTAACCAATTAGACCAGGAAATCCGCAGGAACAGGTCAAGGTATTAAACGTGATTTGCTTCTGCCGACCCTGTGGTGTAACTGATTAACGTACCTGTATAGCGAATAGGAACTGTGGAGTCGAATCGTGAGAAATGTCTTGATTTTTTTAATTTCATAAGTTAATTAATGTGAAAGTTGTTAAAGCTAAGGAATTAAAAATTCATCTTTTGAAACCAACGGCAGTTGGATATATTAATTTAAGTTATAACACGTTGTAAGACTATTTACAAGTTATTGCAATTACCTACACCTGAATATTGAAATAGTTCGGTTACAGGAAGTCTTAAAAGACTTCAAGAGGTATTCAATATTGATTACTGGACAACAGGACTCTAACACTAGCAAAATTTCAACAATGTCGTCTACTCATTCATAAGTTTTATGGTTACCGTATTATGGAGTTCGATTCACACCCATCGCCAAATACGTACCTATACTTGATTGGAATGTCTTGAAAAATTAAAAAGAAAAAAAAAACTTATTAAACATGTAAAACGCTACACTTCTCAAGGTAAAATATACTAGCGAACAGCCTTCAAAATGTCATACCAGCTCGCATACCATACACTTAACCAATAACGTTGTTTACTTAATCAATAATTAACCGTTTTCTTTTTCTTTTTAAATATAATACCTCGATTACAATATACAAAACCCCTACTATCAGCAAAGGTTACTGATAACGCAAACTAAACTTTATCCAGCCAATTTATCGCTGAAATGAAGTTCGTCTATGTCGTCCGATCTGCATGATTAACACCGTACAAATTAGATTCGAATCTCGACCAACCGTGTAATCGCGATTTCTGCATATCCTGCCGAACGCAAGGTTAAGATTTCTAGTATTGTGTACAAATCGATTTGTTTCACTTCCCTTTTTGTTCTGTGGAAGTTCGCAACGCTCTAAGCGAAAGATAAGGCAATACTAAAATCAACAGACAATTTCTAACGATCAAAACCTTGTATGTAGTTGGAGAAGAAAGTTTTGTTTACTGTTCAATTAACGTGGATATGAAATTTTCAATTATGCGGGAAATATTTTTATCGTTAGTAAATGTAACGTTTGGGAACTAGCTTAAGGGTTCTTGGGGGACTCATGTGTGCCATTAGTAAAATATTTTATTTAAGAGAGAGTGTTTATATGGTATACAATCAAATATGTGACGAATTGTAAGCGGAATAAGAATAGCAACTGTATCAACAAATAACGATTTCTGGAATAGTGAAATCTACTCGTGATTCGAACAAAGAACCAGTAACATTCTTATAAACAAAAAGCATGTCAATATAAAGTATGGTCTCAATTGTTAAGTTCCCATCTACTACAAGAAAGAGTTCGCATAATTGTCAATAATTTCTGCAAAAAATGACAAGAATATATACAAACACATTCTAATTGGTTCTAGTTATTCTTAGAAAGAATCTGCTATTACAGATAGGTGTTCCACAGTCTTGATGATTGTCCTAACAATTTTGAACACCCAAGTATGTAAACGAAATGGTATATGAGCTTTGCCAGAGCTTTTGAGATATATCAAGATAAGAAAAGGTATCCATTTTGTCGGTTTACATCATTAAAATTTGACTTTGAATTAACCGATAATCTACATAAGATGGAGCAAGAATTAAATTCTTCATTACTTATAAGGGTAATATACATACATATAAGAAGTCAGTTGAAAAGAACAGTAGGACGTGCTTTCCAAAAATTCCAGAAATGGAAATTTGAATCTTTGTATTTGGCACTAACATAAGGTAAAAACAAATCAAAAGAGCACCAGGAAAAAGCTCAATTAAAAAAAAGTATGTCGAATTAGTGCAGAAAATCCTAGATTTAACAAAACGTAAATAAAACAGAAACAGGCAGAAAGCAAGCTGCTACTAGCAGATACCCAAAGTTCCTCAATATAGTGGCGAATAAAATTGTAAGAAGACAATACTGTATACCGTATATTGTATCCCCTGTAGCTCGTATTATTCGCATTTGAAGTCTATCATGTTTAGTTTTTTATATAGCGTACAATAATAGCAGTAGATTACCTAAATTATGTGTTACAGGATCTGGCTTTTCGATGCATGTCGAATATGTTTTTTCTACAGGGTAAATCTAAGATAGTAGGGCAAGTCATTAAATAAGTAACAAATTGCTGTGGGAAAGCTGAAAATAGCAGTGTCAGCACAATACAGCTTTATGATAGTCAAGTGACGGTTGCCGAAGAAAGACGTGCATCATGATAATACCAGGCCGCATTCGGTCCACTTGACCCAGGCGAGAATAACGGAATTAGGGTGGGCACTTCTTCACCCCCAATCGACTATCACCTGTTTAGTCCGCTCAAGAAGCATCTTAGCGGCAAACATTTCGACGGTGATAACGATGTTCAACAAGAGGTAGGCACGTGGTTCAGACAGCAACCCAAACACTTTTATGCAACAAGCATTGGAGTATTGATAAAGCGATGGGATAAGTGTAGATGGCGACTTTGTTGAAACGTAAAACTTGCTTTTGGCTAACTATTTCTCTAGTTATTTTTATAATAGCTTTTTGTGACCTACTTACTGACTTTCCCTCGTATATGTACATACCATTCGCCAAGCTTTAAGGTTTTTAAAAAGTCTTTCTGTGAAATTACTTGTTTGCGTTGGGCAACATTTTTACTTGTTCATTTACTTCTTATTTTAATCTAATCCAATTGATTTCAACGCTTATGTAAGTACTAGTTTCTAAAGAAATACTGTAAATAGTGTAATCCCAGCAGTTGCGACAGGACATCTGCAATATCTAGAAAAATATATATTAGTGAACCAAGTGCTTTTAACTGCAAAATAGCCCTAGTGTTGTAACGTACGTGTAGTGTAAAATCTACGAGAAATACGCCTGGGTCATCAAAAATTAGGATTACTCATTTTCCCCCTGGCGTTTAGTTTCTAGATTGTAAAACTACCACCAAAATTTATCACTGGCAACAGTTCGATGTAAGTTGCTATCGTGGCTAAACCACCCGCAAAATTGTCTGCTCATCAGCGAGCACTGTTGGACTTGATGTTAATATAATATAACGGAATGAAGAGTTCCCACATTGATGCTCAAATGAGACAATCCTCTAACATAGCCTTATTCGCACGTAAAGTATTTTCCAACTTTGTCATCTAATACCGTCAGGAGAAAGAACCCCAGTACCTCTGGCATAAAAGGAATAGACTTCAGTACCGACTACAATTCAACTACAATCTCTTCTAGCTTGTCAGATCTTCACCCCATCAACTTAACTTCCATTCTTAGAGAGAAAGAAATTTGTAAGGAGCTAACTTGTGCGACTAACTTGAATAAGAACAACGGCAATATTCTTTTACGTTAAAAATTGAAATAAAATGATAAAAGCGGTATGTGGCTTTGTGTTAAAATGGTGGAAAACCCAATCGCTCCTGTGTCACTTTGTTGAACGTTGTTTTTTATCGTTACCTGGCAACAAATGAGTGTCTGCTGTTTTTTGCAATATAAAAACAAATGATTCAAAATTTAAATAAAGATATAAGATTAAAAATATCAAGAAACTAAATAATAATTGCGTAGATAAATAAATAAATATATTACAATGTATTCAAGTACAAAGGCAGACTTAGAAACTACATACATTTATAAATAGAAAAGTTCGACACATCCTAATGCATTCAGAAGACGAAAGGACATCGTTACTCGCAGTAACATGCATAAAAAGATTAAAAATACACTTATACGCGAACTAACGATAAGTTTCATGTTACATACTATGGAATATTTTCGTGGTCCAGTAAATACCGGACGACCAACCGAAAAAAAAAGAAAAACTATCAGGTATCTGCACCGGTTACATTCCATCAACCTTTAGCCACGTTCGTGAATTATTTGCGACGGGTAAAAGTGAGAAATGCATTTTTCGAATACTTCAGGAAAATCGGTGCGGATTTCATGGAAATTCCGTTTTTTCGTATTGCATTGCGCAGATGTAAGGTGAGCTTTATAAATACCTAAGTAATTTCACGACGATTCAAGGAACGTACCGTGAAAGTAAGTTATTTGCTAGAAAAAGCAACGTAATATGATAGTATAAAATATTACGTTCGTACAAAGTAACAAATGCGTATGGCTATGACAGTGAAATGTTGATTGCTTCAAATAAGACATCTCGCTATACATGCGATTAAATTTCGATTGTTTAAGATAGTATCGTCAATCCCAACGATCATAGGCATTTGCTAGGAAGAGTAGATATATACATGATGATTACATGTATTATTAATCATTACATATAAAAGACATGTGAATATAATTGAAAGATATAACACGAAGAGATGGACACTAAAACCAGAATCAGTTAACGTTGGTAGACAAAGATCTACACACTTTTTAAAATGAATACGTAGGCTTCCACGGCCAGAGTCAGTAATAAACGAACTACTTCCGGGATTGGACCGTGTCATGATGAGATATATAGAAATGAAATAAGAGTAAGAGGAGAAGGAAATAAAAAGAAAAAGAGGTAGAAATAAAAATCGAAAGGAAGGGGGGGGCTGAAAAAGAGAAAAAGGTGAAAAGAGTAAGAGAAGGAAAGAGAGACAGAAAAAGGGAAACATGGAAAGAAAGATAAAAGAGAAGGAGAAAGATGGAATCTCGGCGTTTCGTCTCCGTCTTAGGAAGCTTCTTCAGGAGAAACAGGGAAGCCAAAGTGGCACGGTAACTCGACGTGTAAACCGCGCTAGAGGCCAAACCACTTTGGCAGAAGGTCACAGTAACTCGACGTGTTAACCACACCAGAGGCAAAAACCTTCTGAAGGTTTATTAATTTCTTTTTAGATTGTGAAAGAGTATTAAAGTTTCTACTTCAACTGTATGAAGACTACTGACAGAACAGTTTGATTCATATGTATGTACGCTCATATTAAACTTATTAGAGCAATATCTTCTCAAGCATATAAACTTTGTATAAATGACCCCGATAAAGCTAATACAATGACACATTTTACAGATGAAGAGAGCCAAATAATATTATTACATACTTATAGAGATATGTATACTTGCTGGACTTAAAAACATTGGCCTTACCGAATAACGAAATTTTATATTGAATTCTACATAAGGCTGTAGAAACGAGTGCTTTAGCAGTAGCGTATGGCTCGGTTACAATCAATATTAAAAATAATGAAATAGTGAAAATACTCCTACGGCGAAGTGAAAATATTTTGGTCTATCTGAAAATGGAGCATTCTGCGTCTAATGATGTGGTGTCCACGAATTTAAGAAGGTCGTAAACTTTTGTCTATACACAAGTGAAAATTGGAATTCTTATTTATAACCGCATACAGTTTATTGGTTCTTGATCTTCCTATACTATATATAGATTTCCTAACGACGTTTTGAGGTAATCTATTATATTTAGCGCTTCGTGACAGCTTGGTGTTCTCTAATTTGGAAATAGTACCCTTAAGAATTGAATAATTTTCGGAAATTTGTTCTATTTGAGTGGATTTCGGTATCTGCTAGATTATTGAAATTGCTTGCGCTTCTTGTGGATTTAAATTTCAAATTCACAGTTTAATAATGTGTAAAAATTTCTCATAATATAAAACAGCTTAAAGCAACGTCCCCTATCTCGTCAATATCGGCTGTGGTGGCTGAGGAATACCCGGCCAAGTCTGTTTAAACTCATGAATGAGTTTTGGAGATTTAATAAAAACTTTTCTAGTAGAAACTATAAATTGATCTACTTTTGGATAACTGTTCCTAATAAATTCAGCTACAAGACGACATGCATGAAGCAAATGGGTCACATGAAGGAATTGACCATAAAATTGTATTAGTAATTTTCCAGCTTTAACCATGTTCGAACCCCTATTTATTATTGCAAGTTAGGTTGTCGATATATTAAACTTCCCAAAGAGATTTTCTATCGTTTCTACTATCCTTTCAGCGTTTGTCTTCTGTAATACTCTACTGCGTAAAAGAAGAGGCAAGGATACCTCACCGCACTTTACAGTTCGCATTCACACATTTGAAACAGTCTTTCTTCCATCTGTTGTTTCATCTACCGTTAGCCATGTTCTTTTAATCTTTTAACTCTGCTCTTATTTGATCCGTAATCGTATTTTTCACCCGATGAAAATTATACTGCAATTGACTTGTTGGCAATCTCCATTCCGGAACGTATTTCCCCCAAAACTTCCGAAATTCTTCGTTATCTACAATATTTTGTAGATGTGACACACAGATATAGAAATTTATTATATGGTATCACATTGCACATTTAATCGGTGTTGTTTGCTATTAACATGTCTTTTACACGCAAAAATACTGTACGATAAAATATTGATATTGCAAGCAATACCCTTAGCGCTAGTGTATTCTAATATCAGAAATCGGTTAAGAAACCTATTAACACTCGTCGAACATAACAAAGAACGCCGTCAATTCGCCATCATCAATCTAATCCAGTATTCATACACATACTAACCATGCTCGTATGAATTCCGATTTCGGTTATATCCGGCCGCTTTAGAAATATATCATCGCCACCAATGAGTACGCACTTGTTTCTGCAGCCTTAATTCTATATTGAATATGTTCAATCCTGTTTGGATAGCCTGTCTTGTGTTGTTTACATTTTCGTCTCTTTTGTGCATACTTTTACAAACTTCTGTTATATTAAAGCCTTTTGAAGGTTATTCACATCTTAGAACAATTTGCAGGCTGTTTACACATTAATAAGCAAAGGCATAATTTTGATTTTTTTTCTGCAATTGCAATTGGAGGTCAATTGTACGTCAGCTTGTTAAAGCTATCAACATCTCCCAATAAGGAAAACTACGTAAATTACATTTTGTAACGACATTAAACCAAGCGCAATTTAAATATTTATATTCACTTTTCATTTAACTTTAAATGAATTAGTTAAATGATTTTTTACGTTAAAATATAATTGTTAAAGGCGTTTGTCAAAGATACTATAATATACAAGTCCCATTTGCTTGACTTATATGTAGATAGGATAATATACATCATAACATCTGCATAAGTTGGTTTCACTTCAAAATACATGGACCCCAACATGTTTGATCAAATACAGCTGTGAAATATTTGATTTATAAGAAAAGGTTTATCTTCTCTGCTCTTTTTTGTTGCAGATGTTGATTTTTTACAATTTTGAAACACCATATGCAATAGACCTCCGCTAATTATATATTGTAAACACATCTAGTTACTTGAAATATGTACTCTATCGTTCCTAAGTTTGTAAAGGAATTAACTAAATCATCCAAAACAACATCGAGAAAGTTTTAAAGAAAGCTGGCACTCAAAAATAGAGCAATTTTACCTTACGTCTAACAGAGAGAAAGTGCGTAAACTTCTGCTCACACACAATATTGGTATCAATTTTACAACAGAATAGAAACTCGGCGATGTCCTTCATAATTAGAAGAAAAGCTCATGCTGGAAAGCCAAAGGGTGTACGAAATTCTATGCAGAGATTGCGAACAAGCCTACATCGGTCAGATCAACAAACGAATAGGGAAGTTCACCGTAAATGAAATAATATTCAAAGGTTTCTGGCCGTTTATGCTGTTGCGTTTCGATTAAATCAACATTTCGGCCAGATCACATACGTCTTCTTCCAGACGCTTATAGGTGGCGGAGGAGGGCGTACCCTCCGCTCGCTTCACTTGGACATTACTGTCAATATTCTGCCCGTCCTGTGTGTCCTATTCTAGGTTAACTGTTGGGATGTAGTGCATACATTTCAACATAGCCTTCAACATGTATACGTACGAGGGCTGTTTTTTCAACCTCCGATAGCTCATATGAGCAAAGCAAGTGTAAATAACAAAATAAATTTAGTACCAAAAGTTATGTACAAATATGGTTACCTTTCTACATAATCACCGTGAAGATTGATACATTTGTCATGTCTATGGACCTTCCAATCCCCTCTACATAAAATGTTGACGCCAGTGAGTTGAGATGGCGCGTCACGTTGTTTTGAAGTTTCTCTCTACTCTGGGAATTCTGCCTTCCTAGCTACTTATTCAGTTCACGGAAGAGATGAAAGTCGCTTGGCGCTAGGTCGGGGCTATACGCCGGGTGTTCAAAAATTTCCCATCGAAATTATTCAAAAAGTCGTTGAGTTACAGCAGCAGTGTGAGGGCGGGCATTGTTATGAATGATAAGAACTCCAGAAGTCAGCATACCTCATTTTTGTTTTGAATGGGTCTCCGCAATTGCTGTAAAGTCTGACAATAAGTATCTGCTTCAACTACAACGTAACTCGCACTTGTCTTGTTTGCAATCCAGCTGAAAATGGCGTAATAATGTTGCAAGTGGCAGATGTTACAGTGGGAAGGATACGCAGTTACCTTCTGGGCATCCCACTTTCCTTGGTTTACAGTTCTCTTCAAGTTTCTTCTTTTTTACGTAATCTTCGGCTGCTTTAGCCCATTCTAATATTTGTGGATGGCCCCACGAACCTCATCCTTCCTATTCAACCCTTATTTGCTTGTTCTTCAATTTCCTTCTTCTAATACTTTTTTGTATGTACATAGAGCTTTTTCTAATTTCTCCGCTACACCATTGGTCTCGTCTTGTTGTTACCATTCTATTTCTTGTAAGGAGTTCAAAGTTGCCCCATTCAAACATCTGAGCATAGTTACATCATCTGCATAATCAGATTCGATGATATTCACTCTGCATGTTTCTATAACTAGTATGTAAATCTGTAATGTTTAGTTTCTCAGTGACATCATCATAAAAACCATAAAAATACTAGACCCATCATCCTTCCTCCTTATGTTCATAATAACAGTATACAAAAGGTAAAAAAAAACTCATTACGATTGTATAAAATTGATACAGCGTATATTTACGTACTTATGTAACCGTGCACTTCTAAGAATTCGACATCAACAAAATATGCTGACTTATTTTAAAATTATTGACTTAGCGTATGAAACATGATTTAATCAACAGCAAAAAACATTAATTGTTTCGAAAATAATAATTTTCTGAGAAAAGTAAATGATTAAACATGAATGTAACATCATTCTTCAGCTCATGTGCAATATATAATTGCTTATTCCTGCGCTTACTTAAATAAATAAGGCGTACAATTTAATCAAATGTTAACGGATGAAGAGGCATGCGAAAATGGCACTTACCGCTGCTTTTGTTACAGATATATACGTGTATATTGTAAAGAACGAATTTCTTAATTTACTATTCAGTTAGAAATTAAATCGTAATGAGGATGTTCATTACTAGCCTAATTTCGCGCTGCTTTCTACATTGATATGTGTGAAATGACATAGAAGACGCCTATGAAGAACGAAGTAGACAATTTGCGCAATTAATCTTGATTTATTTCCCAGAATTTCATTTATATATAGGACCTGTAGGACTATAGATATCTATGCAGTTAGCTGTTAGCGGCTTTGAGGTGAAAGATCAATTCAGCTTAGGATACGACGTTTTGAATTTCATCTGTCAAAAAGCGCTAATTTACGTTGTTGATGCTGTTCATCCCATTCAAATCGGATAATTAATAGCTCTAATTTTACTTATCGATTTACCCTAACTTTTATATATTTTGATATATAATATACTATAAGGTATTTATTTTCTGACAAAAGAGTGTATCATAAAATATCTACATTTTCTTTAGTTAAGATAATCAAGGCTTAATGCGGCAACTCTAAGTGTTAAGCAAGGTTACTGAAGAAATTACACAATCCTATTCATGTGCTGTTCATTCTCTAGTGGAATATAAAAAGAAAATCCTATTGGAAATAGTTTTAGAAGGAAAAGCTTTACTCATATTGCAATGAAAACACTAGTCTTTAGTTATCACATTAGTTTAGTATTGAAATCAAGTAAGTTATTATAAAGAATTACTTAAAATAGAATTAATTGTTCGTATAGTATTTAGATATATACTTAAAACAAATATAGCAAGTTATATTAATTAATCACAATAATGATCATAATAATATATAGAAGTTGAAATTATCTATCACCTTCCTTTAAGCATTTTAGCCACTTTAAAATTTTTCCGTATAAGCACACTCAATAAACAACAAAATAAACCATGTGTATATTCAGTTCCCTAAAATGTGTCTGTAATAACAAAAAAGAATTTATTCAAAAGCTAGTTGTATGACTTTTTGTGTACTTGTAGTCGACGCACATATGGTAAGCATAGTGTCGACGTATACAAAATATTTCAGGTTATAAACGCCTTTTCATAGTCTATGCGATACTTTTTTTAGCAAAATATACATATGTATATGTTATAGCGTTATTTCGGGTGTATCTTCGCGTGCTAGTGTCTCTGCCCTGAAATGGACCGACGCTATATTTTAGTAGAGTCTCATCTACCATCTTCAGGCTTTCGTTACTATACCATGCCAAAATTCTAAAGATCATAGATGAAAATCCATCGAAATGTAACACCTGTCCTTTTCAGAACAGAAACACCAGCACGCGAAGAGAAACCTGAAATTGTATTATCATAAAGGGGGTTTCAATAAGAACGCAAGATTTGAATTGCCCACCATGGTTGACAGTCATAATGACACGCGATTATGACGTGACAGATCGGAAGTTGAGAGATGGGAGTTAATAAACATGGAGTACTGTACCACAAATGACGATTGCAAGGACTGTGTGGATGTACAATTCACAGGTATAGCAGTAAACTCCACTCACACAAATTTATTAATTACGCGGAACGTAGCGTTTCGAGCGCATGTGGGCTCTCATTGTCAACCGTGTTACCGACTGAAAGTAAAAACTGTATAAGTTCGAGTTTGATTGATTTATTACCATAGGCCCTGTTAGAGATACAGTTCGCTTTCAGTCCATCCTTTCCCGAAAAAGGCATTAGCCCACCGAGTAGATTGTAAATAGTCATATGTTTTTAGAAATTTTAGAGCCTGCGTAGAAAATAATTTGCATGTGTGATACAGTTTTTACTTTCAGTCGGTAACACGGTTGACAATGAGAGCCTACGTGCTCTCCTAACGCTGCGTTCCGCATAATTAATAAATTTGTGTGAGCGGAGTTTACTGCTATACCTGTGTACTATACCTGATTGTTAAACATTGTTATCAAAATAGTGAAAGTTTAATTGCTACCATTCGTCAAGTGCGTCCATTATTCGGTCAACAGAATGAATTTACTGTGAAAAGAGTAATCGAAAAATTCGAAAGTACTGGTTCGGTTAGTGATGCAGAAGACATGACACGAGCTCGTAGAGGTTGTTCAGAACAAAAAATTACGGCAGTTCGCAAGAGCGTGGCGAAAGTCCAGAAAGAATAGGACATTAGAACGATCATTGTTTGCATCTACGCTCCCACAAAGTCCAATTGACTCAACAACTTCTGCCAATAGACCATGCACGGCGAAGGAAGTTCACCAATTGTATCCTTAAGCAAACAGAAGTGAATGCCGATTTTGTGGACAAAATCGTTTTCAGTAATGAGCACCATTTGCACTCCGATGGCGCCATTAATCGGCGAAACTGCTGCATTTGGGGCTCAGATAATCCTCCAATGATTCATCAGAAAGCAATGCATCCAAAACGTGTCACTGCCTGTGTGAATTGTGATCTAGAGAAATAATTGGACGGTATTTCTTTGAAGATGAGGGAGGTTATGTAGTAACGGTGAATAGCGAACGTTATCATGCTATGATAATGCAGTTTTTATGTTTCAATTGGACGACAAATGGTTTCTACAGGATGGCGTCACATGTCCTATCACTCTTAAAACATTTACTGTCTTGCACGAGTTTGCTCCTGATCATGTCATTTCCCGGTTTGATGACCAGAATTGGCCGCCACGTCCTTACGATTTAACACTTTTGGACTTCTGGCTGTGGGGTTATCAGAAGTCACAAGCCCGCGACCACCGAAGCATGGAAGGCCGAAATTAGACGCTCTATCAATGAAATGCCACCACATGTATATAATAGTGCCATTACAAATTTTGTCAAAAGAGTACTCATGTGCCAGAAAAGCCATGGTGGTCAAGATATTTTGTTTCATACATAATGCTCAGATATATAAATTATAAATATTTCAATTTTTTTGCTACAGGAAACCTTGTTTTATCAAAATTTTGTGCTCTTATTGAAACGCCCTCTATATATAAATATGATAATAAAATACCAATACAATTTTCCTTATAATTACCAACGTTCGAAATTTCTGGAAAAATATCAGTGCGGGTACGATTTCAACCTACGCCTTCTCCCTTACCACTACATCACGAGACCAGTCTCCTATTGAGTGTGATATTTTTTCAGAAATTTTAAAACGCTCGTAATTACAAATTTTCAAAATATTACTGTTATTACCCTAATGCTATTCTAGGGTTGAGTATGAATTGCTTCAAATTTCATTCATTTGATGTAGAAAAACGCTTTCACTGAATTACGGTGATTTCATGAATATGTGGCGTATGTTCTCTCAAATAATCATTCTTCCCAACTTTATAGTTTATTATTCCCATATAAGTAGGTCTATCTTATAAAAAAAGGAACATCTCTTAATGGGATATCTAAAGATCCTTGACCTTCTAAATTGCATCCCCACTCTCGAGGAGTTGTTACACCATTGTTACTAATTGTTTTAAAAATTTGAGCATTCCTAGAATTCAATCGTAGAAATCTGTTCGGATAATTACAATTAAATTTTCTACGAAAGAATTGGAAAGATATGGAATCCAATCCCTTAAACTAAAGATAAATTCTAATACAGATTTTCTTTCAAATTAATTAAATAATGTGATAAATTCATCTTCTATTAAATCTTTATTCGTAATTACCAAATTAACAAAGCAATCCCGTAACTGAAGAAATTCGATCTTTTCAATATCTCGAACGAAACACGTAGAGGAATGAACATCCACCGAAAGGCATGTCCTGGAGTTATATTAACTTACCTACGTAAGCAGGAGTCCGTCTCCGATCTCTAAGAAAAGCAACCGTCAAAGCAGTCGAACCGCCAATGTTCCTCAGACTTTAGCTGCAGTGACGTCGGCCAATAGTGGCCGTGGATGTAGGCCGCATATAAAAGCAGAACCACGACGTTGCGGAGGACCTATAAGGTGCTGAACAGTGTTGTGATTCAGTTTCTTAAGTGATGGCGCGCTCATACGGTGCGCTTTTGGTTCTAGCCGCAATTTGTACCTTCGCCGGTAAGTCCCTCTTGTCATTTACGCAGCATTACATTGCTAGAAAAGCGTTGAAACGCATCACCTGCCATCTAGCTCGCGAGCCATTTTGAGTTTTCAAAGTTCGCGCTGTAAGAATCGCGAAACGGAGCTAAACATATGTTCTGTAAATATGGAAATATTGCACGGGCCGAGCGGACATGTTGGTTTTATTCGCGAGGTTGGCATGTAAGAATTTTTATTCTTATAGCGATCGTAAAAATTCGAAAAACTCGCATCAAAAGCAAATAGTAATATTGAAGTATCGACTGAAACTTCTTTATTTCGCTTATGCAACCGCCTAACTCGATTTTATAACGAATTTATATGGAGATATCAACGGGCAGTTAGCAGCGAAACCTCCATCTTTGTTTCTCCCAATAGGTGAATTGCTACGGCGGTATATCTAAGCTAACTAAGATCTTCGTGTGAGTGCGTGTAAGGTAATAAATTGGAATCGTTTTGCGATGACACGTTGTCGTACTTCGATAGTTTCGTTGTCTAGCAGGAGCTCGAAGTATCGTAGTATTACTTTTACTTCTTTCATCGCCATCAGTGGCAAACCTGTTTCTCGAAAATATATAACTTTAAAAGTCAAACGACCGTATATAATAGTGAAAACGGCGAGTCCATCTGAAGAAATATGTAAAGGTCATGCTCGTTTTCCCTCTCTAATATCCTTTCAAGAATGTCACGGCGATCAAATTATTATCATTATCGTTGTTTATGGAAAATCTAGGCGTACGGTGTTTGTATCGAATAACAGTAAACTAGTTGTAGGAATAACGTTACTATTTGTTTATTCAAAGCGTTTTCGCGGCGTACTACTTTTACCATAAAAGTAAAAGTAAAAATTTTATACAGAAGATGGCTTTATATTTGGTTAAGTAAACTTTCTTTAACATCGTTCGGTGTTAACAAGACTTCGCCATCTAATCATGCAAAATATGATTTATTTCATAAAAAATTTTTAATACGTTGTATCTTAACATCTTTAACGTCAACATCTATATTTGTACGTCGTATCTATACATAAATGTGATCTTGCGTAGGTATGCAGCAGTATGTGAAAGTTAATCGCGTTGCAAATTTTCACTTCGTGTAATACGGTAAGCGATTTATTGTAGTTAAAGTCGTGCCCGATAGTTTCGCGGTCTGGGGGAGATTCAGGAACACGTTTAGTTGTTTGTTGCTTATTTTCGGGGGGAATTTTTCGATACGAAAAATATGCGATCGCGACAAGGTCACGGACTTCTAAAAATAATTACGCCTTCCCCAAAAGCGCTTTGAATACTACTACTCCTCATCGGAATTCTAGAAAGTAATGATAGAGACGGTCGCATACGAATCTACCTTGGTAGCATCCTGAAGGTATGCCGCAGGGGCCAGGTCTTGTATCGTTTCTTTTTCTTTATGGATTGGATGATTATAATTCTTTTGTCTGAACTGGAAGCCGAGCATATTTTTTTATTTTTATTTTTTGCTATACAATTAATCATCTTTCCTCCAAACATTGATTTTCAATACAAATACAAACACCAATCATATTGTCATAGCAAGTTAACTTAAATATAATCCCATCTTCCGTCACCGTTAAAATATGCAAACCCATCATATTTAATACGGGATTATATAACCAAGGAAAGCTCACCGTTTTTTGTTTCTCTTCAAACATTCGCAAGAACGTACATATATATATTGCTAATGAGATATCTTGACATTTACATCGATTAGGCAAATTATAATATTAATTACCATACGAGCATCATGTTAGAAGTACATAAAATTTACGTCCACAACTATAAACATATATAAAAGCTTATACTGATTGCTCAATTTTTAACATTCACCACGTGAGCAAATCGGCTGAGTTACGTTTAGTGTACTCAAAAAACCTTATATATCGTTTTTTGTATGTTTACATACCAACCAGTATTATGAAATTGCATTATGTAATAATTATTAATATATTAGACAATGAAATCTGTTTATATAAGTTTCATGTGCAATGTAACCTATTTTAATTTACTTTACTAGCATATTAGAGCTAAAATCGGTTACGAAGCGTCTATTTTTAAAACTCCTCCAAAAATAACTTAATTTGAATACTATTTCGTTTGAAAAAGTGTTATTCATGTTTGTCTAATTGATTCAGATTGAGTTCTTCCTGAATTCCACCTACACACCTTAACAATAAATTCTTTAACGATAATAACTTTCATCATAAATTTTCATTAACGCAGGATTCTATTTTTAGAACTTAAATCGATTCATCATGTCAGTGAATTAGAGTATATTCATCAAGTGTGACTATTTATAACTGGAATCTTATCCTAAATTTATTCCTTTGCTATTTTAAGTCAAAAAAAGAGGAAACAAAGTCTTTAAATTATCAATAGATTAGCAGATGAATATTTTCCATAAATTGTTAGCTTAAAACCAAGATAATGGCCTGGTTTCTTTTACTAGAAATGACATACAACGATTACAAGGTATCGCAGTAAATTGCACACCACACAGATCAATAATTTATTCGGAATATTGCGTTTCAAGAGCACGTAAACTCTCATTGTCAACCGTGTTACTAATTAATTTGCATAGAGTGGAGTTTACTGCAGTCTACTAGCAGCTTTAGTGAAAAAATATAGAATGGATGAAGGACATTTTGTACGATTTAAATGTACGATGTTTGGGAGTTGGTGCAAATCCTTTTTGGAACCTTTCTTCATGCAAATACATATATATTTTTTCTCAAATATTTCCAGAAATATATGAGAGACAAATAATAAAGTAATTTTGTAAACTATTTATAGATATAAATCCAGTAAAACGATCTGTTTGGCGAGTCCATATTAATTCCTTTTTAAGTCCCATCCAAAAAGAAACAATTTAATAATTTTCTCCAAAAATATATGTGGACATGCATTTGGAAACTAATCCAAACTTGGAAGATTTGAAATAGTAGTAATACACAAATAATATTGTCAATAAAGGAACAATATTGCGATTCTAGTACGTCAGAAAATACAGTAGTTTTGTATATATGAACGAGATAAATAAGAAAGCATTTTTGGTAAAGGATGTAGATGGAAGTTGTATTTACTTTAGAGTATATTTTAATAACTATTATTTTAGTCTATCAAGTTTTGCATTTTTGTGCTCTGCTAAGCTTTACTTAGGGTCTGCGGAGTATTGTATTAGCAAAAATCTAGGTATATAAAAATTGCACATTTAATTTAAAAATTTCTGAATCTCGGGCAATTTCTTGATATAATTTAATTTATGAGAACTATCCTACTGTGCAAAATTTAATATATTTTAGTGCGCCTTAATTAGATCGTCTTATCGTCCATCTTTGTTAGTTATTAGGAAAGGATATGTGTCAAAATTCCGTTGCCATAAGGCAGACATAATAGAACGTTTATTTATTTATTATTAGTAAGTAGTACTCATATATTATGTCCTCAATTCAATTTTCATTTAGAATAGCATATGATTTTCATTTAAATTTGGAAACACTGTGGAACAGTAATGTGAAACTTTGACAACTGTCATAGTAAAGTCAATTTATTGGAAACTTGCTGTATCATTAATAATTAGATTATTTTATTATCATGTTGACTTTACAAAGTTTGCCTTTCGAAAAAAATTACTGTTTCACAGTGTTCCCAAATTTAAATGAGAATCATATGCTATTCTAAATGAAAATTTAGTTGATTTAATTTAATTACTTTATTATCACTAAAACATAAACAGAGCCGTTATGACAAAAAGGCAAAAGATACATTTTCGACTATATATAATTCTAGAAGAAATATCAATTACGTCTTATCCTCTTCTAGTAACACAACTCGCTATCAAAAAAATTATACTTTATGAGCTATAAACTATTTAATAAGCTACCATTAAACTTAAGAAGGTAAACACACAAAAGTAGGTTTAACGTAGCCGTTAAAAAGATTCGCCATTAATTATTATTAGGAAATAGCCAATACACGATCCTATTGAATATTTTTTTCATTTAACTTTTTAAAATAAGTAAGATTTGATCTCAAAAAGGTTCAATCTACTTAAAGAAATAAACGCCGCTATATTATGCACTTACATACATGTGTATTTCAGTGTATTAATAATAATGTAAATGTTAATTATTCATAAATTTTGCAATATATACCCAAAATCGTTTTTTAGGTTAAGAAATGCGTAGACACCTTTATAAGTATCACGCTCCAATGCTTTCACATAAACATTAAAGCACGTAATAAAAATATTTAAAAAGTACATTATTTTAGGTTCACCATAAATCTAGTAACAAGAAAGATATAGTAAGGAATACATTTCTATTATAACTATAATAATTTTACAGTTATTTCGCCTTATGTATGTTCACATATAAACAAATATATACACATATAACTATGATAAATTCATGTATAAAATCAGTAACTTTACCATGTTTGAATATATGTACATGTGTACTACACGGTTTAATACATACCTATGAAGTGGTAGGTAAAAGTTTAATATTTTATGCTATTTATACATTCATATTAAAAATCAAAGACACATTCAGTATTCTATAATCAACAGTTGATATTTACAATATATTATTTTTTGATATATCTAGGTTTATTTGAAATATTTATTACAATTTAATTAAAAGTATATGTTTATATATGCATATATAAATGTATGGAATTTCACAACCTATAGATATTTAATGGTCACATGAATATCAGTAAACTATTATTTCGAACAACATCAATTATTCCTTCAATTTTTGATGGAACTGCCCATTTAATAAATCCCAGTAGGGGATACATAGAGAAAAGTGTGTGTTCAAATAGCGCTTACGTAAATGGATATAAATACAAAGAACAGTAATATAAAGTTTATATTTAACAATACATTTTAGAATAACATTTACCATTTACATAGTTCGAGTAATAAAGGCAATCGATAAGGTCTTTCTTTTAATATATATCTTTTTCTTATATGAACATATAACACTAAGAAAACACACAGCGTTAAGTTTATATTACATAAATATTATTTAAATATTTATATTGAAGTATATTGGAAAAATGTAGATAAAAATTTTACATGAATTTGAAATTAGAGTTGTTACTTGAGCTAACAAAAGATTAGAAAACGATTTTATAGCAGCAATATTATTATTAGTCAATATTACTCGAGTTTTGATGCAGGATTAAATTTATTTCAGATAAGGGCTCTATAATTTGTAATATTAACTGTAATGATAGTTGTAAAGATGTTTTTAAGGTATTAAAATATTTAACTATTCATATTTTCGAAGTTGTTTGTTTTGTATTCCAATATAAAAAAAGAAACTTTTTAATAATATATTTTTTAACTATTCAATAAGAAACTTCTTTTCATAAAACATCGCACTATCAAACAGAGAACTTATACTTTATGGGACGTAAATTATCTAACACGCTACCATCTGATTTATAAACAGAAACAAACGGAAGCTATTTGTTTGCTCTTAGTTTTCACAGTTTACAAATATTTTTTGAAAATATAACTAATTTAGAGTTTCCATTAAGGGTAGAAATTTCCACTAACGGTAGGAAACCAATTGTAGGTTCACCATGGATCTATTCCCGGATCGCACTTATTTATTTTTTAAAAATAACTGTCCACAGTTAATAATGTATAATATTAATATATATTAACACTCTCTGCTCTAATACTGGTACAAATGCTAACAATTTAAATTGAATTGTTAATCATCTGGATTTTGAATAGCTATTAGCAAATTAATATCAAGTACTCTATAATTTTAACAAACAAGTAACAAAAAACAAGAAAATATTAAACAATGGAAAACCTAAATATACAATATCTAGTAATTAATAAATTCATAATTCACAAAATTACAGTTGCACAAAGTTAGTGCGAGCAAAGTTGTGTAAGATGTTGGGAGTAGTGGGAGAGTGATTCAAGAGATAGTCAGGTCTAAAATACGTGGATTTCGTATATGAATCCAAAATTATCTTTTGGTTGGGTGATCTTACATTGAAACAAGCCCTAATACTTTTCAACGACCACCGATGTTAAGATTTCAATATGCAGTACCAGCACTAAAGAATATTCACCGCTTACATCGGCAGAGTAATAAGTTGTCAGTCAACAAAATTTATCGACATAATATCCATTTCTTATAATACTTAAAAAGTATTGTATTAAATCACATAAACATTGTTTAAATTATTGTTTGCAAATTAAAACAGCAACCTATAGATACCGTTACATAATCCGTCACCAAAACCACAAACGTATAATTTCTATTTGTATAATAAATTCGCGAACAATCGATACTTTGTCGCCGAACCTCGCCGCCATTACGTTGCAAACGCATAAAAGCAACCAAATAAAGAGAAAGTGACGAGTTGTAATTATTATCTCCCGCAAATATTCCTTACTTGTAACGTTTGAAAAGACAACGAATCTCTGTGTGTATATGAGTTGCGATCCTTGTTTTTCGCGTCCACTGTTTACTTATTGCGCAACGGATTGCAGCGATTATAGCGGTAACAATATTAAAGAAACAGATTTTGCACGTTCGCTTACGAAGAAGGACAACACGCCAGTTACTCTTGTTGTCAGGCAGCGATGAGTAAAATTACCCGTTTGAAAGGCTCTTTTGATAAATGAGGTAACGGTAAATATTAAATGGCAATTTTATTCAATGCTAATTGTTGTATTGTGTAGAGAAATTGCGATAATGCTGCTTGCGGTTCAGAAATTCCAAGGAATAGGATTTATTTGAATTAAGTTTCTTGAAAGGGATTATGAAACTTTCTTATACGTGAATATTCAGTTTTAATTCTATTAAAACCCAGAACGTTATTGTTATATGTATGTGCAAATTCAACTCTTGTTAAAACTCAATACCGTAACTTAATGAGGTTCGACAACGCCACTGTCTTGATTTGCATTTTTTTAACCAACAGATACAAAGACGAAATGTAAAAGATTTCAACTCGGCAGAAAATCTTTTTGCTTCGTTAAAATATTTTCAACCAAATGAGGAAAATAAACATTTTTCAACAGTTTATTCATATCGAGTTCTTCATGCAAGATAATGTTGCAAATGATTGCTCATGTGGTAGTTTTTCGTTATGTATTGCGAAGATTAACTTTTAAACTACAGGCTGGTAAAAATATTTAACGAATATTTAATAAAAATCCTAATAAAGTGAGAATATCAATACAGACCAACGTTTAGCATCTTGATGACGGGAATTGTATTACAGTTTTCAACAATTCCTCCAATTTATAATTCTTGAACATAAATATAAATTACTAATAAACGAACTACTTCCGGAATTCGACCGTATCACGATGAGATATATAGAAATGAAATTAGAGTAAGAGGAGAAAGAAATAAAGAGAAAAGGAGATAAAAAAGAAAAAAGAGAAAGGTGGGATCTCGGCGATTCGTCTCTGTCGTAGGAGAGAACCGCATTAGTCCAAATTCTCACGACTCTATGCTCTGCTGTAAAAGGAATATTAATTATTTGCATTGGCAATAGAGCGATATTCCTACGTACCAATGGTGACTGATGTCTATCATCTCCTAGTGGACCTTGCCGTTGCCGTCGCGGTACATTTTCAGTTTCCAGGAAGCGATTCTAAAGTCCAAAAATTATGGTTCTTTCATTCCAAGGTTCCGCCAATATTCTGTTGTGTTCTCCTGCTCCCGAATAACTTATGGATCTCCAAACCTATATCTTTGATAGATCATGATATGCTTTAATTTTCTGATTACAGCGGTACACTTTTAGGTACCGACCGGGGTACCTAATGTTGGTAATGACCATTAATTTTCTATTTTTGTTGTTTATGTCCAGACCGTAGAATTGGCTGCGATATGTTATTCCATCCATAGGTTGTTGTAATCCTTCCAAGCTGTCAGCGAAAATAACCGTATCGTCTGCATAGCGGACATTATTTAATCTTTGTCCATTCAGAAAGATTCCAGATTCTGTGTGTTTTAATGCTTCTTTGAATATGTACTCTAAGTGTATATTAATCAGTAATGGGGAGACCCTATACACCTCGTAGTATATTTGTGTTTTCTCTTGTGTCATTCACGATTCTGACGAAAGCAGATTGATGTGTCTTTCCCACCTAGGACCACGTTTTTTTGAATTTCTACAATTTTTTAATGTTTTACTTTATCAAATGCCTTCGGATATTCAGCAAAATATACACACTCTCCACACTTTATATCTCTCTTTATCCACTGCATTTCTGAATCCGAATTGCGTTTATGTCCAGACAATACAATTACTAATTACCAATCATAAATTCACGGATTTATCAAGCGGATGAATGCAATCTCAGGAGAAATCAAGTAATCAGCTCCTAAACAATCTACTTCTCAATTACTCACTCTAACTTGCATTACATAACATCACACTTAGGAAGAAAACCTTTCCCTCTCTACGGAAAAGATTTCTTAAAAACGAACATCATAAGGAAGAAATAGTTCAGAGCGTTTCCTTAGGGTAACCATAACAAATGCGTATTTTAAATGAGAAAACTCATTACGGCTCGTTGCACATGGTTAAACTTCATCCAAACATAACAAACTCCATTTCATTCTCAGACATCGATTCGATTTTAATTAACGGGTATTATAAGCGAACGAAAATAATCAAAGTTATTTTCTAGCCGGCCAACAAGAAGAAGTGGCCGTTAAGAAAGAAGACAGCTTCGAGGCGGAACTGTGCAAAGACAAAGACGCCGGTGAATGGTTCAGGCTGGTAGCAGGTGAAGGCGACAATTGCCGAGATGTTATCCAATGCACATCGTCCGTAAGTATTCACTCGTTCGGTAGAATTCAATTGCGCAAATTCGGAGCGATAGTTTGTTACACTTTAGTTAAAAATGCGTTGCGAATATGTTCTTATTGAGAAACGTTAGACTGGAATTGTGATGACCCAATTGCTTTTAAATACTTTTTTTGACAATGAAGTTTCTCAACATTAATTTAGAAATTACTATTTTGTTCAGCGCATACTCAAGTTTTATTAACGGAAATAATTAGAACTATGAAATTGGTCTGGTTACCATAGCCGTCCTCATCGTGGTAAATAATCGGCATAATATATAAAACATTCCGAAACACTTACCCTTCTCTCAAACATTATGAAACTGCATAACCTCGGTTATAAATCTACAGCACTTAATATGTTTCCAATAAACGTATTACTGAGCTTACTCAAAGGAAACGAATGTCCCACATCTATCTGATGTAACATTTGCATACTTAAATCAATCTTTGAAGTTGCGTAAGGGAAGAAAGACTATCATTACCACTACAAATTTTGTTTAATCCGATAAAATCTGGATATTTGTTTAGAGCATTATTCAACTTGACAGGATAATTTTTTTTTCGCCTAATGTGGTTCAAGTGTGACTGTACATCGTCTACTATTTGCAGTGACTTCACTGCATTTAGAAATCTTCCTGTCCCCTCACTTATTCTCTTGTAATTGTTTCGAGTAGTGTTTGAGTATCTTCCCTTTCATAACTGCTTCACCTATTTAATTATGAAATCAAAGCCTTTATTTACTAAAAATGTTCAAAACAATAACCATGCTTCCCCGAGGCGTAAGAATTGACTGTGGTGGTTGACGGATACTGGCACACTGTATATGAGATTCTAAATGTCGTTTAAGAAACTGAGTAATGGTGACTCAGATGACCAGCGAATAGTCAATTTCGTCTTGAAGATGCCAGTCGCAATACTTTGCGAAACGTCGACTTACACCTACTCAAGACCACAACCAACAAGCTCCCAAATACGTGCTGCTAGTGCAAACTCATTCAATCACTTTGCTAAATCTCCCACCGACATAATTAGTTTCATGGAAAATTATTGATATACCGCAAAGTTTAGCACGTTCAACGGAACATGCATTTTATAATATTGTTCCACGCTATACAGAACCCACGCTCAAAATTTGCCTCAGGCAAACCGGAGAGAAAAATGAAAGTATACATTCTCTTCCCAAAGTTTGATAAGTCTTCACCCTTTATGACGCCAAAATCTTTTACACAAATTTAATTATGCACAACAAATTAGATTGTTTCCTCAGCTCTTCTTTCGTTTTTCTGAAACGTACGCGGACGACATAAGAGAAAGCGACACTCAAATGATGTAAATAAGCTTGGATATTAAGTTATTTGCCAGTATGCTTCGTTTTTGTATCAACGATGCTGAAATTTTGAACATTTTCAAAATACTGTAGTAAAGTAAGTAAATACCACGAAAGCCCACAACAACATATACAGTTCTATCAATTGAATAAGTTGTTTCGGGAAAATTTTCTCAGATAGGAAAGAATTTGAGTTGGAAATTTGAAGAATGGGATAGAAGCGGCTCAGAACTAAATTTGGCAAACAAGGTAGATGGTCCTAAACCTAAAATTGTAACTGATCATTTTTTTTGCGAATAACTTGAGTCGAGTTAGATGGAGCATAGTCATGATGGAAGACTCAAAGATTTATAGACCGTTTTTCAGAAATTATTTTCTCCAATGTATATATTACGTCAACATAGTTGGTTCTTTGCAAAAGACTCAATGAAAAATGTTTCCTTGACATTGCAAAAACTTGCATCCATTACCTTACCAGTCGATTATGCTAGCTTTCTTTAGCTTCCTAGCTTAATCAAACATCTTCGGAATTACTGCTGCTTTTGGTTGAAGATTCTGGTCACACATAGCCTTTAACGGTCACATCATGACATTTAAATTGCATAACCCTTGAAACCAATTTCAGAAAGAGTATCACTATCCAAGGTTTGCTGCATATTAGCCTAAATTTTGGGCGTGTTTAGTCACTTAAAATAAATATTGGATTTTATTCTGACCTGCGAGTTTATGGATTTAGGAATATTTTCTTGAGACACTTTATTCACATTGCTGTAACTTCCAAATGTTAGCAATTGGTCAAATTCATTTGTCACCATAACGAAGTTGGCAGAATTAGACTATAATGTTTTGTTTTTTTCCGAAAATGGTATTAATATTTGAGTCTACATTTTCGTCAAATCATTGTTAGAAGTAGCAAAAGTAGTAGTTTGTTTGCTTTAGTACGTCGCAGAACCTCATCTCGTTATTGTTGTTTTCTAACTCCAGGCTCACAATTTTTGCTGTGTGCTAGACGATCAACTTATATTTAATTTGTTGGTAAGAAAATTCAAGAGCATAATTTTGGACATCACCACAAAATCTTTTCTATTCAATATCATGTTATACCAAAAACAAACTTGTCTTTCGAATCTCCTAGTTAAAAAGTTATGGCAAAAAAACGAGTAGCACGCAAAAACCTGTTCCTTCCAAACCTCTACCAACTTTTGATAATTGCAATGACTCGTCGAATTTTTGTTTTACTCTTTGTCTTGCACAGAAATTCTGCGCAGTTTGTAGATATATACAACGACCTTCTACTTACTAAAGACATGTTTACCACGTACAAGACTCCGTTCAACGCTGAAACGGTAATTTAATGTTAATGACATAAAAACCGAGTCGATTTTTTTGCTTTCAGTTTTTCTCGTATGCTTAAGTACGCCGCGATTTTATCTGTTCTCAGGGTCTTCAAGCTATCCGTTGTCCGGCCGGTCTGTTCTTCGATATCGAGAAGCAAACATGCGACTGGAAGGAGTCAGTCAAGAATTGCAAACTGAAGAACAAAGAGCGTAAGGTCAAACCTCTCCTGTACACGGACGAACCTCTTTGTTCCGAAGGGCAGTTGGCTTGCGGCGATGGTACTTGTATCGATAGGGGACTCTTCTGCAACGGTGAAAAGGATTGCTCGGACGGGTCAGATGAAAATACCTGCGGTAAGTCCTGATTACGCCATCGAAGCGATAACGATTACTGAAATTATAAAAGACCTTGCGAGGTTAAACCCCAAACGCGAAAGTGACCGATTAAGAAATAACTTTCGTTGTCCTTGATGGCATGTAAGTTCTGACCGTGTGTGTGTATATGCTCTGTACGGTTGACTCGGGCCTGGGTTGGGTTTGGTACAAACGGCCCACTTTCCACGCGAAGAATGTACGAGGCCCTTGTACGTACTGGCGGCTCTATGCGCTGTATCTCCGTAGATCAGACGGTTTATTGCGACATTGAAGTTCACTTGTGTTTACCAATTATATGTATATTAAATTTTTATGCATAATATTCGATACAGCGAACATGATATGTGATAAATGAGGTCACATCGGACATTTTCTAACACATACCTGGCGGTATAGAGAATATTTTTGACGTAACGAGTTTACTGAAAGCTTGTCGAAAGCACCTCATCTCTTCGATAATTTAACATATAAACGAGGTGACATATTACCTTCTTGACATAAACTGGCTTTAAAATAAAATATTTTTGAATAATTTCAATAGAAATTCCCCTCCCTCATTTACCAGATGTACAAGTATGAAATGCATTTTTTTTTTTCTAAAAGAATATGTTAAATTGGGAAGAACGATAAAAGTGCTTTATTTAAAATATGCTCAATCGCTGGCTATACACTTTCCCTATCTTTCGGGCAATTTGTGAATACCATGCCAGTAAAAATCTTCTCCTTTTGCTTCGAATCTTTCATCGAGCAATTTTTTCACATTTTCGTACGAACCAAAGCGTTGCTCAGCAAGTCCATCGATGCAAACAGGTGGTAGTGGAAAGCAGCCAAGTTTGGTGAGTAAGCTGCATGGCGTAAAACTTCCCAACTGAGTGCTTCCAACGTGTGGCGAACCGATTTCGCCGTATACAATGGAGTATTTTCATGAAGAAAATTTTGCGTTGACTCTTTCGGTATTCTAGCCTTTTTTCAAGCAGCGAACGGTTCACATTGGTAAATTGTTGTTGGTAATGTTTGATGTTAACACCTTCTTTAGCTTTTAACAGCTCATAGTAGACTACGCTCCTCTGGTTCGACTAAAGACAGAGCATTGTCTTTCTATCAAAGCGATTCGGTCTTGCGGTAGATGTGGATGGTGCGCCTACCCACGACTTTTTGCGCTTGGAATTTTCAAAATAAATCCACTTCTCATCCATTGAACTCATGTGATATCCATCTTCTGAATCTTTCCCATATCTCTGTCGTTCTTGTGTTTGCGAATCATCGTCGTCCAACAATGCAATTTCACATCTTCGTATTTTTTTGGCAATTTTCCACGTTCCTTGTCTTCATCATTGAAGTCACCACTTTTAAAATGCTGAAACCATCGTTCACACGTATTTCGTCATGGAGCATGTTCACCTTCTGGAAGTAATTGATATAAAGCTGCGGCAGTCCGCGAATGCTTTTTGTTCGGTATAAATTTTGACATATTGCACACACAGCAACTATGCACACTAATTTATCACCCGTACGCGTCTGACACTTGTTGATGACACAACAAAATGGCTCAGTGTCAAATATTTATAACGGAAACTGCATTGGTGTGCCGACTGTGAAATCCGCATTTTATACTTGTACACCTCGTAACGCCAAAATATTTTTGACAAATTTCAACGTAAAGCTCTCCTACTTTTTGTCATTCCTCCTTGTCCACCTCTTCCTCTCCCTTTCTATCCACTTCTTTTTCGTTCTCTTTTTCTTCTTATTTCCTATTCTTTCTCTCCCTGTTTTCCTTTTTCTCCTTCCATCCTTCTTTTTCTTTATTCTTCTTCCTCTTTTATCCGATTCTCCTTTCTTCCTCCCTTTTTGAATTTTCTCCATTGTTATAATTTTCATCATCTTCTCCTCCTCCTTAATTTTCCTTTTCTTTTTTACCTTGTTTCCCATCTTCTTCTTCATAATTTTTTCCTTCTTCCTCCCCTTTTTCTTCACCACCTTCTGCTTTTCAATTCTCTCCATCTGTTTCTTTTCTTTCTCCTTCTAGTTCTTCTTCTTTGTCTTATTTTCGTCGTCCTCCTCCTCGTCCTATTCTACATCCTATGCGTGTATTCAAATAAAAAGTTCTGGACGGAGCTGAGGACTTAAAGAACGTATAACCCTATTTTCTATTCAAGAAATTTTCGCATCCTTCGACGGACAAGCAATGATTTTATTTGAAAAAATATTTTTCCAAGTTGTAAAATCGCCAATTTATGTACTAAATAAAATATACTGCATCATATTTTTCATATACATGTTTAGATTACACCAATATAACGCTAATATAATGTATATTCCAAAACCTTAAATTAGCTTTTTATATACCTTTACTACTATTATTTATAAAAATTTAAAAAAAACAAAGAATATAATGATCTTGCATTCTAGTGTACCGCAGGAATATATCTTAAATCCATTATTCTTTCTAATCTCCACGATTTCTCGTTGAAATCGCTTTATTCGAAAAGCAAGAATCGTACAACCTCATCGTTCACGCTACCGAAGTCAAGATTCACATTCGGAGAAAGTATCCACATACTCAAGCAAATAAATTATCGGGCATAATCCTCGGATACGCTCTCACTTTAGGCGTTACGTAAGAGAGCGGCACTCTCCATCCTCATTTCGATATACAGAACGCGTATGCTTGCGTCTGTGCCTTAATATACGTACGTTACGTAAAATAATCTTTAAATATTTTAACGATTCTTTCAATTATCCGCCGTTTCCCTTCGCTCTCTAGATATCGATAACGATCCGAATCGCGCGCCACCATGCGATCCTTCCGTTTGTACCCTGCCGGATTGCTTCTGCTCGGAGGACGGCACCCAGGTGCCCGGCGATTTACCACCCAAGGACGTTCCCCAGATGATCACAATCACTTTCGACGACGCCATCAACAACAACAACATCGAGCTCTACAAGGAGATCTTCAACGGTAACCGCAAGAATCCAAATGGGTGCGACATCAAGGCTACCTACTTTGTTTCGCATAAGTACACCAACTACTCGGCCGTGCAGGAAATGCATCGTAAAGGACACGAGATCGCAGTACATTCTATAACGTGAGTTTTCTTTTGTTCTTTTCCTTTTGATTGGCGTTTGTTTGTGGTTAATGTGGAATTGATGTATCTGTTGAATAAAACTTTGAAATTGAAACAAAGAGAAACAACTATTAATTAAAAATAATTATGATCAGATTAGAATTCGATCCGAACTTGATATTAAAAACTCAATTCTGATATCCAGATAGAAGTGATTGGTCTAGTACTTTTGAATAGCCTATAGCAGGGGTCTCCAAATTCTTCAGGGCCAAGCTCATCATATCAACATATCATTTTGAATTACGCGCAAATTTCAATCACATTACAATAGTATAGCGCCATCTTGTGGAAGGGCATGAATCGGATTGGCGGTTCTCGCAGTTTGGAGACCCCTGGTCTATAGTTTTAATACTAACTTGTCTTCATTTTCTTGGACTGATGATCTTTCCTAAACGATTGGTTGCTACCCTTGATGGTGCTGTATGAAGTAAATCTTCATATTTGAGGTATGGTCAGCAAATTTGGGAACACTATTGAAGGCAAAGTAATGTACCAATACAGTTATATTTTTCTTCGAACCTAACAATAAGACATGGACAGCAAATATGCATAAAACACCTTTGTTTCTTACGTTCTTCCTCTTTTCTCCTGTTTTTTCTCCTTTTTTTTATTCTCCCCTTTCTTCTTCGTTTTTTCTATTTCTAATTGCCTTTTTCTACTTCCTTTTATTGTCCTTCTTATCTTCATTTTCTTATTTTTCTCATCGATATTCATTTTTTCTATATCTTCTTTCTTCTCATTTTTTTTATCTCTTTCTTGTTTCTCTTCGAGTCCCCCTTTTCTTCTTTCTTCCTTTTTTTCTCCTTCTTCCTTTTATTTTTCCTCTCTTTCCTTTTTTTTCTCTACCTCCCTTCTGTTCTTCCTTTCCTTATTTTTCTTACCCTCTTTTCCCTTTCTTTTTTTTCTTCTTCACCTTCTTCCTTTCATTTTTCCTCTTTCCTTTTTATTCTTTACCATTCTCTGTTCCTCTTTTCCTTATTTTTCTTACCCCTTTTCCTTTTTCTTTTTTCTTCTTCTTGCCTTTCTTCCCATCTACTTCTTCTTATTCTACTTTTTTTGTTTTTCTTTATCTGCCTCTTCTTCCTCTTCATTTTCTTCCTATTCTTGTTTTCTTTTTCTGTTTCTTTTTTCCCATTCTACGTCTTTTTTGATTCTTCTTCTTCTTTTCCTTTTTTTTTCTTTTCAGTCTTCTTACCTTTCCTTCCCTTTTCCCCTCGTTTTCTGCTTCTTTTTATTTCTGTTCTTGTTTCTCTTTCTTTTCTTCTTTTTGATTCCTTGAAAATATCGATCAAAATCATGAAGAAAATCACTCAAATTTACTTTCATATAACATTGTCACGGACAGTTTAAAATTTAAATATTCCACTCAATAACATTTCTCTTAACATTACAGTCATAATGATGAAGAACGATTCTGGAGCAACGCAACAGTCGACGATTGGGCCAAAGAAATGGCGGGAATGAGAATCATCACCGAAAAATTCGCTAACCTTACCGATAACAGCGTAGTAGGCGTAAGAGCTCCTTACCTTCGCGTAGGTGGTAACAATCAATTCACCATGATGGAGGAACAAGCATTCCTATACGATTCGACCATCACCGCGCCTCTCAGCAATCCCCCACTCTGGCCATACACCATGTACTTCCGCATGCCTCACCGTTGCCACGGTAACCTTCAAAATTGCCCGACTAGAAGCCACGCCGTTTGGGAGATGGTCCTCAACGAGTTGGATAGGAGAGAAGATCCTACTAACGACGAATATTTACCTGGATGCGCTATGGTCGATTCCTGTTCGAATATTTTAACCGGCGATCAGTTCTACAACTTCTTGAATCATAACTTCGAACGTCATTACGAAGAAAATCGTGCCCCTCTCGGATTGTACTTCCACGCCGCTTGGTTGAAGAACAATCCGGATTTCCTGGACGCTTTCTTGTATTGGGTTGACGAAATCTTGAAGGACCACAGCGACGTGTACTTCGTAACCATGACGCAGGTCATCCAATGGATTCAGAATCCTAGAACCGTTTCGGAATCCAAAAACTTCGAACCGTGGAGGGAGAAGTGCGTCGTTGACGGCATTCCCAACTGTTGGGTACCGCATTCCTGTAAACTAACATCGAAAGAAGTTCCTGGAGAGACCATCAACCTGCAGACCTGCGTGAGATGCCCGAACAACTATCCGTGGGTGAATGATCCGACAGGAGATGGTTTCTACTAAGTCATCAGTTCTCTTCTATAGCGATTGTAAATAGTGCTAAGGGACATTTATAAGTGTTTTCTAATTTTCTTTTTATTTAGTGTTGCCCTTGCCTTGATCTTGTTTTATTGAGGGGTGCGCCCGAATAACGGAACTCAACGACCGTTTAGAAAAAAAAAAATACAACAAAATGTTTATTATATAGTGATCCTATAACTTTCTCCATCTCATATTTATTATTTCACTTGACTGTATGCGTGATCATATTTGTTATAATGTTTTATTATTTTTTTTGTAATAAAAGTTATTAAGTACACTTTTTAGGCTGTTGTCGATTTCTTATTTACTATTATTTGTTTAGTGCTTCCGGTTTCGAAGCAAATATAAAACCACAAAAGATAAAAGAAAAACAACATGTAAGAATTCCCAACAGTTATACAAAATAAAAGAATAAAAATACATTTAGCATAATTTTTACATCTAATATAATAAATAGTGTAAAATGTATAGAGATAGTAGATTAAAATACTCCTTTCTGCTAGAAACAGAATCCGCTTTCGGAAAGGAAACGCGGAATTACCACTACAAGAAGCAGCACTGTGTAATATAGACATATCTCGATAGGTAAAATATGTAAAATTTATTGTAAGAGATGTTTTTTTTTTGTAAAAATTTTAATAAAACACAGTTAATAAATTTTCCTGTTTTATTATTTAGATATCCATTCGCATATAATAGCATTCAAAAAATTCCAACCATAACTCAAAGTCGATCCTTAGATACCTCACGAATCAAGAATGCCAAGAGCAAGTAAAAAACAAATGCCTCAAGAAACGCATATCGTAATAATTACCGTGTAAGAAAATATTTTCGAATTCTTAACGAGCATTTGATTATCTAAACTAAGGTGTGTCGAGAATAGCGTTAGGTGAGTATGATGACGTATGATAATTGATTTTAAATTTATGCGCGAAGTGACAGTACGGAACGTATAGACGTACATTCATACATACAATTAGTAAAATATTTACCACATTGTTGTTCAGTGAAAATCGAAAATTGATAGAAAAGCAAACCGTCAGCGAGTTCCTGCCTCAACTTATATTTACTTTAATGCCACCATATTGCTGTTCAGTATAACATCGCTATTATAGACCTTGGTATTTAAATTTAAATTAGATCATTTAGTTTTTACCCAGCGTTCCCGACTAGTGCCATACAATGCATAAATTCATGAGGTACGGTACGTGCTCGATCAAAAGTGACTGATTTGTTAAAAAAATGACTAGAATATACAATATGTTTCGTCTAACTTGCTTCTATTTGTCATGATTTTCTTTATTCAACCAATAACTAAATTCTATAGTAAGAACGTTATTTATTTTCTCTTAAAAGTCAAACAACAAATTGCTTTCTTAACACATGGACTGAAAAGTCCCGGGCCTAACAAAGAAAACACGGTTTTTTGGTTCAAAATTAGCTTTATCCATCAACGTAATCTCCATCAAAAGCAACGCAATCATTCCAGCGCCGCTCTAACATTTCAATACCACTTTTGTAGAACCATTTGTCTTTCGTGCGAAATTTCTTACCGGCGAGCATTTTTTGAGGTCTGCGAACAGCCAGTAGTCGCTGGGAGCCAAATCTGGCGAATACGGTGGATGTGGGAGGAATTCGTAGTTCAATTCATGTAGTTTTGCCATTGTTTTGATTGACTTGTGACACGGTGCGTTGTCTTGATGAAACAATTTTTTTTCTTTGCCATATGCGGCCATGTTGCGTTTCTTTGCAATTTCGGCCTTCAAACGCTCCAATAACGCTATATAATATTCACTGTTGATGGTATTTCCTTTCTCAAGATAGTCGATGAATATTACACCACGCACATCCCAAAATACCGAGGCCATAACCTTTCCAGCCGATTGTTGTGCTTTCGGGGGCTTTGGACGAGGTTCACCAGGTGCTGTCCACTCAGATGACGATCGTTTTGATTTCGGAGTGAAGTGATGGATCCATGCTTCATCCATTGTCACATATCGACGCAAAAATTCCGGTTTGTTACGTTTAAACATGACCAAACACTGCTCAGAATCCTCAACACGTTCTTGTTTTTGGTCAACAGTGAGCAAACGTGGCACCCACTTTGAACAGAGCTTTCTCATAGTCAAATGCCCATGCAATATAAAGCCAATACGTTCTTTTGATATCTTTACGATGTCAGCTAACTCACGCAACTTCACTTTTCGATCATTCAAAACGATTTTGTGGATTTTTTTTATGTTTTCTGGTGTTACCGCCTCATTTGGACGTCCACTGCGTTCTGCATCATCGGTGTCTCTACGACCACGTTTGAAGTCAGCAAACCAACGTTTTATTGTTGTTTCCGATGGAGCGGAGTCCCCATAACACTTTTCAAGCCATTGCTTCGCTTGAACGGTATTTTTTCCCATCAAGAAGCAGTGTAAAATTAAAACACGAAATTGTTTTTGATCCATTGTTTTGAAAATAACAAAAGTAGCGTAACTCTTAGCACAATAACTCACAAAGTAATGAATAGAATATCATGAAATTTTAACAGTTGTCTTTTGAAGGTTAGTACTGAGAGAAAGGTGACTGCAATAAAACTAGCGTCATCTATGTGTTAGGCCCGGGACTTTTCAGCCCATCCACTTTAAATATTTTAGATTTTAACAAAGCTTTAACATGTCTTATTTTCTCGTTTCCATAATTGATGTAAATTAGTTTTTGGGACCTTTCCGAAGATGTTTTGCCACGATGTACTTATTATTTTGATGTTTTCCATCTTAGCATACGCTGATTGTCTCATTGTAAGTGTTTTGTATTCTATCGTAAGCAACACGACCTTCACTCTGGTTTGATGAAGGGATATGTAGAAAATTTCCACCAACACAAAAAAGAGTTTCACGCTGTCAGAAGTTGGTCATACAAAAAGTTAGGATTCACTAGAAACATAAAAACTTAAGCTTAAATAAAAATTTAAACAGCAAACTTGATTAATAATAGTAGTTAGTAATATTTTATTTATAACAAGCGAAAACGTCAGTACCTCATGAAAGTGCCTTCGAGAAAAGTATTGTCAAAGTTGCACTTCTTTAACTCATGTCTAAATCGACGTTTACCTTGAACAACCCACCTCATCATGCAAATTAATGTCTATATATACATACATATATGCAATTCAGATGAGTTATTTCTATCAGATACAGGTATTACGTTTTCTTTTGTTTCAAACGGAGTTAGATTCGAAAAATAGCCACATTAGACGAGGATCACGAAAACCACACTTCGAATCTAAACGCTGTGGAAGGACAAAATATGTTCGGAATCGTAATGAGGAAGCGTTTGTTTTGAAGCGATGCCGGTGGAATTTTTATTCCGCGATATTTCCATAGCAATAAATTAGATCTAGCATAGACGAAATATAAAACGATGCGATCGTAACGGGGGAAAAAAATAAATTACCATAATTATCTGGTGTTTCGTTAAGCATTCGGCGTTTATTTTTTTTGGTTTTGCTTACTGCAAAGGAATTTATTATAATTTTCAGGAAAGAATTATACCTGCGCATTTATCCTTAAATGGAGACATCAGACTGATCTAAATATAATAGCGATTTCTAAAAGAAAACTTGCCAAAAGAATAATATTACTCCTTTGTTAACTTTACCAACTTTATATCATCAATAAGAACTGCAATGGAGTGAAGAGAAAATTTATTTTACTTCGTTCAGCACCATTAGAAGTATAAAATAAACTTTGTATAAGAAAATAACCACCCAAACAAGGTTAACAGAGAGATTTCCAAAAGGCATCACCTTTTCTTTCCTATCAGAGATTTAATTGTTTAACCGCATGGCTATATTTCCTAAGCTCGTACAGAACAAGCGTTTCGATGTAAGATTTCAATTTCTCCGCGTGCCAAATTGATTTGATACAAAGAGCAAACAACAGTGAAAATTGTTTACTTTTTACGTTACAGGAAGTATGCCATTCACTCTTTTTAACGTGTATATACATTAGATATATTTTTACCTTTGCCTCTACAACGTTTTCACAAGTCTCAGCGCGGTGAAGCTAGAACAAACCTCGATTCAAACGTCTTGCTCACGTTCCAATATTGGCTGTATATTCGTTTGTTGAACGACTGAATGGAAAAATATGATTTATGCAAGGAACAAGTTTATATGATTTTTGCGGAGTCCTTCAATATTTTACAGACATGCTTCTTTAATACTTTAATACGAGTCATTAATCATCGTTTTAACATTGTGAGCTTGAACGCGCATAATATAATATAATAGACGAACTGTTTTTAGAATCGAACCGTGTCGTAATGTGTATTTTTTGTGTAAATATAATGTCTCTGCTGCTCAGCGTTACGTTTATATTATTTTGCGTATGTATTTCTTGTGGTTAACATGGTTATAAGAATTGTTCTGTACATCCCAATCATATGATCTGTCGAATTCGGTTACTAAGGATAAACAAGAAAATAGTAAAATGTTCAACTTGAACATATCACAGAGTAGTCTTGATAAATATGAATTTAACAATAGCAGAAAGTTTTTCTTCCCAAATTTCTGAAAACAAAAGGCTGTGGACGAAGGCGAAAAATAACCTGTTGTACTCTGCTAACAACGCCATAGATACGCCACTGATTTGTTCTCACCTAAAATGTAGTGCTAATAACAGAAACTAGTTTCTTTTCTAAAGACATTCTCTGTCTTGTTTTGTTCCTGAGATATAGAAAAAAATTGTTTTCAGTAAGCTACATGTCTGAAACCTTTTATCAAAATCGGAAGGCGGCAGTTGCCTATCATTCCTTGAAAATGGTATTTACTCGTTATCTTTACTTGCATCAAGCGTGTCTTTAAGACCCATATCTGGAATTCGTGAGCAATAATTAAAGGTACACAAGAATAATCTCAGAAGCAGTATTCAATAAAAGTATTCTAGCAAGCCATGAAATTATTTCTTGTTGGTAGTAAGTAGCGAATTGACGGTGACAAATACAATGCATTTGTCATGTCTGCTGTATTGGTTTAACACATGGATGTTTCCAATAAATCATAAAGTCTTCATTATCGAATCATATTTCAGAAATGGTATAAAATTAGGAAATAACAACCATGGATACTTGAATTTCGAAATTTCCCAATAACATATGACAGTTTGGGGCAAGTTATTCGAGTAACAGTGAGAAAATTTTGTGAAACAGAATCTGTGTTCCGAAGACCAGGTAGTCATAGGCTATCAAAATGGACATTTGAAAATATAGCAGATGTTGAGGAACGAATAACTCAATCGCCTAACAAATCTATTCGCAAGCTTTAACAGCAAGCGCAACTTTCTTATGGGACATGCCAGGTAATCCTTAAAAAAGATCTACCAAAATTTCTATACAAGTTTCATTGCGTACAGGAGCTTTCAATCATTGATCACGCGGCCGGCGTAATTATTGTCAATGATTTTTTACGTACGATGAATAATAATGATGTTCTTGGAAAATTCTTCTTCTCGAATGAAGCATGGTGTCATTTATAAGGATATAATTCAACAAACAATACGCATCTCGTCTAGTGAAAATCCACATGAAATTCTTGCATTCTCAAAAAAAATAGGAGTTTGGCTTGCTGTTTCTTGCAGACGTATTATTGGTAAAATAATCTTTAGAAACACATCTAAAAGAATGCCTAGAAAATAACACCAAGATAAGAAAACGCTGTAAATACAGATTTCTCATAGTATTAGTGAAATCAATTCACGAGAACGACATGTGGAGACAATGAAACGCTAACACACGGACATGTGCCTTCCCGACGACATCAGCGTGGTTTCGAGCAGTTTTATGCTAACACATGTAATTCTCTCGCTGCGTCTATCCCCATACTTAACTAAAATAAAGAAACATTTGTCCGCAAAGTCAGACAGCGAAAAGAATATTCTTTATTTTGAATTTTCCTGTCCATATTTCCGCAAATGTATTGGGGTATGATAACTAGATTGGTGATTGGTGAAGTTGGAAATAATTGACATTGGTCGAAGAAAGAATGCTGGTTTTCTTCCAAGTCGTAGGGAATACGCCAGTAACCAGCGCCAGGTTGAAGATAGTGGTTAGTGGTTCAACGAACACATATTTGCAACCGTTTTTGTGATCCGCTACCTTGTATGTGAATATTTTATGGAATGCCGATAAGCTCTTTTATTGCTTTACTATGTTCAGGTAAAGGTTTTGAGCCCCACGTCTTATATCTAGCAACACTATCGTTTGTAATAAACGAACTACTTCCGGAATTGGACCGTGTCATGATATGAAAGTTGAAGAAGTGATCGAGAAATGATGTCGAGCTCACGGCATGTATGTTGGATTCGTTCGCGAAGAAGAGCTAAACCGGTGCGGCGAAAGATATTTTGGGAAGCAGGAGTAGAAATATGGTGACGAATTTTAAGAAAATTGAGGATTATTTGCCTATCTGGGCAGCGACAGCGAAAATTCAGGGTACAAAGGAGTTTGGAAAGTTTGTGACGTAGTTTGGAAAAGGATATGGTTTTAAGAGTGATTTCCTCTCAGTAGAGGTTGTCGAAATGACTACGTAGGCTTCCATGGCTAGAGTTAGTAATAAACGAAATACTTCCGGAATTGGACCGTGTCCAATTTCGTTTGTTACTAACTCCGGCCGTGGAAGCCTACGTATTCATTACTATCGTTTGTGTTAATTCCTTGAGATGGATCCTACGTTTATGTTTTTTAAAACACACATATTATGGATTTTTAGCCATATATCTACATAAGGAAGGCGTGGAAAGCATGAACGCTTAAGATGTTCATAAAAATTGCAAACAGCTATCGTCTTGTTTGTACAAATGCTGACCATTTAATTCATGTCTTCTGTTTCGTTGTAAATCTAAATCATCTCACATTTTTTCTTAGTACTTAATAATATTTTCGTTTATAAAATTGCAGTGATATATAGAATTAATCAAAACCAAAATGTTGCAAAACAAACATCGCAGAAATTAGACATTTAATAAGAATAATAATAATGCATGCCTTTGCTTTCTCCAACAGCCATCGTCAATTACATCGATCGGCCATGGGTTCTTATTATTCCTGCGCCGATACTGCATCTTCAAACATTCATTCTCAGCATTAGCCATGGGGTGGGGAAAACCACAGAAGAACCTCAACCCTGAGAAATAGCTAGGGGATTCGAACCTGAGATCGCGAGATTAATAACTAAGCACGCCAGACACTGAGCCAGTGCTTCTTTCATTTGTAAGTTGCTACGTTTACTAATTACAAGAAATTAGGCAAGATGAAAGCATTCCACAGAGTAATTATCTAAACTGTAGAAGAAACGTATCTATGTCCAAAATAAAAAAAAATATTTTGATTGGCTGGCAAGATGGTAAGTAGAGACCGCATTATATGCAAAGTGTATGCAAAAATTTAATTTAATTTATTTATTATATTTTACGTCTATATGCAGATGTATTACACTGATTCAGTGTAAGACATCAACAAATAGACGTAAAATATAATAAATAAATTAAATTAAATTTTTTCACTTTGCATATAATCCAGTCTATAGTGACAAGGAATATTTTCCATTGGGTGCCTTACCATTATATTCGCAAAATGTATTGTACTCCGAACTGAACGAATTGCATTCTAGACTGTCTCTTAGTCATCCCCTCTTGCGAGAATTAATGTTATCAAAATGTCACCTATTTTCTAGAACGATTTTGAATGTTTGAATCTTAGCTTATCTAACATCTGGATTATTCTATACTTTTTACGCAGCAAAGCATAAATACCTACGAATTTACGTGTTAACATAGATTGATATATGACGCACTCGACAAAACAGAGATAGTTAATGCGATTACTCACAATAACATTTCTGCAGCATAGTTCCGGAACAACCTAATCTTACTTTCTATAATTCCGCGTACAGTGACTCAATTCGTAACACCTTCGTAATATGCAATTTACCGCACAGCTAAACCCTAAACAATTCCACTTAATAATACTTCTTACACATCCATTATTACCAAAGCAGAATTACAGCGACGTTGTACAAGAAGTGCATTGCATTTGTAACAGCGCCAACGTACGCCACATAACTCAAACCTCACATTGGGCGCAACTCAACACACGTAAGTCCACACATACATCTATATAGGTGACCCAGATTCACCGGTAAATTTAAGAAAGGAGTAAATCAAATCCCGGAGCGACATAATGCAGTTCGGTTAACTCGATTATGTAAATCGTTGACGCTCTGAGCTCTGTGAAATTCAGTTGTATAATATCCTTAGACGGTGAACAAAATTACACATATAATGCGAACTAATAAAGGCATTCGCAGACTTAGTTAAGTGGATCGCGACGTCGAGAAAAAGAGACATTCTAATACGCTAGTTAGTTACTTCGCTTTCCAACAATAATGAAAGATACATTCTATGGAATTGGATGTATAATTTGTACGTATTTGAAAGTATATAATGACGATTGTATGGCAAAATGTTACGTCTGCAATAACTGCGCAGTTGACGCATTTAGATATACTCAAATGCAAAGTAGAAAACCTGTTTAATTAACTGCAGTTATTATATCTTCAAGAAAATGATACTTTAGCTACATAAGTTGTTTCTTTCAAGGCCAGAAGCATCAGAATTAGCTAAATAGGATATAAGCAGAATTAGAAATAAATATGAAGACATGCTTAAACCCACAAGGAATGATTTGCTGAATTAATAATCGTTTTAAGAATGAACGATTGTGCAAACACATGAATGTAAATAAATATGTAAATTATGGCCACAAAGAATTTATTTTAAAAAAACTTGAGCCAATTTCATCCCTACCAGGCCATCTTCCATTTGTAGCAATACACTTATTCCATCTCGAATTATTGAAAGCATCCCTGGAGGTCCTTATGCTCTTCAGCTACCTTCATATGTTCCTCACAGGTGTCGCTGTAGACTACATACCATACAAATTAATAATTTAATCAGAACGCAGCGTTTCAAGAGCATACTGACTCTCATTGTCAACCGAGTTATCTACTGGTACATAACTTGGTAACTCGGTAGACACTGAGAGTCCACATGCACCTGAAACAATCAGGCTTGCATACCAACGTTCGTATGCAAGGTATATGTTTCCTTAATTTTTCCCGCTCCATTAATAATAAGAACTCGCTTTATTTCACGATACTAGAGTATGAAATACGTCAGTCGCGGTACTGATTAGGTACAAATAATGGGGGAAATATATATATCCAAATTCACTTAACAATTAAAAAACAGTATGTAAATATTTATATAGACAAAAAAACTCATTTGAATTATACAAACATTTCCTTGTGAGTGCCTTTTTTAAAATATTTTTTAAAATCTTTACGAAAGAAAAAAAGAAAATACAAAATAAAAAAATAAAATTTCATACCTCTCCCCCCCCCCTCCTGTCTCTATTTCTTTCTCTTATTTTCTTATTTTTCCTCTTACTCTTATTTCCTTATATACATATATATATATATATATATATGTATATATAGCTGTGGCCATATGTATTCGCCACTCTCGTTTTGAACGTGTTACACGAATATTATTGTATTTCTAAGAAGCAGGGTCGATGACGGACTTAACTAGGTACCGGGTAATGAGGGTTTAATGGTTTATTGTAGGCCATTCTGAGTAAATTAGAAAATAGACGTAAAATTATAATTTCTGAATATTTCTTCAGTCTTTCTTAAAAGTTGTAAGAGTAAGGTTGAGCTAGTTAGGGTGAAGATATTGTGTCTGTGATTTTGTCTGTGTAATACGATAGTATACAATAAAAAGTAATGCCGAAAATACGCGAATTGACGGAGGTAGAGCGAGGACAAATTGTGGTGTTAGAAAAGCAAGGGTTGTCGGTGTCTGCTATTGCCCGACAAGTGAAATGTGCGAGATCGACAGTTAGAATGACGATAAAACGATACAAAGCGAGTGGATCTTTGACAAACAAACCGAAAACTGGTCGAAAAAGGACGACAACTAGCAGAGATGAGCGAGTCTTAGAGCGGATGTCTGCGAGACCGGAAAAAAGGTCTAAACAGCTTTCCAGTGAGCTTTTCCGGCTACATAATGTTGTTATTTCTCCTCGCACGGTTAGAAGACGCCTTTGTGAATGAAATTTGGATACAAAGCTCGACATAAACCACGGTTGTCTCCGCAACAAAAGAAAAAGAGACTGCTGTGGGCTAAAAGTCACCGCGACTGGACCATTGACAATTGGGCTAATGTTATGTGGACGGATGAGTCAAATATTGAGGTAAGTAATACATAATTATTGTATTTGCGGTATTCTGTATTCAATTCCTGGTATCTACACTGTTTTTATTCTTTTTAATGGGATCCAAAATATAACAGTATTTATGTTTCTGTTGATAGCTCTGTGGTAAACCTGGGCCTCAATACGTGCGACGCAGGTGAGGAGAGGCCTTACATCCAGACTGTATCATCCCGACTGTCAAGTTTGTGGGTGCTAGCATAATGGTTTGGGGTTCTATGAGTGCAACAGGCGTCGGAGAACTGTTCGTCTGCGAGGGCCGAATGAACAGTCGGACGTACATCGACATGTTGGAAGATGTTCTGGAACCGTGTGCGTTAAAATTATTCGATAATGATGAACCAGAGTATTACTTCCAACAAGATAATGCACCGTGCCATAAATCTCGCGAAGTAATGCGCTGGTTCGAGGAAAATAACGTGCGGGTCCTGGAATGGCCGGCACAATCCCCGTACTTATCGCCAATTGAGCATTTCTGGTACATTTTAAAGCGTATCTAGGTAAGTACCCATCTACCACAAAGCAATGCTTAAAAACAAAAACATTCGAAGAGTGGAATAAAATCACCCCCGAACAGTGCTACAACTTACTGAGCAGTATGCCCCGACGAATTCGTGCGGTGATAAAAGCCCAGGGCGGAGCTACCAAATATTAAGCAATATCTGTATATATCTGTATACACTCACAATGAAACATTTTCATCGATCAATTTTCTTTTATTTCTTATATATTCGTCGGAATAAAAAACAAAAAAGGATGGCGAATACATATGGCCACAGCTATATATATATATATATATCATCATAGCACGGTCCAATTCCGGAAGTAGTTGGCTTATTACTAACTCTGACCGTGGAAGCCTACGTATTCACTTCAAATGTATATGCTCTTTCCAAAATAATGCGCTATCGAGTAATATACCCAAAAACTTTAAGTTACTAGTTGATGTTATGTGTTGATCTTTAAAATGCCTAGATATTATCTTTCTTTTTGTATGCGAACTTTATCATATTTGTTTTGTGTGTATTGAGCTTTAGATTGCTTTCACTCCACCAATTGTTTATTTTTGTGAGAAAAGAATAATTTATGTATCATCTGCATACAAATAAATAAAGTGCTGCGTTACTTCTGGTAGATCGTTCATGTATAACGTAAACAGAAATGCTGCTAATATCGAATCTTGCAAGATGCCTTTCTGGTTTTGTAGCGAACGCGACTGATATCTTTCTCAGTTAGAATCTACTTGCACGCACTATATGCTGTTTGTTAAATAAGATTTTAGTAAGGTAAGCGGAGCAGGTCAATTAAAATTTGTGGAATATCTTCTAAATGCCCAGAAATATCAGAAAATCTTTCAAGAACAATTACTGGCAAGCATTGAGGTGCTTAGTCCTGATGGTAACTATGTTTTTCAACAATACGGCACTTCATGCCAGACAGTAAGCATGACAAAATCATGGTTTGCGAGAAAGAACGTAAATGTATTGTCTTAGCCTGCAAATAGTCCAGATCTTAAAGTGATTGAATGTTTATGGCATGAAGTAAAAATACATCCGTAAAAAACAGCATCACGAAATTCAATACGAGGCAAAATCACGTCAGAATTATGTAGGAAATTAGTCCTTAGTATGTCTGCCAGAATTCGAGCTATCATTAAGTTAAAAACCGACGACACAAGTTATTAAATTTACCGTCGTCCCAACATTCAATTGTTAGTAAATTCTGCATTTTCAACATCTGACTCACCAATTTTTAGTTTTAGTTTTTTTTTATTTGATTATACCAACAATGTTAATAATTTGTTAGAAACATGTTTATTTCCAAATAACTAGCAGTTTCAATATATAAAATATTTTGTCAGAACGTTTCTTGGCTTTTGTATAAAAGTCGCATATATAGTCGCAATATATAGTTTTAAGGCTCGTAATATGAATATCCCTAAATATTTTTAAAGTGTGATCTAGGAACAGACGAAGCAGTGGACTTTTCCGAACGATTCGGCTCCGAAGAAAGCAAAAACTGTTCCATCGGCCGGAAAGGTCATGGCGACCATTTTTTGGGATTCCCAAAAAATGGTCGCCTCATCGACTATCTGCAGAAGGGACGGACGATCACGGGGCAATACTACAGCGAATTATTCACCCGATTTGATGCACTATTGAAGGAGAAATTCCCCGTTTGCAGCGGAAAACGTGCTTTTCCACCACGACAATGCACCGGCTCATTCATCTCGCATCGTCGTGTCCAAATTGAATGAGTTGCGCTACGAATTAGTCTCTCGTCCTCCATATTCACCGGATCTAGCCCCAGCGACTTCTTCTTATTCTTAAACCTGAAAGAAATCACTGGAAGGAAAGAGATTTACCTCAAATGAGGAGATCATCACGACTACAGACCGGAGCACCGTTTGGAAAAGTGTTGATCGAGGAGACTACATCGAAAAATAAAAATAAAAAGTAACACCAATACCGTGTATTTCCTGTCGGTTTTCAGGTCGCCCTGAAGAAAAATTTCTTCGAAAACGATTTCTTAACGTTATGACATTTAAAACTATACTAATCCAACGAATGTACTTTTGTTACGTGCTGTACATTCCAACAAACATATTACTTAACAACAAAATGTAAATAACCACAAGCCTCTTTTAATTTCACTCGCTGCCACCTCCTTAACCGCATTAAACGTTCTTAAAGACAATCGTGTAACACAACTTTAGCACGTAATTTACCACATTATCACAATCATACACACCGCAAAATACCAAGGCCTCAAGCATCCACCTAACCATCATTGTCCCAGCCTTTATCACGCACACATACACGCCATACGCCATTATAAACAAGCGATGCGCTTATTCACATGCATGCCGACGTTTAATAACGGGACGAAGATGCGACAGAGAAAGATAGAACGATAGAGGCGAATTTCGAAATAGCCAACTTTGAGTCAGCCCTGAATTAATCCCGTATAACGAGCGGTTTTTTCCTCGACGTTTCGAGGTTAACGAAGGCAAAAGTGGATCTATTATATTCAAAAAAAAAAAAGGAATTTAATTACACCTACGGAAAGAATATTAAAATTAAGCTAAACCGGAAGAAATCCACTGAATGACCTTTAAGATATAACAATATATGTGACGGCATATAAAGAGATATGAATGGGTTTATATTGCAGAGGAATAATAGCACAAAATGACTAGTGGTTATGTCTATAACGGCGTTAATGTTGCAACGTTGAATGAATACCTAATGCATATACGGTGAATCTCGTTCCCTTTAGAGATTAAGATAGCGCTAGTGCTTCCTGTATGTTACTTTTACTTCTTATTTGTCCAATGGTTAGATCCTACAGTGCAATAGAAAGTACTACCATTTCTTTTAACAGAAAATGTACTATTCTAAAATAAGCTTTGCTATAAATATATAATTGGCTGCCTTGTCTGAGTCTTTTTCGAGACCTTACAGAAGTATTGCGGTTACTTTTTATTTTGTCTAATTACTTATAACGAGGGATTTTGCGAGTTTCTACGTACAAAAGCCTATAATACCGTTCATAAGTTTGATCGCGTCTAATATATTGTGTTACCCTTAGAAATATTTTAAAAATATTTAGGGAAATTCATACCAATCTTATTAGAATAGCATTTACAATCTAATGTTGATAGTATATATCCATAACACACAAATAAGGTTTTCTTACAAAATCGATCGAAACACGAACGCAATGTATTCCTATATTAAATTTTATGATGGCAACGAAGCAATAGTAATATTATTTATTTGCCCAACAGAAACATATCTAATTACAAGACAAAAACAAAGAAGAAATTAATTTGTTGGGATACTCACAAAAAGTAAACTATGCAAATACACAATGCTTAATTGTGGAGATAAGTTAAGGACTAAATTCTCTGCAATAAGGTAGAAAGGGAACTAAAATTAATATCCAGGTTCGCGTCGACACATATTCGGTGGACTGAAGATTTTAACAGAGTGTTGGTTTTTGCTAGCGGACAATAAAACGTGTTACAAAAGCTGCTTGCATATTGGGGGACTGTAAACTGAACTCTACCTAAGACGTGAGATGCATCGATATCAGAATGACGTAATTTGTGGAGAAACTTAATATCATGTTAATTTTGCCGACTATGCAGTGACATGAAGCCAAATGTCTTGCAATGATACTGCATGACTGCATCGGTGAGACAGATACAAACCACATTGTCTGAAACACGAATATTTTAAAAAATGTTCTTTGAACAGCTTCCAACATATTAATATACGTTGGGTGACCATATTAGTGACCAGTATTCCAGCTTAGAGCGAACAAATGCAAAATAGAGCATAATTACTGGTTCCAAAGAATTGAGTGACCGGCTATTTCTTATAATAAATCCTAAGGCCTTCAAAGCGGATTTGACAATATTTAAAATATTATCTAGAAAAGATGATTTAGCATCGAATGTGACACCCAAGTCCTTAATAGTCGTACAACGATTTATGGAGGTGTTGTTGGAACGATAATCTCTTATAATCGGGTTAGTTTTGCGAGTGTACGTGAGAATGTCACACTTGGACACAGTCACGTCTAAGTTCTGCGTCTTTGTTTAAAGAATACGACAAGGAGAGAGCGGTGATTTGTTGTTGTAGAAACGTGCAGCTGTCACTTGTTTGAATTCGATAATACAGTTTCAGATCATCTGTAAATAACAACTTATCACATTTCAAGATATCACAAAGATCATTAATGTACAATAGGAAGAGCAAAGGGCCTAGATTGCTCTCCTGAGGAACACCCGAGGTAGGTACAATGAAAGACAGCTGTTAAAATTTCATGATTTCTATTCATTCTATTGATTAGTTTGTGAGTTATTGTGCTAAGAGTCACGCTACTTTTGTTATTTTCAAAACAATGGATCATAAACAATTTCGTGTTTTAATTTTACACTGCTTCTTGATGGGAAAAAATACCGTTCAAGGGAAGCAATGGTTTGAAAACTGTTATGGGGACTCCGCTCCATCAGAAACAACAATAAAACATTGGTTTGCTGACTTCAAACGTGGTCGGTCGTAGAGACAGCGATGATGCAGAACGCAGTGGACGTCTAAATGAGGCGGTAACGCCAGAAAACATCAAAAAAATCCACAAAATCGTTTTGAATGATCGAAGAGTGAAGTTGCGTAAGTTAGCTGACATCGTAAAGATATCAAAAGAATGTATTGCATGAGCATTTGACTATGAGAAAGCTCTGTTTAAAGTGGGTGCCGCGTTTGCTCACTGTTGACCAAAAACAAGAACGTGTTGATGATTCCGAGCAGTGTTGGGCCATGTTTAAACGTAACAAACCGGAATTTTTGCGTCGATATGTGACAATGGATGAAACATGGATCCATCACTTCACTCCGGAATCAAAACAATCGTCATCTGAGTGGACAGCAACTGGTGAACCTCGTCCAAAGCGCCCGAAAGCACAACAATCGACTGGAAAGGTTATGGCCTCGGTATTTTGGGATGTGCGTGGTGTAATATTTATCGACTATCTTGAGAAAGGAGATACCATCAACAGTGAATATTATATAGCGTTATTGGAACGTTTGAAGGCCGAAATTGCAAAGAAACGACCGCATATGGCAAAGAAAAAAATTTTGTTTCATCAAGACAACGCACCGTGTCACAAGTCAATCAAAACAATGGCAAAACTATATGAATTGAACTTCGAATTGCTCCCACATCTACTGCATTCGCCAGATTTGGCTCCCAGCGACTACTGGCTGTTCGCAGACCTCAAAAAAAAATGCTCTCCGGTAAGAAATTTCGCACGAATGAAGAGGTTATCGCTGAAACTGAGGCCCATTTTGAGGCAAAAGATAAATCGTTCTACAAAAGTGGTATTGAAATGTTAGAGCGGCGCTGGAATGATTGCGTTGCTCTTAATGGAGATTACGTTGATGAATAAAGCTATTTTTGAACCAAAAAAAACGTGTTTTCTTTGTTAGGCCCGGGACTTTTCAGCCCATGTGTTATGTGCTCCATCTTATAGTAGAAAAAATAATATGCAACCTATAGTTTATAATGTAATAATAACAATAATAATGGTTTATTTACCAAACAGAAAAGACATTCCATTTATATAGTTATGGCAATAATTAATTAACTTGAACAAAATTGAAGAGAAATTGAGAAATAGTTGTTTTTTAAACAAATCTATACCAATTTCTTGCTAACTTCTTAAATTTTTAAAAATTGCTGTTGAATACATCCACTGCGTAATTAAACAAATTGTAGATAGAAAACCTAGATGCAAAAGTGAACTTATTAAAAAATATTCTAATTATATGTAAATCACACGTTCCCAAGGACTCGTAATTTTTTGAATTTCCAAAGTCGAAATCGTCCAATATTAGATATAGTAAAGCTGAAATATATAAGCATACGATCTGAAAACCTTTATATGTTATATTTATTTTTGCAAGCATGGTAATTCCATCGCTAATAAGAACTGTATTTATTAATATACTACTGAGCTAGTGATTGAATTACTAAAACTATGCAAGAAGTAACGGTTTAGATATTTTAATGATCAGTTGAATAAAGATTAGTCTCTAACGATAGCAAAGTTGTCTATTTTTAATCCGATATGTAGAATTTAATAACGGCAGATGCTCGTATTTGTGAATCGGATGTTATATCATTCATTTTTTTCTTTTCTTCCACGTCGTCTACTAACGTACTATCATTACTACAAAATTTTACCTATCACCGTAATGAATAATTTATAGATAGAAAAGGCCAAGGTTACCCACATCCCATAATAAAATTGCAAGTATGATAGACATTCAAGAATGTGTAGTTACGTATATCCACTTTTTGCAACCTTTTTTGGATAATACGCGTATTTTAGCTTTTAAAGTATAGTCGTATTGAAGGTAGAGCAAAACGATTATAATTCTAGAAATTATGCGATCATATTTATCACTGCACAGAAGGGCGCGGTCGCGACCATTAGATTAGACGTAGACATTTCAATTGCGTAAAATTCTCAAGGTGCACATGCATGCGAGAGCCTTGATTATAAACTCTTATTCAGCGGCAGCCTATCCTATTTTTTCGCTTAATTTACCCGTATAACAAAGAGGTTAACAATGACATTGCTACTAACATGTTAGTTTCATTGAAATATTTCGTACGTAGTAGCATATGACCATTCATTTCTTGTTTTCTTGTTATTCGTATTGGTTGCAATGTTTTTCTTTGCAATCAGATGTCATGCATGACAAAATAAAATCATGTTGTATCACGCTGTACGTAGCCAATCAAAAGTAACAGCTTAATTTTAGCGGTAAGGATATCTACAATTGCTGCTGAGAGATGTACGAATTGAAGATGTCGAAATTTTCAAAACACAATGCGCTATTATGATTCTGGTTACGTTTTGGGATTCAACATGAAATAGGATTGCAAACGAGAATGTTTGCTGTCCCTACATCATTCACACAACCTTATGAATAAAAGGCAAAGCAAATAAATGGTCATTGTACCTCATAATACGTTTCGTTCCTTCAAGTTTCATCTTCTGGGATTGCCGCATCGTTGTTATAGCTGCGGAGTTTAAGCATTTGGATATGTTCGCGATGTTCTTAGCGAGAGTTTGCTAATTAAAACCTTAGAGTTCACCGTCTATTATTTCGATTAATACGGACGTTTCGGCGTGCAATATTCCGATATCTTCAGGGAAAGAAGAGCTATTTGTTGCTATACCCATTATGTATTTGTTTGGGCTTTCACATGCAGTTTATATATATGCATATATAAAACTATATACAATAACTATACAGATATATATGAAATAATATTACCGGGTTTCTGAGCCCGCATCCTATTGGTTCCGAAAGAGACCGTTTCGACAAGATCCCACTCATCTTCTTCTGGACGCTGGACCATATGAATAGAACTAACGATCTGTAAAACACTTAGCATTTATTAACTTTGTTGACTGGGAGCTGACTATCTTGAACTAGATTTTCAATTTTGTGAGAAACGGGTTAGTGAAAACAATGCCTGGTAAATAAATAATGGCGATAATTTATTTCTTTTAGTGTTGCTCACTGTTCTAACCTTAACCGAAAAATGTTGTTAAAAATAAACCTATGTATAAAGCCTAAACATCTCCTCTGACATTTTAAATAAAGTTAACGTTTACTTATGTCGTCTACAGAAAAAAATGAAAATTAATTCAACCTCTCTACTCTTTAAAAAGGAAGATTTCTTTACTATTGAAAATTTTTGATCCACTGCGGTGTCATCCATTTTCTCTAAGATTTTTGTGTATTGTTATTTAGGGAGAAAGCTTAGTTTCCTCTATAAAAATTCAATATCTGAAATATAATATCAATAACTTGATGCAAGGCATTCGGCTGTATCAACCATTACACAGTGGATAGACTTTACAATTACGATGAGGAGATCTTCCCTTAGAGTGGAAAAATGTTTTATTAAATGACCTTAGTATCCCAACAGACAATTCTTTAACAATGGAAACAGAAATAATGCTGCTAACGACATTTTATTTGGTAACGCTGGAGTTCTCCAAGGATCTGTTATTGTTGTCATGTTCTTTACTTTGTATGTTAACAACATTGGGCCTTTTGTTGATAATCCCTTCGTAAATACCATATATACAAATGTAGATATAGGGGGGTTCTACGAGATAGGGACAATTTTGTCAAAAATATGATTGGTCGAAAGTCTCACATGGTACTTTAGTACAACCGCGCAGATGTTCGGGGGCGCTGCTCATTTAATTTTGGATGCAATCGATATATAAAAACTCGTTTTTATCGATAACTCTAGTGCTGTGGTGACTTTGCTATATGTTTGTTAATGCATTTTTATATATGGTTACGTTTTTACTTTGTTCGCTTCGTATAGTTTTAACATATGGGCTGAAAAGTCCCGGACCTAGCAAAGAAAACACGGTTTTTTTGGTTCAAAATTAGCTTTATTCATCAAGAGCAACGCAATCATTCCAGCGCCGCTCTAACATTTCAATACCACTTTTGTAGAACGATTTATTTTTTGCCTCAAAATAGGCCTCAGTTTCAGCAATAACCTCTTCATTCGTGCGAAATTTCTTACCGGCGAGCATTTTTTTGAGGTCTGCGAACAGCCAGTAGTCGCTGGGAGCCAAATCTGGCGAATACGGTGGATGTAGTTGCAATTCGAAGTTCAATTCAGGTAGTTTTGCCATTGTTTTGATTGACTTGTGACACGGTGCGTTGTCTTGATGAAACAACATTTTTTTCTTTGCCATATGCGGTCGTTTCTTTGCAATTTCGGTCTTCAAACGCTCCAATTACGCTATATAATATTCACTGTTGATGGTATTTCCTTTCTCAAGATAGTCGATGAATATTACACCACGCACATCCCAAAATACCGAGGCCATAACCTTTCCAGCCGATTGTTGTGCTTTCGATCGCTTTGGACGGGGTTCACCAGTTGCTGTCCACTCAGATGACGTTTGATTCCGGAGTGAAGTGATGGATCCATGTTTCATCCATTGTCACATATCGATGCAAAAATTCCGGTTTGTTACGTTTAAACATGGTCAAACACTGCTTAGAATCATCAACACGTTCTTGTTTTTGGTCAACAGTGAGCAAACGCGGCACTCACTTTGAACAGAGCTTTCTCATAGTCAAATGCTCACGCAATATAAAGCCAATACGTTCTTTTGATACCTTTACGATGTCAGCTAACTCACGCAACTTCACTTTTCGATCATTCAAAACGATTTTGTGGATCTTTTTGATGTTTTCTGGTGTTACCGCCTCATTTGGACGTCCACTGCGTTCTGTATCATCGGTGTCTCTACGACCACGTTTGAAGTCAGCAAACCAACGTTTTATTGTTGTTTCTGATGGAGCGGAGTCCCCATAACACTTTTCAAGCCATTGCTTCGCTTGAACGGTATTTTTTTCCCATCAAGAAGCAGTATAAAATTAAAACACGAAATTGTTTTTGATCCATTGTTTTGAAAATGACAAAAGTAGCGTGACTCTTAGCACAATAATTTTCAAATTTTAATGAATAGAATATCATGAAGTTTTAACAGCTGTCTTTTGAAGGTTAGTACTAACTGAGAGAAAGGTAACTGCAATGAAACTAGCATCATCTATGTGTTAGGCCCGGGACTTTTCAGCCCATGTGTTAACGTATGCTTAAGCAACCATAAGCAAAGTATTCAGTTGAATATTTATACTGTTCAATCAACAATAATAGTTTAATACTTTTCTATGCATTCAAAGTAAGTTATTCGTAAACATTTTATTACTATAGGACTCAATTAATTGTGTTTTCAGAAATGTCTCAATATTCACTCTGTGTGCAGTGCGGTGACGCAAACGTCAGGGTTATGTTGGTTTTAATAAATTTCCGAGTCCAACAAAAGATCAAGAACAATTCATAGATTGGCTTTCGCTTCCCGGAAACAAGTCTTTGTTGCAAACGGAACCAACTAAAGCAGCAAGTCGCAGGATGTGTTCCGCTCATTTTGAAAATAATGACATCATTCATATGACTTTATCGATACAATTGTGAAGATATACCATATAACGCATTTGCTATTTCCTCATGTATTAGACAATGAAAATGTACTACATAACACCGAAACATACTTTAATTCTACTATAACTATTGTAACTACAAATTGTAATACACATGCCACTCTAATGAAAATGCAGATTCCCCAATCGCTCGTGAAATTATTAATATTCAATTATATTAAACAATTCAACAATATCAGATAGACAGGAGATTTTATTATACATTATACAGATAAGAATTGAATTTATAATTGTATTTTATTTATAAGTATATAGTGTTTTGGTACTATAACAATATTTATAATACACTGGTTGCAAATAGTTCTGCCTTTTATTAACTTCCTTGTGTCACAATATAAAATGAAAAAATATGTATAAATCCGCTCAAAACAATTATATTTTAGTTCACCCACGCAGATGTTGTTATTTTTATGTACACGCTTTACTTCATTGCGTGACGCTTGTATTTAGGGTATTCTATGTGTAGATAATACATCTCGATGCAAATAAATGATGTCTGACTTAATAAAACTATATATGTTTTAGATCGCTTTGCATTATACTTTAGTGGTAGTTGTTTTGCTTTTAAACGAAGTAAAAATGTATTATTCGAAATCTCACACCCTATAAAATATTAGTGATTTACATTCTAAAATTATTTCAACTGAAATTGAAAATATCGCTGCGCAAACGTGAGAAATAAAATGGACCCACCCTGCTACTTATTTCAAGCACTTGCAGAAAATTTAGCCAACGCGCAATTAATTTTTATGTGTCATGCTTATGATAAGTGACAAACCGGTTTCACTTCTGAAGAAGATCACGAAACGTGGAGTACAACAAACTTTAGATGTACTAAGCCAACTGGAATTGCTTAGCAGATCGAGAGACCAAAGATAACACCACCGTAATTGAAAATCAAATGCCACGATGCCATACCCAGTACTAAAAGGATACTTCGACGTGATGCATTACTCAGGCAAAATACACTTACATGGACGACCATTAACTGTCCAACTGGAGATAAAGCCAGACGTCATGCTAAAGCAGCCATCAAGAAACAAAAGGACAAGTTCACGCAGCTTCACTAGAAAGACAGACCACGAAGCTGAATATTAAGTCAAGATCGAGTAATTAAAAGCCTGTCATTTCAACTACTACAAGGGATTAAGCTTCGAATCATTTCAAAAGAAATACCTATGGAAGATATCGTCTATGCCAGAGACATTTCTATCAAAACACTTCCAGAGGACGAAGTAGTGGAGATCATTTCAACTACGCAACGCATCTTGAAATCAAAAAAAATCATCCAGATCAATTCTATCAAGAGAAGAACGGAAGTATTATTACTATACTGAGGAAGGACAAAGATCACATCACAATGTCTGCAGACAAAGGAAATCCAACTATCATCATAGAGTATGAAGAAAAAATGATGAATATTGCCACAAGACTGCGTATCATAAACTTAAGGAACATCTAATGCCAGCTCTGGATAAAAAAAATATATGTAGCAACTAAATTCTCATCGATATTTAAAGAAGTACGCCAAAGCATCCTCAAGAGAAACACGAAAACACCAAGATTATGTTGATTTCCTAGAATAAGAGCGAAATCTTATAAGACGTATTTCATCAGCAGTCGGCTACATTATGGATGCTTTGGCCGAATGCTTTACGTAGGAAAAACGGAAATATACGTTAGGGATTCGGTTCGTCTCAACGAAAATATAAAGGATGTTGAATAGACGTTCTAGTAGGCTAGATGACGTTCTAGTGGGCAAGAACGTCGAGATACCTACTCATGAATATCTGAATGAAAGAAGTTGTCAGTATTATCCAATAACGGTCGAAACAAATTTATATAGAAGATGACACCTTAGAACTCTTCTCATTTTTAATATACTTCAGTTTCCATGGAGATTTGTACGAACAAAGGAGAAACCTTGGTATCATCTTTGTCGTCAGTATTAGCTAAGATTTTCATGAAAGTATTCGAGTCGTACATCGATCGCATTACTGAAATTTCTTGAACACCTCAACAAACAACGCAACAAAATATAATTTACCATGGAACGCGAAGAAGATGGCTGAATAAACAGCGTGTTAGTTCTCTTTTTAATGAATATTTCTAATTTTATTTAGTACATCAAACTAGAATAAAACTCTTTTTCATTTTTTGAAATATTTTTCATTTATTAGCCTTTTCTACGATAAAATATAGGCACTATTGCGATATTAAACATGAATAAAGATTGTTTTAAATGGTTATTATAACTTAATAAAAGAAAATTAAAAGTAACAGAATTATTATTAGTTGTCAGGAAAATATATACGCTGCTGCAGTTTCTAACAAATACCTCTTGTGCAATAAAGTAGGGCTTCAGTAAATTTCAAAAACCATGTTCGATATATTCAGCAAAAGCAAGTATAATAACTGATACTTTCATCTGACATCAAATACTCTGTGTTAACCTCGAAATTCTCTGAGAAATATTTTAACAATCCCTACATATACTTGGATCAGTTTTGCCTTATTTGCCGTTTAACAAAATATTCCCCGTATTAAATGTTGTTCGCAGAATCAATATAAGAACCGCATCCTTGAATTAACTTTGTTCGTCCCACAGCAACGTGAAATATTTCGTCATTGGATGCTAGCGTCACGATATATCTGTCGTTGTCGAAAATTCCTAAAGAAACGAACCGGCCGCGCTGCTATAGTTTTCTACTGTTTTGCTTCGAGTGTATATAATACATGTAAACAACTTTCACAGATTCCACTTTCCCTTTTTGACGATTTTTGCATACCGCAACGCATACCTCGAAATTTTTCTGGAAGGCGATGATTTAATACTACGTACTAGCTAAGGTACTAACTTACGGTTTGATAATGTAAATTAGTATGTACGATACATGTATGATTTTATTAAATGAAACATTATTAATACGTTTCTGTTTATCCAATGAGTCAAGCTAATTATACTCGAATTAACTTGATAAAAATGTACTTAGAAAATTTCGATATCTAGATAAAGAAATATTCTATAAACCGCAGTAGTAGTGGCACTGGCACCAACGTGCCATGCCGTATTTGCAATGATAAGTAATGTACTGAGTTAATGCAAATCGAAAATTGTTTTAATAATGAGCATCGTTAACAGATGTGAAGGGGACTTATTCGTTTTCACAGCATATACGAGGACGATCTGAAATGTTTTAGGAATTGGCAAGAGTTGGCGCACGAACCTTTTTCCATGGCAACTATTAAAATTTCAGATGTCTACTGTCAATAGTTGTTTAAGAGTGTGTTCTGCGTAGCAAGTCAGGCAAAAATGGATAAAATCGAATTTCGTGCTGATGCCTGGGAAAACTGCCACGAAAGTTCGAAGTATTTTACTAGAGGTTCATTTTCGACCATCAGCTTCTGGGTGAGGGAGTTCAAACGTGGCCGCACAAGCGTAAATGACGAACCACGCAGAGGGCGCTCAAAAACCGCTACCAACGAGGAAATTGTCCACAAGATTCATGATGAGGGATATCAGAGACAACAGGCGCCTAAGAAGAATGCGTCGGCCATATCCTACACGAAATTTAGGTACCGTTTACGGAGGGAGGAAAGAGATTTAACTCAGTTGTTAAAACAAAATCACTAAGGCAAGTCTCGGTAATACAGACTATGTCGTAATTATAGAAAAGTAAAATAATGAGTGCTGGTATATTGTTTTACATTTTAAAAATGTTCCTTGTATGCTAAACCAACCATTTAAATAGAAGCCCCCGCATTAACTTCGTACTATCGTTATACAACAAGTAAATTTGCAACTTTGTGAATAACGACCGGCGATTAAATAATAGATTTGTATGCAATTTCACGTTCGCTTCTCCCACGTACGTATGAATGTACGTGGCAGCTCAAAGCATTCAATAAGCTTGAGAAAATTGCGACTATTATCTTATTTGAAAACGATGACGGCCGTGCTTTATCCCAACGGTTATTACGGCTACACGAACACGAATTTCTGCTACTTATCTGTAGCGAAACAGAACAATAACGACACGAACCCCATGTATTGCATAATAACAGAGATGTACAGAGGTAAGTTGTCGATATAAAGAAATTGAATTTGTACGCTTTATTCGTTTATTATTGCTATTATCGTATCTGACGTTGTAATAAATGGATCGTGTTTTCTTCTATTTATGTCTATTTTGTCTATCCTCTTTAGAGTTTTCAGTCACGTAAGCTCTATATCATTCAAAACCTGTTCTCTACCGAAGAATATCGCGTTTTGCGTTGTTGCTTTACGTTGTAGGTGGGTATTAATATGCATACTGCGAAAACGATTCTGTGAATTCATAGTATCCATGCGGATTATATGTAGCCATATCTCTTTGAGTAGGATTAAAGCAATATAATGTGTATTTACATAATATCAAGTAAAGCTATAGTCGTCCATTTACTTCGTTGGTGGTAATTTTACAAGAATGTGATACATATACTTATATATATTTTCCTCAACACAGTTAGTAATAATAATAATCCTTTACTTTTTTACAAAAAATATGCGGAAAAAGAAAGTTTGATAAATATATAAAGGGAACGAATTGGTAAAACGATAAAATAAAGAAGATGGTAAAAGAAGAAAACTGCTTGGAAAAAAAAAGATTACAGTAGGAATAGAAGAAATCAAGAAAACTACAAAGGAAGAGAAAAAGAAGTCATGGAAGGAACTTGAGGAACCGATAACAGAAACGTATAAAGTGGGCAACAGAAAATGTTGGACAGGAATAAAGAGCTTAAAAGGAATAAAAAAGCAATAGAAGATAAGAATAATCGACTACATTAACGAACAAAAGACATACTAGGAATATGGAAAGAATACTAAGGAGACAAATTTAACGCAATAAATACAGAACAAAGGATAAGCAGAAAAGAACTGAGCTATCATCAAGAAATAACAGAAGAAGGAGCGGAAGAAGCTATACAAAAAATGAAGCTAGGGAAAGCAGGCGGAGATGATGGCATATTACCAGAAATGATCAACTGGCTATGACAGGAAGGAAAATAATGGATATGAGAGATGTTAAAAACAATATGGAAGGAATAGATAATACTAAGAGAATGGAAAAATAATCTGATAATCCCAATTCCCAAGGAAGGAGGATAGACCCAAAGCAAGAACTATAGAGCTATGCCTTTAGCACAAACAAGCTACAACCTATACACAAGAATATTGGAAGAACGACTAAAAGTTTATGTGAAACAAAGTCTAGAGGAAGAACAGGCAGCTTTGAGGCTAAAGAGACAAACGGACGACAATAGCTAAATAACAAAGAACTTAATAGAATGTGAAGAAGGAGAAGAAATATTTCTTGTGTTCATCTATCTGAAAGCAGCCTTTGATACGATAAATAGAAGAGAGATATGGGAAGGCTTAAGAGAAATGGAAATCCCTAAAACCCCACTAGATGCCATCAGAAGTACATACGATACAGTAAGGAACAGGATACCAATTTCAGGGCAAAAATCGGAAGAATTTCAAATGAAAACCAAGGTGACGGTGTAAGTCCACTCTTATTCGGACTAATGATCAACAGTGGAGTAGTCAAATGAATAAAAGCACAAGTCAAACAGGACACAAGAATACGGTATAAAAATCTAAAACCTCTAAGAGTAAATAGCTTACTATTTGCATAAAATCCAAAAGCTATTGAACATCTGGATGAGGGAAATAGAAAACGTGAAGATGGAAGTAAACTTGAATAAAACTAAGGTAATGGTCGTAGACGAATACCGAGACAATAGAGTCAACAAAGAAATTAAGTGTAGGCACAATATATTGGAGAGGGTAACCACGCAACTGATAGACCATAGAAAAATAGATAAAAAGTTAACAAACAGAGCAAATATATCACTAAGAATATACTACATTTTAAATAAGACAGCTCTAGGAAACGGAGGTGTTGGTAATGAATACGTAGGCTTCCACGGCCAGAGTCAGTAATAAACGAATTACTTTCGGAATTGGAACGTGTCATGTAGAGATGTATAGGAATGAAATAAGAGCAAGAGGAGAAATAAATAAAATGAAAAAAGAGATACAAAGAAGAAAAATGAGGGGGGAGGGGGTGAAAAAAAAGAAAGGTGAAAAGAGTAAGAGAAGGAAAAGATACAGAAAAAGGGGAGAAAAGAAAGAAAAGAAAATACTATTGATTCAAAGCCATGCTTGTGCAGAGCAGCCATTGCAACTTTGCTCTTGTGAATCGGCGCATTGTCTTGCAAGAGCAACACACCCGTGGTCAATTTTCCTCGACGTTTTTCCTTGATGGCCTCCTTTAATTTTTCTAATATCGCTGCGTAATATTCTCCGGTTATGCTCTTACTTTTTTCTTTGTAATCGATCAATAATATCCCGTCACAATTCCAAAAAACAGTAGCCATCAACTTTCCAGCCGACTCTGACACTTTGAATTTCTTTGGCAGTGGTGTCCCCTTTTTATGCCATTGCACGGACTCCTATTTGGACTCAGGCTCAAAGTGATGAACCAACGTTTCATCTCCGATAACAATCTGTTCCAAAATCTGTGCAGGTTTGTCTCCACACAGCTCCAAAAATTGTTTGGACGCACAGACGCGCTGCTGTTTCTGCAGCGGCGTGAGCATTCTTGGTACCCATCTTGCACTGACTTTTGTCATACCCAGGTGGTCATGTAGAACACGCAAAATGGTGGTATCTGGTACTCCAACTAATGCAGATAATTGTTTTTCTTCAAACGGGCATCTTGCAGAAGAAATTTTTGCGCTCTTTCGACGATGTCTGGTGTGGTGGCCTCAACTGGCCGTCCTGAGCGGGGGTCGTCTTCAATCGACTCCCGACCATCTTTAAAACGACCATGCCACTTATAAATCATTGATATACTAGGGCACTGTTCCCCATAAACGGTTTCCATTTGATTCAATTTGGTTTGAGCGTTCTTTCCTTGCTTTGAAAGGAACTTTATCACAGCGCGGTGTTCAATTTCCTCCATAGTTTCAGTTTTCTTCCGGATTGACTTGTTTAGCAGGCAACTATTCGTAAACGACTGACGCTATAGGGCTGCAACTTAACCTATATACTAATGATGAGTCGCCAATCAGAATGACACCTAGCGGGCGCCCCTATCCCCACTCCATCCCCCCATTTCACGAACTTCTTGACTTCCCCTCGTATATACTTGACGTTAAACTTATGTCTCTGTATCGAATATTTTTAGAACGATCTTTACATTTTCATGTCGCGTGGTTCGCGCAGATTGGTTTCTTCCGATTTTAATACTGCTCTACCAATCTCTAGCATCCATTTTATCATACTTAACACGCATGAAAACAATACATACGATTTTTCACGAAAATTTTCAACTATATCATCACACAATAGTGCATACAAAAATAAAACTACTATTAAATTTTACGATGTTTTGCTAACTTGTTTATTCCGAACAAATAATATCCTTCAGATGCGGCAATATTTATCAATTTAAAATTCTATGGTGACATTTACCTTTGACACAGATGACCTACTAATTATAATAATGCATAATAATAAGATTGATCCGCTACACATGCTTTAATTACACAATAGTGTAACTGGAAAGATTTGTGACCTTATCTGAATCTCATATTCACCTCGAAAATGTCAATTAACTACATTTTTCGACAGCCTTACATAAATTATATCGAAGACGGAGAATTGAAAGGCGATCACAACAAAATCATTAAATGTCTTAATTTTATTAAATGAAGTTAAATTCTTCGAGTTTCTGGATCCGGGTCGTTGAATTATTGCATTAAAGTTTCCTTATATGAAAATAACTATCCAAAGTCCTGCGGTGGGTTCAAAGCAAATACATCTAGCGACACTCCTGAAAAATTAGAAAATAAGGTACTAAAGGAACGTTGTTGACCCGGTGTGAATTCATATCAAAATGTAAGAATATGTGGAAGCAATCTCGTAGTATCTCAAATAATTTTACTAAATAATAGTTAACAGTTTCGAATTCGCACATCATCAGGTTAAGACACTCTAGAAAAGGACTATAAAACCATAGATACAAACAACACCGTTAACAGCATCACGGCAGCAAAATTAGTGTTAACTTAAAATTGTCAAGTCAATAAGGACAAGATTGTAATAACTCTTGTTGATTTGTATGACAATTTTAACTATTGTGTTTTTTCAACTTAAATTTTACTACTGGAATGCTGTCAGTGGTGTTATTTGCATCTATTTTAATTATATAGTCCTTCTCTAGACTGTATGATGATATGTAAATCTGCAAGAAACCGGTAGCAATTATTTAATCAAATTTGAGATCATATTTAAGATAGTGTAAGATTGGTCCTATTTTCTTTTTTCCTAAATTTTAAAAAGATAGTAAACTAATACAGCTTGTCATTTAACTTTATTCTTGCGTGGGGGTTGTATCTAGGAGTAGCATCGTTTGTATGCTATCTAATTATATTGAAGATTTGTTGCTTTAAATAGTAAATATATATAAATTACCAAGTGCTTGAGAGGATAGCGCGCTCTAAGAGTTTGTCAATAGTAACGTTTCGTCAAACATTATAGAATTTCGGAAAAACATATAACGCAGATATCTTGACTTAAGGCAAGCACTGATATATCAGTACAATTTCTCTCTTGCCTTGCATTTCTCTCATCAAAGCGAATCACACAAGACATCATGCAAAATACAGGGGGTTTCAATAAGAGTGAAAGATGTGAATGGCATGCTTGCATTTCTAAAACATATGACTATTTACAATCTACTCGGTGGCCAATGCCTTTTTCGGGAAAGGATGGACCGAAAGCGAACCGTATCTTTAACAGGGCCTATGGTAATAAATCAATCAAACTCGAACTTATTACCATAGGCCCTGGTAATAAGTTCGAGTTTGATTGATTTATTACCATAGGCCCTGTTAAAGATACGGTTCGCTTTCAGTCCATCCTTTCCCGAAAAAGGCATTAACCCACCGAGTAGATTGTAAATAGTCATATGTTTTACAAATTTTAGAGCCTGCGTAGAAAATAATTTGCATGTGTGATACAGTTTTTACTTTCAGTCGGTAACACGGTTGACAATGAGAGCCCACGTGCTCTCGTAACGCTGCGTTCCGCATAATTAATAAATTTGTGTGAGCGGAGTTTACTGCTATACCTGTGTACAGTACCTGATTGTTAAACATTATTATCAAAATAGTGAAAGTTTAATTGCTACCATCCGTCAAGTGCGTCCAATATTCGCTCGACAGAATGTTCCTAATTCGAAAGTACAGGTTCTACTAGTGATGTGAACGCGTGACACGAGCTCGTAGAAGTCGTTCAGAATAAACCATCACGGCAGTTCGCGAGAGTGTGGACGAAAGTCGAAAGACGTAGATTCGTCATCGTGCACAAAAATTGGATATTACGGCAGTCATTCTTCAGCGTATTCTAACTAAAAATTTGCATCTCCACGCCTACAAAGTCCAATTGACTCAACAACTTCTGCCAACAGACCATGTAGAGCGAAGAAAGTTCACCAACTGGATCCTTGAGCAAACATAAGTGAATGCCGATTTTCAAATTCATCTTCAGTGATGAGGTCCATTTTCATGTCGATGGCTTCATTAGTCGGCAAAACTGCCGTATTTGGGGCTCATAAAATCCACCGATCATTCATCAGAAAGCAATGCATCAAAAACGTGTGACTGGCTGGTGTGCATTGTGGTCTGGAGGTATAATTGGATCGTATTTCTTTGAAAATGAGGAAGGTAATGCAGTAACGGTGAATGACGAACGTTATTGTGCAGTGAAAACGCAGTTTTTTGTGCGTCAATTGGAAAATATTGCTGTTGGCGACATGTGATTTCAAGAAGACAATGCTGCGTGTCATACCGCCCGTGAAACAATGACTGTCTTGCACAAACTTGCTCCTGGTCTTGTTATTTACCAGTTTGCTGGCCAGAACTGGCAGCCAAGTTTTTGGGATATAACACCTTCAGACTTCTGGCTGGGGGTTACCTGAAGTGACAAGTTTATACCAAGAAGTTCTCGACTACCGAAATTAGACAAAAGAGTACGCATGTGCAACCAAAACCACGGTGGTCATTTATAAGATATTTTGTTTAATACATAATGACCAAATGTATACATTATAAATCAATAAAAATTCCAATACTTTGCTATATAAAACCATGCTTTATTCAATCTCAAAATCTTGCGTTCTTATTCAGACACCCTTTATTTCCAATCACGTAACTACTTCCAAATATATATATGCCACTTTAGTTATCCAGCAAATATTTTATAGATTTACCATATGATCCAGAAACTCCAGTAACAAACACTATAACATTATAAATTGTAATTGACATGAGGTCTTTGTGTAGCACTAATGCGACTGTTAACGTAAGTTCTGATGTTAGTCCTTGCGGTTGAGAACAACCAGAAGGTTTCTGTTCCGTTATTTCATTCTTCGAAGAAAAATTTTACACATTTATATCTATTTCCTTTATACCACAATTGCAACTTTCGCATTTTCCACTAGTATGATCTTTATATCCGAAAATGTCGTTACCGCTATCAAATATTTCGATACAGCTTTCTAAGACTCTCAGTCAAGATTCTGGTATATGTTAGCAAGAGCAAACTTGTCCGTGCGATTTTTACATTTTAATACAACTGAAAGAGTTCGGGTTATATTGACCCGAACGAAAGTAACAATTGACAGTATAATCAAAAATTTATACATAATTTTAAAAATAGTGAAATATGAAGTAAAAGAAATCTCATATTGATAATTGACGTCACCAATACCTAATTTCAATTTAGATTTTATTTCGAGTCAAATAAAACCGAAAGAAACAACATTAATAACAACGTAAAATTTAAACAAAATACTCCCACCGCAAATTTATACCATATCGTTTTACTTTTGTGTATTACTTTTCCAGCGTTATGCATATGTCACACTCCAGTCCGCAATATGAATAATATCCTTCGTACGTATAAGACCGATTTAATTGCTTGCGCTGAAAGAAATTACGTTCGCAGAAAGAAAATTGCACCGGCATGGACAATAAAATACGACGACCGTGCAAAATATCCAACTTAAAAGTAGGTTTCAGAATACATATGTCGTTAATTTCCCGTATAAATTTGGTTTTAGATTTTTGCTTGCAGACAGCAACTTTTCAAACAATCCTAATGAAACCGTAGCGTTTTCGTTTATGAACGGCTTAAAAATATGTACATACATACACATGTTTGTCAGTCTCTACGTTACTTTCTAATATAAACGCACCGAAGGAAGTGTGCTAATTGGTAAAACGGCGGCTTTTTTTTTCAAAGGTTTTATGTGTTTTTCTAAGTAATCTATGGAAGTGAAATAAACTCCGAACGTAATTTGCATTATACGGGTTTGTACTGTTAGTAGAATATGTTTTTTTTCACATTAGCTACAATGTAAACTCTACTGTTTTAGAAATACGAGTGCTGTTTTTTTCAGCCTCCGATGGCTCATAAAAACAAGATAAATGTAAATAACAAAATGAATTTATTACCAAAAGTTATGTACAAATATGGTTGCTTTACAACATAATCACCGTGAATACTGATGTTTATATTTGTCATATCTATGAACGGGCCTTCCAATCCCCTCTGCATAGAATATTGCCGCTAGTGAGTTGAAATGGTCTGTGACGTTGTTTTGAAGTTCCTCTGTGCTCTGGAAGCTCTGCCTTCCTAGCCACTTTTTCAGTTCATGAAAAGATGGAAGCCGCATGCTGAAGAAGTCGTTGGGTTACAGCAGCAGTGTGAAGTCGAGCATTGTCATGAATGAGAAGAACTCCAAAAGTCACCACACGTCTCTTCCTTTGTTTTGAATAACTCCTCAATCGTTGTGAGGTCAGATAATAAGCAACTGCTTGAGGGAATCGAATTATATTACGCAACTCGAATTTGGCTAGAGAACTCAGCTGAAAATGGCGAAATGACATTGCAAGTGGCATATATTATAGAGGGGGGATGCGTACTCACCTTCCAATGATTTTTGCTGGAGAAATTTACAATTTGTGTAATAGTTTGTATTTCGATTGTGGCTTTGGCTGTTATTTAATCTATTGAACCAGGAACATTTAAAACAAAGCATCCTCTTGATTATAGATCTAACTCTTGGCGTGATACTGTTGACGATGGATTCTCATAATAATTAGAGTTGCTGTTTGGGCTATTTCCATCGTTCGCTGAACTTGTATAAGTCCGACGTTTGAGCAGTCTGTCAACTGCCCTGAGGAGGGCTGCTGTTTGCCAGAACAATCATGCTTCGATGATTTTTGTCTGACGTATTTGTCTTCACTATCTTTTATTAGCGAAAGTTGTCGTAATTGGGTATCGACCTCGATTATTTCTTCTCGATCTCTGAATTCTACCTCACTTAACCACTTAAGCTAATATAAGGAACAGAAATTACTGTAGTTAGTTCCCGCGCTTTGGATTTCTTTCCTGACTTGCACCGTAAGAATATTAATTTGTGCTCATTCCATTCCCAAGGTATCTGAGCTTAAGAACTGAGAACCAACTTCATGTTGCCACCGCACCTTCAAATTTTCTTTTAAATTTAACTATGCCGCATAGATTTTATATTTTCTCGGAGACTTACTTGGTTTTCCTTATGGACACTTATGCAAACTTCCATCAGGACTAATCCGAGGGAAATTTTTCAATTCATGCACGCTAGGAATGCACTCCGAGTACATCTCAAGTTTCATGCAGTGTACGCATTGATACCTCGCAAGGGATAGCTTGCTTCAAAGTTTTCCTACATACACATAGACAATAAGAACTTTTCATGTGAAACCACTCCACTCCAACTGTGATCTTTGTTAATCACATTTACACACTCAAGTATTTTGTACTCATTTATTTCGACACTATACCACAGCTGCTAAATGGATATTGTATTGCTAGTACATGGTTAGGGACGATACTTCCACTCCATGTGCCTCTAGTAAGAAATGTCACAGATACACACATATGGCATAACACAATACAGTATTTTACTCTCGTAGATTACACCAACTTTGTTCATTTTATCTGAGAGGTCGTGGGTTCAAATCCTACCGGAACTGATTTTTTTTCAGAAATGTAAAACGTTGGTAAAATGCAAGAAAACTGTAATGTTATCATTACTTTTACCTTATTACCGGTTACGGAAAGTGAAATAATCAGTATCGTGTCCAAATTTCCTGAAACTGATATCGCTGGTGAGGATCCAATACCCAGTGCTGTCATACATAATGCTCGTTACACGTCGTCGCAGCCTATAACTTACTAGTACTTGCACTTTTTCTATTCGATGGAAGCATAGAAGACTTAATCCCGTCTTTAAAGGAGTAAATAAAGCCTGTATCAATCAATAACTATAAACCGAAATCGGATTTTGCCACTGCAATAGTTATAAGTACTGACCAAATTGCATATAATCCGGTCTCCTGTTTTTTTTTTTTTTTAATCCTATGTCCTTTATACCTTCCGGTCTCTAGTTATAAGTTATAATTATATGCAAAGTGGATATATTCTATTTTTAATAAATATAATTTTAAATAAAGTATATGCGCTTTAGGATTAATCCTGTCTCCAGTTATAAATGTTTTGAGTTCCCTTGGGACACCCGATGAAGGAGTATCAGGTGTACCACAAGGGTTACGATTGGGGTCATTCTTATTTGTACTCCTTACAAATGATTTAGTGATGGCTGTCAATGTTCAGTACTCGCGTATTCCGATGACATAAAAATCTTCTTCTTCTTCTTTCTCACTTCAGGTGTTAGGCACTCTGCCTGTTATGAAACCCATCTTTTATTTGGTCTGCCTACGCTTCTTCTTACTAAACATTTATAAAGTCTCGCTCTGTCTGACACCCTCATCACTTGTATCCGTTCTACGAGTTTCGTCCACATATTTTTGTTTTCCTTTATCCTCTCATTTACGTCGAAGATGTTTAGTTCTGTTCGTAATCCCCATTTCTTTTCTTCTTAAATTTTAAAATGATAAAATCAATGAGAAGTAACGAGAATAAGTCCAAATATCAAAATTTCACGCTAGAAATGACCAAGACGTAGAAGAGATTGGATGGGACTGTACCCAGCTGACCCCCGCAAAGAGAGGACCAGGTGGAGAGAGAGGCAAGACGCTACATTTACTTGGTCACACAGTTTCTATATTTTACCATTTTAGTACAAGAAAAATCTATTTCAAAGTAATTAGGGTGAAAATACAAATTATAAGTAATCTTCTGAAACGCAACTGCAAGAAATCGTCGAAATAATCCCGAACATCTGATACGTCGTCAAAGGAAGAAAGTGATCGAAGTAGGTCAAGGTGTTTGGCGTGTAAGACGACACCTATAGGTCGAGTGAGAAAGAGACGCGTCAGTCTAAAACCACTATGGATTTCACTTGCTCGGTTTAACTTTTACTTCGATATTTACATTTTATGTATTTTAACTAAAAACGGACGTCGACTGAATATTAACAAACTTGTTGCTTATCGTTAATCACACATTTTTTTATGTATTGTATAATTAATTAAGCTCGTTAGGTAACTAATGAAATCCCTTGAGCGTAGGCTCATAAATCTTCCATCTTAACGATCTAATTTTATTGGAAATTCCTCTCGAATTCTCGTCTCCATATAGATATCTAAGTGTGTTACAGCAAATATTACAAACGTACTTTCCCTGTCGTTAAAATTTCTTTTGTTTCAATTCGATAATAAAATTTAAATAAATTTCGAAAATCCGGATCGAAGCTCCTAGGTATTAGAGGCAATAATGGTAACGTGATCGCAATTCTTAACGATGGCGTGCATTAAACTTGACCCACAAAAAAAATTAAACACTGCTTATTATTCTTTGTGCATTAAATGAAATGGGTTTATGAGTTTAGAATGGTTAATATATTGAACTTTTTCCAGCAACATACTTTTACCCTTTAACAGCAACCAAATTTGTCCTTAATAGAAAGCACTTCGGCGTAGTCAAACTACAAACCGGACATGTATATACGTATACGTATTACAATTTTTATATACATATTTGACATGAACTTTCCAACGTAAGCCCAGTTTTTCTATGAAAGGAAGTGTATTTGCTTTTAAACTTATAGTAAATGTAAGTTATAGACATATTAGTGTAATGTTTTAATGTAAAAGGTAATGCTATCTACTATCTATCATCTCTTTAAGTAAGTCGATACAGCTATAAGCAGCTAGTTAATCTTCCAATAACACATCTCTAACGAGAGTCCATACTATATTAATAATAATAGCATTTATTGCCCATAATTGTAACCATATTAAGGAGGATATGTAAAAATATGATTATATAACAAAAAGAAACAAAATATATAGACAAAAAATTAAGCGGAAAACATAAAAAGATATTATTTTAGAATTTGAGAAGAAATATTTGTGCTCTTTTTCACAACTTGTGGATAAAAAGATGTCACGATCTGTGATTTAATATACCAAACACAGTATCTTAGATACTTAGCAATAGTTCATAAATATGCACGTTTCGATAAACCGAAAACTGAAAGAATTAAATAAGTCACAAACTGCTGTGGGAAAGCTGAAAACAGCAGTGAGCTATTTCCATAGCTATCACTAGGTGTCACCACAATCCAGTTTTACGACACTCAAATGATAGTTGCCCTGCGCGTACGCAGGCAGTGTTAAAATGGAGACGGTGCTGAAAGGGTGTACTGCAGAAGAGCAGCGTGCTGTTGTGCGTTTTTCTTTTCTGAGCAATAGGACCTGCAAAAAATATCCATAAGGCTTATAGTCCGGACCTAGCCCTAAGCGACTATCATCTGTTTGATCCACTCAAAAGTATTATAGTGGTAAACATTTCGAGGGTGACTACGATGTTCAACAAGAAGTACGCACGTGGCTCAGACGGCAACCCAAACACTTTTATGCAGCAGGCATCGAGGCATTGATACAGCGATGGGATAAGTGTATTAATGTAGAGGGCAACTTTGTTGAAAAATAAAACTTGCTTTCGGCTAACTATTTCTCCAGTTGCTCATAATGCTTTTTGTGGGCTACTTACTGACTTTCCCTCATATGCATTTATATGCACAATGTGTTTGCGAACCTCCTTAAAAATTTTGACAGTAAATAATATAAAGGAAATGATTTACTGACACGTAATAATAGTAAATAATTGATTAACTGTCATTTTTGCGTTGACTGTAGATGTAGTAAACCTTAGATTTATTACAAAAAGAAAATACGAAAGAAAATCAAAAAAGATATATTTGACAAAGTACAATGTACCTAAAATAAGACTGACGAAATCTCAAAATTAAATAAATATTGGGTCCAAAATCTAACCGACATAGACTTACCACAAAATTTTGAGTTGATCTCAAACCTCACACCTAGCTTCACGTTTGAAGTTAGTTATAAAAAAGCTCAGTAACAAAAATAATTTCTACGATCGAAGCCCTAGTTACCTAATATATTAACAAATTGCACATAAAATAACCAACATATCGATCAATAAATATAAAAAATGCAAAACATGTAAACTCATTAGTTAAAAATGAGGAACACAAAATAGTTTCTCAATCACCTAAAATTTATGGTCAACCAAAATTTTACAAACGGAGTATTCCAACCTATCCTTAGCGATACCCAACGTCAAACTTAAGCTTTGGTTAAATTCTTTGCCAATTCTATAGTAACCTTCTTGGAAAAACTGAATATAATACCAAAAGCTCATGGAAATTTGCGAAATTTATAAAAGACCAACAAATCCCTAGCAGTTGTTAACTTAATTGGCTTTGACACGGTAATACTATTCATGAATATCCCTAGAGGTTTGGCAATTGACGCAGCCATAAAAAAATATAATTGTAATTATTGTATGTTGATCAGTCTCAGAAAACGTTGTAAGGTTCAATATTTATTGAAAGGGTAAATTTATTTCATTTTTTATTCAAAATCTGCTCCATTTAACCAAGATAATATTGTTAGGTTTATTCAGACTACCACTGTAATATTTCTATGCTTAAAAATACACGATATTTAAAACATATGGTTTGAATATTTCTGTAATTCCTAGAAAAGTGTTTCTAATTTCTTGTGTAATATCGCTGCTGTAAGAAGAACGCAGTAGTGATACGACATACTGCAGCCCAGAAAAAGCATCATGCAAGTGAGAGCGAAACGTAAACAGACTTGCACTTACAATGAGGTTTCAACCTGGAAAGCTAAATTCTTTAAAAGAAAACAACGACCACAAAGGTCCACAACAACATATAAACATTTAAAACAATTTAGTTCTCTAACGCAATAACGCAGGTGCTTCATTCATCACCATTCATTCAAGCTTGTATATATTTTTGATTCTAAATGAATTCGTACTTAGTTAATACATACTCCTTTCGGATTATATGGTGTTCTTCTGAAGCATCCTGTACGTGGAAGTTTGCTAATTAAATGTAAGTGTGATGTCAAAAACGAATAAGTTTTCTTTTGGGAACGTGACGCCGAAAAATAAGATCTTTACTTCGTATCTCCCACATTTAAACTAAGAATTATTGAAATGAAAAAGAATATGTTTATACATCAATTAATATGAAATTCATCCCAAACTAACCGCGAAACACCTACATATGTCAATATTTCTAATTTGGGAAAGTTAGATTATCGTATTAAATCTAATTTAGTAATTTCTCAATTAAGTTTAGCACTCGACGTCCTATTTCGTATAGAACATGTTCAAACAAGCAAACTCATAAACCATGTAACGTAGCTAACGAGATTAATAGACTATACACAATAGCCTACTGGTACACTCATTTTAGGTAGTTACGCATATTATCTGACATTTACGACTAAATTTAGGAGTAAAGTAAGTGCTAATAATGTGCCCGCATTCAAATAAAATTTACCTAAATGTTAATTCCTTGTTACGCAACGAAGAGAAATGCAGCAGTATGCCGAATTGAGAAACGTGCGGGCGGATTTACGGAAAATCTATTGCACTACTCGCGTCCAAAACTTGCATCTCAAATAATAGTCAATTTACATCGTTACCAATTTCAGTAAGTTGAGCTTATTATTTGTATTTTATTCATGTTGCATCGGTACATATCCGCGTTGATCAGCGCAAAGAATCAAGGTTGCGATGGAATACGCTCAATTATATCGTTTCGTTCCGCAAAAAGCAGGCGCTTTATAGAGGGTATTGTATGGAAATATAAAATTTGTAATAATTGGCGTTCGATTTTTTCGTCAAAGAAATCTTTAATATCAAACCTTGAAGTGTAAGCGAAGGGGTTCGCTTAAAACGTGATGTGATCATCAAATAAAATGTTTTACGTAATTTAAATTTCGTGCTAAATTGCGCAAATGAGGACGAAATTTGTAAGTATTGTAACGATGCCTAAATAAATACAGGGTGAGTCAAATGACTTACCATCTCAAAGGAAGAACAACTTAAAGCCTTAATATTGTGATTTTACAAGTCGAACATTTATATATGCGGAGTTTGTTCCATGGTAAGGAAGCTGGAGTCAGGGAGCATTTAAAATATAATAAATCATCTCATGTAAGTTGCTAAACACATCCCGATCTAATGAAACTTCCATCGATCTTAAAAGATGATCATGAAAGAAAGTATTGAGTGGATTATGGTAGATTTCAACATAAAAGGAAATCCCTGACAGGGTACACAAAATCAAGAGTAGGAGTCGGAATTAACATTGTGGCTACCACCTAAGAAATGCTTATGAGACTTCAGACTAATATATTTCAAGCAAATATTTATGCTCTACACCCATACATGAAAAGAAACCCCTAAAAGGTACTCTGAAGTGCAACCATTTACATTCTTACGAACAGTTAGGCAGCCTTAAAGGTTTTGCAGGCTTGCACGTATGGTTATGACCTAATACGTGTTGTGTACCGATTCTAAAGCAACTGGGACGAAAGCACCGCGTTACTCTGTTATGGATTCTAAGCCACCAAGACATCGAAGCAGATGAAACGCTTGAGGGGCTAGCTAAATGAATGGTAAATACGGCCCCCATTACACCAGAACCTTATTCTGTTCTAAAACATGAAACTAAAAGTTCCAAAAGAAGAAAAATCAAAAGACCTTGTGCTGGTTAAGCGGAAAAGGCGTTCATATCATCTTCTTAAGAACAGCAAAGACAGTGATATATTTCAGTATTGACAGGATGTGACACCATATAATATCATTTCTATACACTTGGACAAGGGCAGGTGAAGGTATACTCAACACCCACTGAAGTAAAGGATAAGGATACTCGATTTGGGTTAAAGTTTTTTAAAAGCCCCCAGCTACCCCAACAGAATGTGCCTTTGAACGCTCCATTTTGCATACATTCAATAGTTACCCTTATAAGTCATTTCTATCTGTCCCTTTTCAATCCAAGTGTTGTTGCAATCGATTAAATATACATTATTACGTTACATAAACAAATGTATCAGTCTACAGTCATTATTATTCGGGTTTACGAGTTTAGCATCGATAACAAGTCCATTTGAACTTTAGCAACAATTTTTGAGACCTACTTTGTATTTCCAACATGGAATTTTACCACTAAATTAAGTCTTATTGCTTTATTTTCTTGCCGTCATTTATCATTTTAAACGCCATTGTCACTCCATCCCTGAAATCGCTAAACTCACATTTCCTTCAGCATTTATAGTTTCAGGGATAATTTTCGATTTCCTGCTTTTTACGTAAGTTTTATCAAATTTATTACTCACCTGGTGTATTTTTTCGTGTGTATCGTGTATAGTGAGCATATTAAAAGCAATCATTACTACGGATACTTTGCCCTCGAGATAACACACATACTTGTCGATATTTATGGCGAACGTAATATCTTGCGGCATACAGCGATACAGCAATGTCATTAATGAAACTTTTTTGATATGGAATGTCACTTGATCGGTTATAAGGACACATCCAACATGTAATAAAGGTGCGGTAATGTGCCATATAAGCATTTGCATAGATACCCTACCGCGCAAAAGATATTGATAAAATAAAATCTATATAAGATAAATATAGTAGACGTTTTATCAAACATAGCAATGAAATTATTACTAAATAAATATCAAGTTAAGCCTTGTAAAAGTAGAGAAAATAATAAGTAATTGGGGGTTTGGTATCTTAAGTAAAAATGTGTGTTGTTTCGTGGTCGATAGATGTCACTATTTTCCTTACAGCTAACTTTAATCGTAACTATACTTTATTCCAAAAAGAGAGACAACATTCTGAATAAATCCCCAACCGAAATTACAACTTATAAATTTGTGAAATCAATTTCACATTGTAAACTTAAATTTGAAGATCTATCTGAAATATAGAATCTGTACCAAATAAAATTGTATTTGGATCGTCTAGATGATAATTCTACAATTAAGACAACAGAATAGTAAATGTAATAGTTAGAACACATGAAAGTACATGTCTAGAAAACTCGTATTTTGTTTATTTCTTAAAACAAGTTCCAGTAGTACATGTCATTACATAAAATAAAATTGTATATATTTTAATACATAATAAGCAACGTAGTTGAAAACAGCTTAAATTTTACAATTATAACAATGCATGACAATTATTTAAAATTAGAACTGACCAAGTTAAAAACAACATTTAATTTTATAACGTATTGCAAGATTTTTGGGTTTAATCTGAGGTTTGTGAGGAAATCGAGTCATCACGGTCGTCTCCAACATAAATTATAAATGGTTCTATAACTTTATCAAGATCCTTCATATTTGTTTCTTTTGTAATAACGTGATTTATGTACTTCTGCCGAGTTGTTGCAGCTACTTTATTGATGGCATTACGTAAATGATACTCAACTTCGTTTACTTTATAAGTTCTTTTTTGTGGAACATCCTCATATTTTATTCGTTCCCATAAAAGTTCAATTGGATTGAACTCACAATGATATAGAGGTAAACTAAGAACAAAACTCAAAACAAACTTCAAAACTTTTGACTTTTTACTTTACCAAATTCAACAATTCTACTCTAACCATATGTCAAACGGCCGCGAAAGTCTGAGATACTATTTAACACGCTTATAGAGTTTAAACAAAATTATAGAAGACACCCAGTATAATACGGTGCGTACTGTAAATTTATATATTCGGACGCATAACGTAAAAATATCTTGATTACGAGCTCGTTTCGAAATAAGTTAATAAAAACCTCATTTCGAACTAAATTGGAACACCGTCACACATTCTTCGTCGGCTCTTCTCACAAAGCAATTTCGACACATCTTCTCGTCATTGTAATTGCGAAAAGCAACCACCTTTCTATCGAAAGGTATCTTTTTCTCCTGTATGAATCACTGCAAAGAATAATTAGAAAAAAGTGTTTGTGTTCGTTGAAACTACGTTTAAGAAGATTTACGTCTTAAAAAGCAAATAACGGTTACTCGAAAAAAGAACCGTATAATCAATTAACTAATTGATATTCTAGAACGAAATTTCTTATACGTTCGACCCTGCCGACGTTGTATGTAAGTGATCCCGACTAGTGCAGCAAGAAGTTGACCTTCATTTGCTCCATTATTATCTTGGCATTTCAGGGTAAGACACCGTATAAAGTTTACCTCTGTCAACTTCCTATTTTACTACTTTATGTACAACTATTACTTCTTATACACTATACTATTCGTACAAGTCGACTTGTGATATTTATCGACGATTGCGTGCACAAAGGAAACCTTGGTGATTTCTCTTTGACATGGGCAGGCGTTCACTGACACCAACGAACTATCCGCCAATGTTTATATCCAGTATACAGGTGATTCAAATTAAATGTTCCACATTGTTAGCTATCAATTGTATAATGTTCGTTAAATTGGGAAAGCAAAAATGTTTTTAATGTTGATTGAGATGTAATTCGCGATAAAGCACCTGCGTAACACGTAGTGTAAAAAAAGGATATTAAAAATTCAAATAATAATGCTAATAAAATTATAATACCGTTAATGTGTTAAATAATAGATGCTTAGGGAGTCTAAATAATAATTAATGTCATTAATCATATTTACGAGCAATTATGTTATGGTATTGCGCCATAAAACAGAAATTTATATACATTTATAAGAAGGAATTAAAGAAAAACATTGATGACTTTTCGGATTTCATATTATTTGGCGTCAATTGTGGAATTTTACAAACTAAGGGTAACTTATGCTGTATTTTCCATTTGCAATACTACTTTTCAATTGTAAAGACGGATTTTCAAAATACGAATTGAATTTTGAAATATGAATTGTGACGTTTTTTGTCAAAACATACTTCAGAGAAGAAATGCGTATCCATTCATCAGGTCTGCTTGCTAATTCACTAGGAGGTATTGTTTACATCTCAAAATACAACAGACGCATCTCAAATATTCTTTAATTTTTTTTTAATTCTTCAATAATTAAATTCAATAATTAATGACATTATTCTTGAAGTAGAGTTTAATCTAATCTCCACACAGGATTTATCTTTGGAACAGATTCTTCCAGCACCTTACTACCTTGTGGACCACGACAAGGTACGATCCTGAACCACAGAGTCATCCGCATTCATTTACATTTACATTTGGCCACCATTTCTCAAAGTTCTCGGGGATTTCTCTTTATTTATCTTAATATATTGTAACCAATATATTTTACTATATAATACGTAATAACATACCTCGAGAAAAAGTAAATGGCGCCAATTCAAATTCATAAAGACATTATGGCAGCTATTGGTGAGTCTGCAGTTTCTTATGATATAGTCAAACGCTGGTGTCGAGATTTTAAATGAGGAAGAACATCCTGTGAAAACCAACATGACGGTGGTTCTCCCATAGCGGTGACAATAGACAAAAGCATTAAAAGGGTACACGATATCGTACTGCAAGACCGACGAGTACCACATTATGGAAGATACTGGCTTATTACATAATGTGGTGCACAACATACTGACTAAAGAATTAGATATGAAAAAGATGAGTGCAAGATGGGTTCCTCGAATATTAACCATTGATCAAAAAAGAAATCGGGTGTTGACTTGTAAGCGTCTTTTGGCAAGGTAGCAAGCAAAGAAAGAGAACTTTCTTAGTCGGTATGTTACCATGAATGAGTTATGGGTGCACCACTATGATCCCGAGACCAAAGTGCAAAGTAGAGAGTGGAAACATCACGATTCTCCTCCTCCAAGCAAATTTAAGGTCGTGCTGTCTGCTGGAAAGGTTTTGTTATCTGTCTTCTGGGATGCTCAAAGAATCATCCTGACCGACTATTTGCGAAAGGAACAGAGCATTACACGGGCTACTACGCACAATTGATTCCTAAATTACAAGACGCTCTTAAAGAGAAACGCCGAGGAAAGTTAGGATGCGATGTGCTGCTCCATCAGGATAATGATCCCAGCACACATACATCTGGTATTGCTATGACTGCTATATACCAAGCAGGCTTTGAATTAGTGGAGCACTCGCTATATTTGCGGGATCTGGCCCCTAGTGATTACAGGTTGTTCTCCAAATTAAAAGAAATCTTAAAAATTTTCCAGTAATTATGCAAGCTGTAGGGAGGTGGTTTGCAGATGAACAATTTTTTTTTCAAGAGGCTGTTGAGATGTTGGAGCACCGATGAACCAAGTGCATTAGTGTAGAGAAAAACCATGTCGAAAAATAAAGAATATAATGCCACTGTTGCTTTACTATAATGGGGTCAGGGGTACAGCATAAAGATCCACCCTCGTATACCTGTCTATAACTCTCCTTTTTGAGTTAACCGTTGAATTCACGAAAACATAGATATTAACTAGTTACTTCGACTTTAATAATGCAGTTCCTTTTGAAATGAGGAAATATAAGACGCAGAAGTCTAATAAATGTAGTAGGTACTTTATATCTTGTCTCATTTTTTTTATTCTAAGTTAGACTTGAATTTACGACAGTAAAGTACAAACTACAATTTTAAGAAATACACATTCGTGCGTTCTCTGTACAAGAAATCTTGTTTCGACATTTTTCTTCGACCTTAACATTTCAGACTCCACACTGGCCGCGGTCAGACTGTTCGCTTTATTACTGCGCGAAACGTGACACGAATGTAATTTCTTCTTTCGGAAGTGTAGTTTTTACAGTTATAAATCTTTGTTAGTAACGATTATTAATGGGTTTACTAAATAATAAATGGCCCGATTAGTATTTTGATCACATAAAATATATTTTAAATCATTTATACCTGTACATGCAAGAATTGAAATTTGTTTCGGCTAATATTTAATATTCACTATTGCGTCATAATTGGATTAGTTAAACAATATTAGCGTATATATTTTAGGCGAATTGATGTTCTTGGCATGTTTATCGCCCTAATGATTGTTAATTTAGATATTCTTAACTGGACATATATATAAATCTTCATCAACTGATGTTAGCCATTAAAGATGAGAGAAGCAACGTTTACTTAATTACATTTTATTCACAGCAAAGATGATCACTTTGCCGAGAGACAACAATTTAAATGTATCTTTTCTTAAACGGTGTATCGATAAACAGGCTTTTTTTTTAATTTCAGTTTTACTGGATTGACAGTTATTTTGACATATTTTAACCAAAAGCTTCAGCACCTCGTTAGTTTTCTTTGATCCTCTCATCACTTACACTTGTAGAATGAACTGTCTCTGCAAAAATGTCATCTTCTTTGTTATCTCAATAAAACTACATGAAATGGAAGTTGCAAACCAATGAGAGATCACCAAACTTAGCACAAACGTATAATTATTCAAAAAATGTAATTGATTATAATTTAGTTGCGATAATGCTTATGATATATCTGATCTTTCAATCTCCTCTGACATTAATATCACGTGTACTTCCTGCAAGTTTTGACTAAATTTTCACCGTTTTCTCTTGTTATATTTTTGTCTAACAGGTTTTGGGAGTTTGATTACATTATATGATGCGGCAATGTGCAAATTACCACCACATGAACGAATTTGATAGAGGTCACATTGATGGCATTCGCGCAATGATGTTTCATTCGGGGAAATTACAAATTGCCTTGATCGAAACCAATCCACTATCATGCGGTGTTATCATTCATAGAATAGAGAGTGTCAGGAAAATCGCCGAAAAAGAACCGTGAGCTGAAAATGAGGTGGAGGACCACAACCTTGTCCTTTTTTCATCATTCACAAGCACAGAAACTTGCTCACTTTCAATAGCTCTCAAAACAACATGAATCTGTCACAAATTTTAACAGATATTGACTAAAGAAAAGCACTCACAGTAGGTAATGCAGATGTTGACACAAAGCGCCATCTGTCTCCAAATACTTATCATACTATCCTCGTACAAGTAGAGAGAAAAGAATTTTTATCAACAAATGCAAAGGAGATTATTTTTAATATTTCTAACAGTCTCCTCGGAGAAAATAACGAAGCACAATCAATCAAGAGACATTGAAGGAACATGCGAACTAAGCAAAGCATTGGAACATCAGTTCATGGGAAAAGTTAACGACTACGATATCAATAGTAACCGACAATAAGCATATGCTGTGCATCAGTAGTATATTTACATAAAAGAAGCAACGCTGTTAGTTAATATTCAGAATTCTCAAACAAGCTTAACACACTGATACACGTTTCATAATTATGGAAATCTTTGGATTGCGGAAACTGAAGCCTTACTACCCAACAGCAGTTGAAAGGTATCAAAAAGAGGGATGATGCTACCTGCATGAGATATAGTACGACGGTCACGATACGGTATTTGTCGAGAAAATGTAAATTGCACATCGAAGAGTACAAGATCGCGGAAGGTACTGTTTACACATAAAATAACGCGACAAAGTCGGTATGGGTATACGAAAGGTAATGGTTTTTAGTATATCCTACTTTATAGCATTTGCCAAAATTCAACTTGAGTTGATTATCCTCACACCAACTAGCCACCACGCCCAAGTTGTTCTGCAGAAGACCAGGACCACCCTCACCATTGTTAACGAAATAAATGTTTAACAAAGTAGAGTTGTGAGTAGATCGCCCGTATACAATAAGACACAAAGCCATTATAATATAGATAGCCCATTCTCATCGAAAAAATGCCAAGAACCCACAAGTACCATGAGTAGCTGTATTTAGTAGTAATATTATGTTAGGTATTGTTCTCTAGACATTTTGAAGGGTTATATGTGCAGTTATCCTATGCACTGTTGGTGCGCGCCCTCTCTGGTTTAGCGGTCCATGAGTTGCTCGGGAAAAGGGTTTGGGAAACTGTACCTTGTTGTTTCGCTGTGTTTGAAGTGACAGACGAGTGTGTTATTCTTGCGGTACTAGCTAGCGCCAAAAATGCTCACTTGGCTGTTAATTTTGGTACGGATATGAGTAATGTGGAAATATTTACGATTACTATATAAAAAATGTAAACAGAAGTTCTACACCCTCTGAATTCATTTAATCACAATACTATCCAGATAAGGATCATGCCAATAGTTGTAGCAATTAAACATTGAATAGTATAAAGTTTTACATGAAAACTGTTTAGCATAGGTGTTAAGTATGTGTCTACTCATCATTTGATCTTGAACTGCCTGCAAGGATCCAGAGCCATGATTTACAGCTGTTAATTAATAAACCATGGACTTCCGCTATTTTAACAAGATCATCGAAACCATTATTCTACATCGCGTCTAATCTGCAACGCTAAGGATAATCCGAAAGCAAGTTGAACGTCTTGTTGTCGATTATACAAATAATTTCTTAAACCAGATAATAATGACACACTCAAGCCCATACAGTAGAAAATAGAAAGCAATATGTCACGATCGATCATGTCAAAAGTCTTGGAAAAGTCGAGGAACACATTTTGTTGTTGTTCAAGAAGCTTGCTCAGTTTTCCAACCTAGACTAAAGATCGGCAGTATTATGTTATTATTCTTATCAGATTTTATTTTTCTAACTGATAGATAGTAGCCGAGAGGGAAATGCAATATGTTGAGTAAAAAAATGCTCAAAACCACGCTGATGACGCAGGGTAGGCAGAAACATTGTCTTTCCCGTGAGTAATTCTACCCGTACCATTATTATGTTAAGTGTAGCCAATTCTATTCTTTAAATAACATATAGCTACAATAGAGTTGTCACGGCACACAAAACAGTATAGTTTATAGTACCAAATGCGCAATCAGCATAAATAATTATTTTCATTGCAAAAATTTCAAACCGTACATCTTTAAGCAATCTAGAAATTTCGAATTCCACGAAATTACGAGCTGGTACGACCCGGCGTAGGCAAGAATCTAATTTCTTAACATCGCGTACGAATCTGTACAAATTCAACGTGTTCGACGCGAGGGGCACACCTTAAATATATGCATAAGATTAAATCTGGATGATTTAACATGAACGTATACAGCTAACGCTCTATGGGAAGCTTTAATTGCGGTTCTTGCGAACGGTGTTAACGCAATTATTGTCCTCGTGACGTGACAGTCTATTGTGCTTCATTATTCGCCGTTCATAACGAAGAGAAAGGTGATCAAAATCGTCCCCAAAAATTGAGAAAATTGCGCTAGCATCGATGAAGCGGTTAATCACGAAAAACGTGATTTATTCAACGTCTTGTACTAATCTTGACATTTTACGGAGAATAACGTATTCGGCCATTTTAAGAAATTAATAGAACTACATATACTGAGTATATTGAATTATCGAGGGTACGTGTGAACAAATAGATTCGTTAGAAAGCCCATGACTATTAGAAATGTCAAGGTGTAGAACCAAAACGGTGTACGTACATATGTTTAGATGTACCGATTTTTTAATATTCCACCTAATACCTTCCCAGAATTTATTACTAAATCATTAAGCTCGATATACACCAAGGCCAACTAACCAAATATTGTCATAAACATGTGAGAAAATTAATAAGGGATTAATCTCACAATATCTTAATATTTTTGGAAAGACAAACGAAATTTCGACGAAATTTCAAAGGACCCTTTATGTTTTTTGCAACAAGTCCAAGTCATTTAAAATATGAGTTACAGCACCAAAAATATATACTTATAAACAAACCTCTACTCTATTTCTCCAATTTCATTCAAAATAAATAAACTTACTAATACGTCCACTTTTGAGAATAAACAAGTCAGTGAATTATTCCAACGTCCTAATTGATTAGAAATAAAAGACTAATCAGCTGATAACTTTCCTACAACATATTTTACTCGTTACATGCTTGTTATCTTCAACAGCAAGTTGAAGAACCGACAGTGTTCGGAAATTTATGTTCAACTTAGGTTTAGCATACAAATCACAACAGGTCTGTTAAATCAACATGGTATGTAAGCGATACATACTTCTAAAATATGTTGGTACGTAACATAACATGTACAGTGAAATTCCCCTTCGCGGACACCCATCTTACACGGACACCTTCCTTAAACGGACAGTTTCTCATGGTGCCGACCGGCTCTCATATAATTTCCATTGTATTAACTCTTTTTTGGACGGACATTCTCTTGAACGGATGTGGATACGAGAAAATGTTCTCTTAACCGGACAAAAAATAAACTAAAAAGAAATTATTTTTATATCGAGAGTATTGCTATTGCATTTCTCAATCGCGCCGCGCGCCAATTTCGCTGGGAATTCCCCGAGTAAACCAAAGATTTATCGACTTTAATCTTTCGGTACAAACGCAGCCTATGTCGCGCATTTCTGCCTGGCGTGAATTAGGGTCCCCAAGTTGGTCTGGGATTTACCGTTCTTATTCTATGGTGTACGGTTTCGATTGAATCTGCTTTCGATATTAATCTGATGTCTATGCGGAAAAGACACAGTGGGCGACACATTCATTGTAAAAATGGCTCCAAATAGAAAAATTCTCACGCTTAAACAAAGAATTGGGATTGTTGAAGTTTACAATAAAGAGAAATTAAGCGTAAAAAACTTATCCAAGCGTTTTAATATTGAAAAAAGATAATATATAATTATATTAGATACAATTGTATATTATATATAATTATATTAGATATAATTAAACATAAAGAAATCCTTCTAAACAAATGGATGTCGAACAGCAATTTGAATGAAAAAGAGAAGCTTTTTGACGGGTGATGGTACTAAAATTGACAAATTGTGTTATGACTGGTTTACAGCAGCTCGGCATAAGGGGATTCCTTTAACAGGTATGCATATGATTTCTTTAGATAAGGTTTTCTTGTATTAATGCGTTGATTTTCTTTTAATATTAAATTCTAAAATAGATTAAAAAAAGTGCGATTACGAATAGGTTTGTCGTGACAAAAACGCAAAAAACTTATTTTTTTTTTAGATCCGCTAATACGATGTAAAGCAAGAGAAATAGCCACTTCTTTGGGACGTTCTACATTCTATGCTTCTTCTGGTTGGCTCAATAAATTTAGAATCCGCCACAATCTAAGTTTTAAATCGATTTCGGGAGAAGGAGCTTCGGTTAATGCTGAAGATGTTTTGAAGATGATTTTTAAAAAAATGTCCTTCTTTGATTAAGGGATATTCACCGAGAGACATCTATAATACCGATAACACAGGCCTGTATTTTAGGGCTCTACCCGACAAAACGCTCACATTAAAGAAGGAAAAATGTGTTGGGGGTAAGGATCCCAAAGAGAGGTTTACAATTTTGCATTGTGTATATATGGCGGGTGAAAAAGAAAATCTCCTAGTCATTGGTACGGCAGCTAAACCCAGAGCTTTTAAAAACATTAATATAAATAACCTGCCTGTAACTTGGAAATACAATAAGAAAGCTTGGATGACAGGACAAATTACGACAGAGTGGTTGCAAGACCTAGATTGGAAAATGACTAAAGAAAAAAGAAACATTTTGTTATTTTTAGAGAATGCGGGATCTCATCCGAAAGACGTTCGCTTAAATAATATGAAAATATTATTTTTACCCCCTAATTGTACATCAGCTAGTTAACCACTTGACCAGGGGATTATAAAGAATTTTAAAACTTATTACCGAAGTCTAATACTCAAGCATCTGCTAGTAAACATTGAAACTGCTGGTACAGGTTTTGAGTTAATAAAGAAACCATTGGATGCAGTTTATTTGGCAAAAACCGCTTGGGACCAAGTAACCAAAGAGACAGTTCAAGATTGCTACCGCAAAGCAGGATTTAATCATGTAAATATGCAGAGTGAAGACCAGTTAACTGAGGCTGATACATCTGACCTAGAAGATGATTTGCCTCTTAGTGTACTTTCAGATATCCTCAAAAATAAGAATTTATTGGAATGGATAATGAAAACCTTAATGAATTTTTGAACGTAGATGATTTGTATGTTGAAGATCCCGATTCAGAACAAGGAATTGCAAATCCAGTTGAAATACAAGAACTTTCGGAAGATTCGGATGTCGATGAGGTTCCAGTGCCAACAGAAGCTATCCCAAATTATGGTAAAGCTATTACCCTGACCAAGCAGCTCGAAAGTTTTGTCGAAAATCACGGAGATACAGAGTCTTTGGAGCTTCTTTCTAAATTAGAAATACGATTTCAAGACGCCATTTTAAAGAAAAAGAGAAGACAAACAACAATATATGAATTTTTGCGTCCTTAAAGTGACTATTCATTTCATTGTTTTGTATTACATACTACATCTATGTATCTATGTATGTATATATATTATACTTTGTATGTATATATCTAAAGGAAATAAACTCTTTTTTTTTCTTAAATTTAAAGTTTCTTATTTATTTTAAAAACATTAATTAGTTAATTATAGTTGACGATATTCCATTCAATTATCTTGATTTCCAGACAATGACGTTTAAGTTCCTTTTTTAAATATCATGAACCGTTCTCAGAGTTTATGATATGGTATATGCATTGATTTTTCCCTAAACATTTCAAAATATTCTTCGTTAACTACAAACTTCTTTCTTTGCATATACTTAATAAATACTTTCTCATTTGATGGAAACTTTCAATAAAAGATATCTTCGATCAGACAAGCAAAACCTGTTACCTAATTACCGAAGCTTACCGAATCTTTAAGATTTAAAATATACTTCATTTTGAGCGTCTTTATTTTTTGTAACGAAAAACGGAAGCGGGTTGCATGGTTATCACTACTTAACTTCCTTAAATTAGTAGCTCCATCAATTGCTAAGTTGACTTAAATCCGAAAGATGTACATTCCAATTCCATAAGAACACTACAATAACAAGAGATATACATTCCTAAAGACCACTTTCAACCGATAGATCATTGCGTAACCAACAACATGACAAATCATGTCGCGTAATTACACTCACTCCTGCATAACAAAAAGTGCCGTTTATATACGTTTTTACCTTAATACTTATTACGGCGAAGAACAACAATATCATTACCGATAAAGTAACTGTTAATTGAAGGTCAATAGTATGGAATTTCCAGTGAACCTAATAGAACGTACCCGTTATCAAAACGTACTTACTCGTCTTCTCTCTTCTTGCTAGGATGAGATTTGTATCTGTGTTTGTATCTGACAATATCCTCCCCATCAACATCACGGTTACGTAACGGACAGACAAAGGAATGCTTTTTCGTAATAACCCACAGAAGGAGGTATTTTTACAAATGCCAGCGGTACTCTCATCATCAACGTTCTAATAGATGCGTTTAACATTTATGAACGGTTAAAACCAACGCAACAGTATTCGTATGACTACCGTTGGTAGGCGTTTAGTATCACACATTATAAGAGCATAATGATCAATATTGTTAGTTAAAATCGCACCTAACGGAACTAAAATAATTGCAACTTAATTAACTTTTGTACTGTATACGACACTTAAGTAAAATTAATAATTTACATAATAAATTCCTTTATAAAATACCTGTGTAGCTAATGCCAGTAATTATATACATATGCGAGAGAAGGGATGGAGCGTTAATAGCGTGATTAATCAGTTTAAGTAGAAATTGGCTGCTCAATTCCTTCCTTCAATCCGATAACGATACAAAGCCGTGTCTCGTCAGGTAAGTGCCATCAATTTTGAAGGACAGGTATTTCAAAAATCGTTTTTGCACTCTTTCAAGTAGTACTTGCAGATGGAGATAGCGAGGATACCACATTATGGAGGCATACTCCAACCCAGTAGCGACAAGCGAATAGTATAATGCTTTTAGCGAGGCAGGATTATTGAATGATCTGCAGGATCGTGAGGAATCCTAAGGATTTCATCGCAGAATTTCGTACGGATAGTATGTGGTCTGCAAACGACAAATTTGCATCAAACAGCACTCCCAGGTCCATCACAGACGAGTGCCTAGGAACAATAGGCTGACTCACAGCATAATGAAAACTGTAGAGTCTATGACATCTAAAGTAGCTTACAACAGCACACTTATCCAGATTCAAATGAATTCCATTCTGTGTACACCATCTAACAATAGTATCCAGACTGTTCTGGAGAAACAAACAATCTGCCGAGGAGGTTATGTTACTGTAGATCTTAAGATCGTCCGCGTATGCCAGTACATTGCAGTCCAGCCCCTGTAGGAGATCATCAAAATAAATATTAAGTAAAAGGGGACCCAAATTGGATCCCTGGCACACACCAGAGGAAGCAGAAAATGTTAAGGATGTATATTCATTGTAGTGAACATAGCATGAACGATCAGTTAAATACGAGCGGATCAATTGTGTTACACTTGGCGGAAAACCAAAACTACTCAGCTTAGATACCATAAGGGAATGATTGATAGTGTCAAATGCTTTACTAAAATCGGTGTATAATACATCTACTTGTTGACGTCGTTCCATGGATTCGGCAATATGCTGTGCTAACTCTGCAAGGTTGGTTGTAGTAGGCCTTCCTGGAATGAAACCATGTTGTCGCGAAGATAAGTAAGGCTTGACACTAAGGTAAATTCTGTGAGACAGAAAATATTTAAAAATTTTTGCAAAGTTGGATAAAATGTTTATTGGTCTATAATTTTGGAAATCTGAACGATTACCTTTCTTAAACACGGGTGTAATTCTGCTAATCTTCCAAGCCTCAGGAAAGGTAGAAGAACTTACGGCCAAGTTAAATATTCTAGCTAGAGGTTCACATAGTACTACACAACAATCACGTGCAAAAAATGCGGGGAGGCTGTCATGACCAGCAGTAAAATGAGATTTTAACTTCTTAGATGCTTTTAAGATATCACCGAATCTAGATATCAATTTCTCCAGGGAAAATTTCATGAACAACTGGTAACGACTCGTTAGACGTATGAGATGTCATTCCATCTTGTTGGAACCAAGTGTTCCGATTCAAACCATTAAAACATTGCAAGGCTGGCGTAAAAAAGTTGTTAATTGTCTCCATATATACCTCGAAATGTACAGTTACTGTACGACTTCTGTCATCATCAAAAAAGTACGGGCCTATAATTCCTTGCGCCGACATTGCACTCCAAAGAGTGACTTTTGACAATTGAAGTGTCCTCTCATGCTTCTATTTTGGATTTGGTGAACTCCAGTAATGGTAGTTCTGCCTGTTTACCTGGCCATTAAGATGAAAATGCGCCCCATCCGAGAAGTATTTGTTCACGCAGTGAGCAAAACAAATTGAAAAGGACTCTTAGGACGCCCAGTATTAAGTCTAATTTTATTTAAAAAAAAAGTCTGTGGTGAAGTTGGTGAAACATTTATTCATTAAGGCTAGTCGTTATTTTGTTATATCTTTTTTATTTTGAGAAGGATTTTTGGGACACTTTGTGTTGCTTACTTTGTGGGTCACCATGAGTGGTGAATAGCGATCTAGAGCTGAAAGCTGTGAACGACATAACAAAAAAATAGCGTATTGATCTTACAGTGCTTTGGATAAAGCGTACTGACTTTGTAGTATGTAATAAAACATTATGATACACAGTGTCGAATGCTGTAGAATAGTTTTAAAGTCACCAAGCCACACTCAATGGTATACCAATATATCATCTGTTATATTACGGAATATACATGTTTTTCATGTATATTCCGCCCGAAAACTCAACTCAATGCCCAAAAGCAAGTTCTTGTATCAGGTGTATACATAAGTTTCTTCCGATTTAACTAAGAGATGATGGCAACGAAAAGCACGCGGTAAATTAATTTGGCACATACGTAATTTTGCTCGTCTGACATTGAAATTACAAACATACACAAATTGAGTCCGCCAAAAACTAGCATCTTTTGCGGCATGCATTACTTTTCTTATTTATTCAAAAGAAAAATGCCGTTGAAAGTCATAGTTTGCTTGTAGAAACATATGGTGAAGGCGCTCATCGATTAGAACATGTGAAATATAGTTTCGATAATTTAAAAGTGGTGATTTCAATATGAGAAGCAGTGAGCACTTTGATAAAAAACAAAAAAATGGGATGATGAGCAATTGTAACAGTTATTGGATGATAACCCAACTCAAACACAACGGCATTAGTAGAAGCATTACATCTGTTACAAGAAACAATCAGCAGATGTTTACGAGCAATGAGGAAGATCAATGAACTCGGCAAATGGATCCCACACGATTTGAATGAACGTCAAATAGAAAATTGCAGTCGCCTGTGAAATGCTGCTTCAACACTACGAAAGGAAATCATTTTTGTATAGAATTTTGACGGGTGTCGAAAAATGGATTTATTTTGAAAACACGAAGCACTAAAAATCGTGACTTTCCTCTGGCAAAGTCGGTCCTTCAACACCAAAGCCAAATCGCTTCAGCAAGTAGACCATGCACTGTGCCTGGTGGGACCAGAACGGTACTGTATATTATGATGTCTTGAAGCCCAGCAAAACTGTTAATACACAACACCCATGATTAATTTAAACCACACGTTAATCGAAAGACTGGAAAGGCCGGAATGGGTGAGAAGACATGGCAAAGTGATTGCATTACACGACAATACGCCGTCTCACATAACAAAACCAGTGATAGGCACCTTAAAATCGCTTGGGTGAAACATCCTTCTACAAGCGCCGTACTCCCCAAACCTGGCGCCATCCGACTATCAACTTTTCGCATCAAGCAGTTCTTCTGGCATCCACTATATGAAAGATGGGTAAAATGTTTACAAGCCGATGACCAAATATTTTGAATAAAAAAAATTACGTGTTTCTTTTTACCAAAAAACCGGAAAAGAACTTATGCGGACACTTGGTAGAATTTTTTAACCCGTTAGCCGGTTTTTCTATGTCTTGTATTTATTTTCCTTGTCGTGAAGGTTGAGAGTCTTTTATATTCTCATTTCGGCCATCACCATTATTTTTTTACAGGTTTCCCAAGGATTCCTAAGTGTGTAGGCCAAACTTGCAAGTCTTTTTCATATATTTTAGAAATGGCGCAACACCCAAGTTTACTAACAACAATTTTCTAAGAAAATGTATTCTATTAGAGATTTGATTAATGTATTCCAAAGAAAGAACTTGTTAAAAGATTATGGTATATGGCCATAAGTTAATTTATTATTAGCAATACCATTAGTATTATTATTACTATTGCCCTGGTTTCGAAGATATAATATTATAAACATTTGCTTGGTCCTAAATCGCTCAAGGAATGTCCAAAATTTAAGTAAGGCGCAACATAGAAACCATAATAACATCCGTCTATTACAACAACAAAACCGATCTGCTATAAAATTTCTCTATACTCTATCTTATATCAAGTGCATGCTAACCTTTAGTTAAGGTGTGTAACAGCACATCGCGCAGGTGAATTCTTTTGTGAGAAAGTCGGTACCTTTTTCTGTAAGTGCATACATCTAGTGAAACCTAGAACAATTTACCCCAGGTATGTTTATTTTTAAAACTTAAATTAATGCTGTACATTAACTGAAAGTAATTACCTTTTAATACTGTAGATTGGTAAATTCGTAAATAGTATATTAAAAGGAAATAATTAACAAAAACAATTATATTGTCATTATACTAAACTTGTTTTTTTAGACGCAGCTGTCACGTATATTAATTAATGCCATTTTTTTGTATGTTGGTACCGTATTTAGTCATCAAATCAGTTACAGTTATTCGAAATTTTATCTGCAGGTACGGCAAAAAGAACTGCATTCTATGAATTCGTTAATAAATTTGTAACTCCAAAAACAAACAGCAAAGTTTTGACATTAACATCACGTTTGTCTGAAAAACGTGTCCGTTTCTGAATAAGATGTTGATGCTGGAGGTGATAATAACAAAATCAACAAGTTTTGAGAAGAGGTACTCTCTGTTTTTACTGTTATTTGTATTAAATTAGTACGTCTTGGTTATGTGAAGAATTGTTAATTGAAGTGCAAATATGTAGTGTTTACTACCAACGCTACAGCTTCTTAGAAGGGTTATACTAAAGATTCTCACCAAAATTTAACTGAATATATAATTGCAGCAAAAGCTCTAACTAGGAATAATGGCGGCGATATACAGAATGAAAGAATTTACAGAAATATTTACGACTTATAGCTTCTGGAAAATTGACAGTAGAAGAGTATTGAACATATTAATAGCAAGTAAACGCTTTTGGATCAGAAAATAACACATGGGCTGAAAAGTCCCGGGCCTAACACATAAATGACGCTAGTTTTATTGCAGTCACCTTTCTCTCAGTTAGTACTAACCTTTATAAGACAGCTGTTAAAATTTCATGATATTCTATTCATTAGTTTGTGAATTATTGTGCTAAGAGTCACGCTGCTTTTGTTATTTTCAAAACAATGGATCAAAAACAATTTCGTGTTTTAATTTTACACTGTTTCTTGATGGGAAAAAGTACCGTTCAAGCGAGGCAATGGCTTGAAAAGTGTTATGGGGACTCCGCTCCATCAGAAACAACAATAAAACGTTGGTTTGCTGAGTTCAAACGTGGTCGTAGAGACACCGATGATGCAGAACGCAGTGGACGTCCAAATGAGGTGGTAACACCAGAAAACATCAAAAAAATCCACAAAATCGTTTTGAATGATCGAAAGGTGAAGTTGCGTGAGTTAGCTGACATCGTACAGATATCAAAAGAACGTATTGGCTTTATACTGCATGAGCATTTGTCTATGAGAAAGCTCTGTTCAAAGTGGGTGCCGCGTTTGCTCACTGTTGACCAAAAACAAGAACGTGTTGATGATTCTGAGCAGTGTTTGGCCATGTTTAAACGTAACAAACCGGAATTTTTGCGTCGATATGTGACAATGGATGAAGCATGGATCCATCACTTCACTCCGGAATCAAAACGATCGTCATCTGAGTGGACAGCAACTGGTGAACCTCGCCCAAAGCGCCCGAAAGCACAACAATCGACTGGAAAGGTTATGGCCTCGGTATTTTGGGATGTGCGTGGTGTAATATTCGTCGACTATCTTGAGAAAGGAAATACCATCAACAGTGAATATTATATAGCGTTATTGGAGCGTTTGAATGCCGAAATTGCAATGAAACGACCGCATATGGCAAAGAAAAAAATGTTGTTTCATCAAGACAACGCACCGTGTCACAAGTCAATCAAAACAATGGCAAAACTACATGAATTGAACTTCGAATTGCTCCCACATCCACCGTATTCGCCAGATTTGGCTCCCAGCGACTACTGGCTGTTCGCAGACCTCAAACAAAATGCTCGCCGGTAAGAAATTTCGCACGAATGTTATCGCTGAAACTGACGCCTATTTGAGGCAAAAGATAAATCGTTCTATAAAAGTGGTATTGAAAGCGGCGCTGGAATGATTGCGTTGCTCTTGATGAGATTACGTTGATGGATAAAGCTAATTTTCAACCAAAAAAACCGTGTTTTCTTTGTTAGGCCCGGGACTTTTCAGCCCATGTGTTAGATTGCGTCACGCCATACAGATGGATTTCAATCTCATTGGGATTTTATGGGAATGTTATGGATTCGGTGACTTTGGGACGTTACGCAGAAAACCTAATTAGCCAATGTATCTACAAGAATGATGTTAGAAATGTATATTCAGCAAATCTGATGGAATTTGGAGGATGTAATGGAGTTGGTAATCCTACCGACAAATGTTGGGGATTTCTTACATATAGCGTTTATGGAAATGAAAGGCATTATGCTAGAGAATGGGTACGTGAAAATGCGATAAAAGACGCTTACCAGCAATATTCTATTTTCCACTTCGCAGGACGCAATCACGGAGCATGAATAACAAAATCAACGAAGGGATAGAATACACAAACAATAATTTACTTCTTAAAGTAAGATTTACAAAAATTTCGAAGTATTTTTTAATAAAATTGTTGTTGCCTATGAAGTACATTGAGCTATTTTATTTTTTGACGATATGCAGAATCAATATTTACAAATTGATATACATAGACATACACTATCATCCATAAGTTTGGAAGCAAGTTCAATTTCCTTTAAAATAATGCAACTGATAGGCATATCGTCAAATCGTTAATCCCTATTATAAATTATTGTATGCAACTGTACTAGGAATATCCAGAAATTGCATTTCAAAGTAATTAAGTGTAGTGTGCACGTTGTGTGAGTAAGATTTTGGTCCATACTATAACTGTATTTGTAATAATGGTTAAAAAGTAAAGAAAAAAATATATCTAATTGTAGTGTATTAATGCAATTGGCACAAAGATAGCCATAAAGTCCTAACTTTTACGTATAGAGACTGGTTGATTTTAGACCATGACAGCGGGAACCTCCTTTATTGCTGGAGATAAAGGATAGCTTTAAGTTTGACACTGTTGTTATGGATTCAGAGAGAAAGCAATTCTATGGTAAATGGTGTAAATATCTTTTATTTGGGATTGCAGCGAAAAAGTATACGGACATTTTTGAAATCGGTTATGATTTTCTAATTACAATAGTTCAAAAATTTTTATAAAACATTTCACTTCTTTTTGAATATCAAATTTCTTATTTCCCATGAACACTAAATTGAATTCTAATACTAACATTTCGTTCTGACTTTTTGATATTAAATGATAGTCATCCAAAAGTGTTTTCTTTTTTAGATATTGATAAAATCGTTATTTATTAAATTAATTATATTCATTCGAGTCCAGCCTGCAAGAGTTATATTCCGATGTTGTCTCTCCCAGTGCAGTCGCTTCCTCTTCTTAGTCTCGGACAGGCGTGGCTTCTTCATATGCCGACGACCGATCAGATTTTCTTCAGTCAATCTCCTCCGGGCTGTTCTTTTATAAACAACGTTGCAGGCCACACTAGGAAAATATCCCTGATTTGACGAAACTTTTCCTCCCATATCTTTCTATGTGGCTCACTACTACTACTGGCTTGTTTTGTCCCAGTTCTATTTTGATATGACGACAGATTTCGAAATATTGGCAGTAGTTGTTGTGTCTTTTGGAAAATATGTCGATTAAAATGTTTGCATTTCTTTAAATTGTATTGGAGATGTGTCTAAATTCTGGTGTTCTGTTCAGCACCTGAGTTACAATATTCAGTGATCTTGATGGTGGCAGACATAGAACTTAAATATCTTGAAGAAACCTACTATTCTCGTAGGAAATTTGGTTTAGTTAAGTTAGTCTCGTACTTAAAAATTGGATATGTATTAGATCGTTGATCTCTATTTGATATTTGAAGTAACTTTCTCAGCATTAAAGATTTAATATCGTAGAAATCGTTTTGTGATAGAAAATATTTTGGTACATCCTTTTCAGGTGCATATGTCTTATCAGGTAGCTTCTAAAATTAATAGCCCAAAAACCATCAAAACAGACATACACTTGTTTTGATCTACAAAAGTCTAATTGGTATCTCGTCGAGTATTATTTACTTCTCTCAGAATTATTAATGTGTTTTTAGTATCATATTTTGGACGTTTATTGGGCGTTAGTATATTGGCAACGACCTACCGACGCGACGTATTCAGTTAGAGGCGCTTCTTATTTGCATAAACAATACCTGCAAATCCTATCATATCTCAGTTTTTTTTTTACCGCGTCTCTATTAATATCTCTCTAGATGCGAACCGGTCGCCCACAGAAAAAATCCTTCTTTCTCTTACCCACAATCGAGTGTACCTCGACGGCAGAAGACGGTACCTAACGATACGGTATGGATGGTATGTCGTCGTACACACACACACCGTTTCTACATACTTGCATATACTAAATCAGGTATAAAAGGCAAGACACGTTGTCCATGAGAAATTCCGCGAATCTTGGAACTGGAATACTACTTTCGATTATTCAGCACGGATGGTAAAGAAAAATAAGATCGACCGCAGCACACAAATGAAAAATAAATACGAATGAGCTCATGCCGATATACCGTAGCGTTCCGTAACCGGATCGAACGTAAATTAACAGAATCAAACGTCGTAAATTGTGATTATGTTTGATAAGGTTTTCGATAATTATATTAATTAGATACGGATTTGATTTTTTGTTCCAGATTCTATGTTGGTGTACGCAAGTATTTATTTGGAATAAAATACATGTAATTGATACTATACATGTATAATGTTTCAGTTGGAATTTTTAACTTAGGTACATGATTTAGTAAACGTGTTTGGTAGTCAAGCAAATACGACTTTACTAAAGGAAATCCAAACATATTTAGCATTAAATTGATTCTGGGGTACTGCTTAACATATAATTTTCAATTCAATGGAAACAATCCTTCACAAAACAAGCATTTGTTTTATAAACTAAAAGGCTTTCATTGCAGCTAAACGTGATGTAATATAAATTTATTTTATTCTAGTCATATTTTTTATAACACTTAATAAAATTATCTTATTCTAAATATATTTAGTATGTCGACATTATAAAGTGGGCGAACAAATTATGAATTTTCTATTTTTCCGAGCACGCATAGTGTTGTACCATTAGATATTGCTTCTGGTATTATTTATTATTACTTTACTTATTCGAACTCCAGGCCTCTTTCTCAGAATTAAGCTTTTTTCTGTAGTTTTCCTCATTCCGTGGCGAATGCTAAGAACGAATGTCTGAAGACGACACTGGCGTAATAATAACTGATGACCGAGCGATACCGCTTGTAATTAGCGAAAGCTGTTGGTGAATGCGAAGGTATGGATTTATTATTACTATTATTATTAAAACCATAATAAAATACACCTTGTAAACATAGATGTTAAACAATTACAAAAATTATATGCAATAGCAGGCATATCTAATCATGATTCCGTTTGCCTGATTTTACGTCAACATTATTCTGAACAAAACATTACGTTGAAACAGGTACATATTAAAATTTATTTATTATTATTAAGAGCATTAATATATCAGAAACTTAAAATAGTATAGGACACAAATTGACATTAACGTGAAATCAATGTTGTCTCTAATTTGCATAAAGTTATAGAAAGATCACGGTCAAAGCCAAAAAAAATCGAAGACGAATTCATATGTTTTCTAAAAACACCCTGTATATTAAAAACTCTATACAGTGGTAAACAAACAAAAACAAAAAGGTAAACAACTTTTTTAAAGTAAAGATGAAAAAACCAATAAAGAAAAAGGTACAGAAGTATGATCTGTAAAAATTAAAAGATCCATTAATAAAAGACCAAGTAAAGACCCGCTTAAACAATGAAATTAAATCGATAACAGGTTTGAAATACGAAAATCAACTGAATAGGTTCACCACTGCAATTAGAACTAATAAAAATGGCCTTTTGCAACCTAATACAACAAAAAAGAAATCTTGTATGACCAACGAGATTTTAGAATTAATGGAACAAAAACGTAAAGAGAACGATGGCACTATTGGATATAACAACATAAACCGAGTCATCAAGAGAAAGATCACAAAAGCTTAAGAAAAAAATATTAAAGATATGCGCACTGAAATGAAAAAGACATTACAAGCAAGCCACGACACTTTCCACGTACACCGAAAAGTTAAAGAAATTACTGGTACATACAAATGTAGGCATTTAGCCGGACTAACTAATAATGAAGTAAATACGATAGTTAATACAGCTGTATTAAAGAATGCATGGAAAACATATATTGAACAACTGTTTTACGAAACAAAACTTGAACCACCTGAAGTAGTTAAAAATATCAAATCTATGAAAGAAGGAAAATCGCCAGGACCCGATAACATAAACACTGAGTTCTTAAAACTTTTGGATAATGACAGCGTAAGATGGATGACATCCGTGTTCAATAGAATATTGGCATGGAAGCATGTGGTTATATTGTAGGATACTGAAAATACCGTGGGCGAAACACATAACAAACATCTAAGTTATGAGAAGGATCAGAAAAGAAAAGGAAGTGCTTAATACCGCAAAAATTCGGAAGCTACAGTAATTAAGACATATAATGAGAAATGAGAATAGATTTCATCTATTGCAAAATATTCACAGGGAAAAGAGGGATATTGGTAGAAGACGAATTTCTCGGTTGAAAAATCACAAAACCCGGTCCTGTCTAATACGACTGAATTATTCCGAGCAGCAAACAAAATTAAAATAGCATGATAGCCAACATCCGAAACGGATAGGAACTATTAGAAACAGCTTTTATTTAAAATATTTTTCGTATTCTTGCAAAGAGAGTAGGATCAAACGTAACACCCTGTATGTCGTTAATCACGTAATCTACAAGAGCCTCAAATATGGTAGAACGATTATATTTATCCGTTCTTCCTATCCTTCTCCGTTTTACATTATCTTGAACGAACCAGAATCTGACAATTTTGCAAGAGGCGTTCCCCTTCTTCTCTTCCCTCTCCAAGTAAATTTCGACAGCTATATATTCACTTTAATATACTCTACGTTTACATCAAGTTTCATTAAAATCTGAATTCGACACATAGGAGCTTTCCCTTGCGAGTACAAAAAAATTGTCTGCTCTATGAAATTTTTCACGTATTACTGCCAACAAAATTTTGAAACAATAAGATCTCCATTCCTATGAAATTCAACTGTCTCCAGAACTCGAAGAAGATGACAATTGCATATCTGTAAGGATAAACGATAATTCTAACGCCTTGCATATCGTCTATTTCGTAGAGAAACCACATTTCCTATAAAAATACAGTCAATGACCACCCAGATCAACAGACCTTTTTCCTGGTTACCTTTTCTGGAGTATTCAAAAATTTGGATTATTGGTATCCAACTAAATTACTTACAAGATTCGAGACAACATATTATAGGAGAATACAAACAAATTACCCCAGAACATATTGAAAATTCCCTTTATGCTTGTTTGGAAATTTTCAGCTCTTAATCCGTTAACCTTTTTTTAGATAATAAACTCTTAAAAACGGGAAGATTCAAATATTGTTGTAACAATTAAGTTACAGAGTTTAAAGGATGTCATTGTACTGTATTTATGTACATTAGCAAAAGTTAACACATACGAATATTTTCCCGAAAATTGATTGATAATTCAATTGCTTTCGATGACTCGCCTATGTATTTCTATTGGAGCAAGTAGTTGGAAAAAAAAGGGAAAGATTTTAGCTGCTAAATTTAATGTTAATTTTTCGTCTTCTCTACTAGCATTAAACTCTCTTTCAAAGCTCGGTAACATTTCTTCTTGTTAATACTTTGTGAGTCGGTAAAATCGTCTTTATAAATAATTTTAATGCATCAGCACAACCTCTCTCAGAAGCAAGCAATCGCTTAACCTTCCAGTGGTAGGGGTCTCTCGAAGTTTCTTCTCTTCGTCGACGTATACGATCACGGCAACACCAACGGCGTAAAACGATAGAATTATAAAAGTGGAGTCACCTATCGAGCAGGACGTCAGTTGCTCGCGGCCAGCAGGTTCGCCGCGAAGAATAACAACAATACAAAGGATACCATATAGCGATACGCAGCACCATAAGACCCACTCCAGTGAAAGTGTTTGTCGAAGCGACTCACATATACACGGCCACATACACAGACGGCCAATATCGACCAAATCGTTTGCCGTCCATTGGATACCAAAAGTGTGAACGCACATGCGCACTTGATAAAACCAAAGTGGTATAAATATAAAGGAAGACGACGAACACTTCTTGGCTAGTGCTTGAGGGTTCAGCATGGCTACGAAGACGCTTTGGCTGTGTTGTTTTCTACTTCTTGGGTTGGGTAAGTTTTGACTTTCTTTTTTCTTAATTCGTACGGAAATTTTCCGTTTTACAATAGAGGAAAAACTGAGGATTTTCTTTTAAAACCGCGCGTTATCATTGGTTCGTTCGCATTAACCATATGCTTAGGCAAAACAGAATTCCTTTCACCGGAAGAGGATAATACCTTGAGGAGTGCGCTAGGCGCTAATTCCAATTAGATACCTGTACTTAGATTATCACGTTTTTAAATTATATTTTTCGAAAACTCGCATTCTCTTATCTTTTAAAATCAAGGTTTTTGATGGTTAAAAAGTTATCTATGTATCGGGCTCAAGAAGAAAATATTCCAACTAACCAAGCCAAGGTCAACCGCTGTTGGAGTAAAATTGAAAGTTAATTTAAAACTAATTACGTTAAAAAATCAACGGCGTGGCAAAACGCGGTTTTATCGTGATATCGCGTTTTTTCTTGACATTTCTTTGAATTACGCCGTGTAGATTAGGATTTTGATAAGTAACGGTTACGCTATATGTATATATATATAACCTCCATTTATGGAAATGATTACTTCGGAGTCAGTTACTATTGGCGATTAATTTTATATCAGCACTTATGACCTTTCATAAAGCTTAGCCCCCGGTTGAATACATTAAAATTTCCACTTTCTTCTCGTTTAACCTTTGAAAATCTTAACAATACGATCTACGTAACCAATGATGCAATAGCTTCATTGTTTATCTCTATTGCCTCTGCTAATTCCTATTAAGAATTAACGAGATTATTGAAAGCTCTTGATTGGGTGTCGGTATGCAACAAAAATAAATAAAATATTAATATGATGTAATGCGTATTTATAGTAACAAAAACAAAACAAAAAGAATAACATGAAAATCCTAGTTACATAATGCGTATATATACAAGAACTTCGTGAATAATTTAAACGTTATTGAGAAATATTTGATAGGCGCTATTTAACATAAATCCATACTATTGGTTCTAAAAACATACACTATCGCTCAAAAATTTAAGATCATTTTCCAATAAATATCACAATGTTAAAAAAGTCGGTATTATAACAATATAACTATGAGACATTTAAATTTAACTCAACAACCCCACGTTTGCGAATTTTATATATTTTTTTTCTTTTACATAGTCTTAAGTGGTAGTTTAGTGCAATTATGTTTTAACTGTTATTGCTTGCAATTGTGTTAAATTGTTTACATAATATGAATAAATATAAAGAGTTGAGCAATGAAAAACGTGCTGTGATAATTATCCATCGTAATAAAAGCAAATAGAATGTTGCATTAAAAAGAAAACAGAGTTTCAAAAACTACTGTTTGTTTGGCAATTGAAAGATATCAGGAAACACAAACTCGCACTTCGGGAGGGCCAAAGTAATCAGTTTTATCAATTATTTTATACAGTTTTCAGTTTGCGTAAGGATTTTCTTAAATATCAGGTCGACTGCCGATGACTCCGATAGAAATCCTAGCGCTGACCGCTGCGATCGGACTGGCAATGGCTTTACGACCTTTACATTTGATCGCGTCTTAGATGACAGTACAGTTTTGATGGAAAAACAACCCTCTATTTATCGAAAAAGTACATATTATTCTGGGAAAATTTGATCTTAAAAGTTTTAAAAATTGCGGAACCACAACGGCTATTGAGGTTATGTTTACTTTTAGTTTTTGACGTTTATTTGCATATTGACTTGGGAAAAAGTATGAAGTATCTTGTTTTTTTCCATGCAGATGTTGGAATTTGTTTCAACTTTCGGCTATGGTATGAAGTATTATCCAGTATAATTTACGAATTGAGTATTTTAATGAAAAGTTGGAAAGCAATTGGTCTTGAAACCATTTTTCATATGTATCACCACAAACTTGATCGTAGGCATCTGCGGTGTTCTTTTTTCTGAGAAATCTTTACTCCAGCTATAGAACCATTTTTGTTGTCATTGACCACTTGATGCAGAAATGCATGCAGTAAGACCAACTACAACTGCTTGTGGAAATAAATTTAATGTAATACGCATCCTGCAAAAAGTCCAGTGGTTACCCATATTGCAACTGTACATACAATATCTCTTTCACTTTCCCTATCTCTATCTTATTATCGCTAGTGTTAAAAATATCTTTTTGGCACTCCCAGGATTAAAGTTTTCACGTTAGTATCTGTTTGCAAGGGCTAAAGTGGATCATTTGATCCATAAGAACAGGGCCGTCCTTAGGGTGGAGCAAGTGGAGCGGCTGCTCCAGGCCCCGCAATGAGGGGCCTTGTCACAATAAAATGTTCTTAGAATAAGATAATACGGATTAAAAATGAATTAGTTGAAACCTTCTCTTTTCAATGGTTTATATTTGATTTGTTTGTCTCTAAACATTTACATAAAGGCCCCGCAAAACTATTTTGTACCAGGCACCGCTTTTGCTAAAGACTGCTCGCATAGGAAACAAATATTAATTAAACTCATTGGAGAATTTATTGACAGATTAAAAAAAAACCCTGTCAAACTAAAATTTTTATTACAATTTTTGAGACATATTCATACTAATATTCAACGACGTTTGACGTAATTCCACAAAATGGGGTTGATCGTGGAAGCTCTTTTGCCTTTTCATTAAAAAAAATACCAGCAAATCGTCTTATTTAAAATCATTCAATTTTCTTTCATAGGACTATTTCAAAAACATTTCATATTGTTGCTCGTAAATCTTACGAGATATGGAAGGCAGTAGGTCTTCCAACGCCCTTTCACGAGTTATTCCTAGGTCAAATTCTTCACAATTTTCATTCGTTTTCGCATTTTCGCAAAATGACAGGGCTTGTTGACATTGTAACTATAATGAATTTCATGGCAAACTCGTATATTTAAAATTTGCAATAACGTTCATAAGGTTGGTGATAATATCTCTGTTTCGGAAGTGTAGAAAACAGCGTATACTCCATGGCGCTAAAGTGTTAAAATCCCTTGAGTGGTTGTTGCTCTCGAGCTTCACCCTCGAGGCAACAGTCTCTACTAGCGGGATTAAATTCTTCACTTTAGTCCCTGGGTATATAATATGCCATTTTAAAGTAAAAACCAATATCGACTAATAATTTATATAGGATAACAGGTTTAAATAGGAATGTCATTATCAATATTAACAGGTGCTAATATATTATTTAATCTGGGTGAAATTTTACTGAAGAAGGAACTGTGTCGAGTGGCAGTTTGCGCAGTTTCATCATATGCAAGAGTAAGGGCATTTTCTGTTCTTCTTTCCATTCGAGCTTGGTGATGTTCTAGGTGATCTTTCCAACTTATATTACGCACAATACAAATAATTTTCTATCTATAACTAAAAATTATGCTTCTTTTTAATAGCAGCAAAAATATTGATAGTTTAGTGGAAATTTGTAAAAGCATTGACAACCATCTGGTTATCTAATGAATTTGAAGCAGTTGCCAACAGACACATTTTAAATTCCATCCGATAGTTATCAATAATTAATTATTACAATTTATGTATGAGCTATGTTTCATGATAAGCGCAGAATATAAAAGCTTCAAAACTAACTATGGAGAACCGTCCTAAGTTACATTTAATTAAATTTGTTCTAGGGTTTGATTCCGCAACCTTCGTTGTCTATACCTATTAAAGGTTTTCGGATTCCACGCTATTTTATTCGTATTCTAAATGCTAGGTATCGATATCAACTGACGATACCTCAATACGTTACATCTGTGTTCAAAAGATCATTTGGTTACATTTAATTGCCTAATATGTACAAAGAAATTACTAATCTAAGAAGACTCAATTTAACTGTTAGAACTTTTCTGCTTTCTTTGTAGTGACGCATAGCATTTTTAATTTCTTTTCGTGTTAATGAAAGTACGTATTTGTTATTTTTCTTATTATTCTTCGACAGCTCTGAGTTTATATTATGGCGAAACAGTATTGCTTATGTTTGTGATTACTGTTCGTCAATTTTGTCAAGCTTTCGTTCTGTATTATTTTGTGAGATCTGATTAAGTGGAGCAACATTCGCTAGACTTCATCAAGCCGCAGTTTTATTCTTCGTTATGTACCGTCTCCTTTGAGAAGGTTGGCTATCATCATGGCAATTTTCGCTTCAAGCAATTCAACTGAACTACTCTTGTACCACTGTCTCAGGTTATTCAGCCAGGACATGCGCTTCCTTTCTATACTTTTTCTGCCTCATGTTTTCCTTTGAATAATGGTTTGGAAGAGTGAGTATTTTCCCCCCGTATCACGTGACCAAAATACCGCAATTTCTTAATTTTAATTGTATTTACAATTTCTCTTTATTTCTCCGATCTTCTTAGTACTTCCACATTTATTTTTCTGTTCACCAAGCTTAGTCTTAGGATTCTTCTATAGCACCACATCCCAAAGGCTTGCAACTGATCAATGTTATTCCTCTTAATTTCCCATATTTCCATACCATATAAAAACACTGGAAACACGTAGCATTTCAGCATTCTGATCTTGAGATATCGGCTAAGGTCGTTGCTGCACAGCACGTTTCTTATTTTGTTCAATAAAGTTCTCGCTTATCAAATTCTCGATCCTATTTCTTCCGTATATTCATTGCTCTCGTTCACAATTATTCCTTGTACTTGGGTTTCCCTTGATCCACAATTGTTGTTATAGTTATTGTTGTAACATTGAAATAATCATGAATTTCTTCTTAATATTCAATGTGAGACCCTTGTCTTCACTTTTCTCAACTACCCGATCAATTAGATTTTGTAGTCCTACCAAGGATTCTGCTATAAGTACAGTGTCGCCTGCTTATCTGATTTTATCGATGACTTCTGTATTCACCTTCATTGCAATTGCCCATTCACCTTCATTCCGGTTGCCGTTTGCTCTGAAAAAGCTTCCTATATGATGATGTGATAACACACCCTTTTGTAACTTCTGATTAAATACAGGTATTTTATTATTCACATGTCGTCTGTCCATCCTTTCTTTTTTTCTTAACATTTGTATGAGATGATTCTGCCATACCTTGTCGAAAGCTTTATTCGGTTGGTTGATGTCGCTGTATCTTTGGGTTACCACATTTAACGCAAAGAAGCGCCTCTCTAGCTGCGATTGAGTTTCTGAAGCCAAATTGGGTTTTAACATACAACGATCTTACTCCATCTTCCTAAAGGCCTTCCGATATATGTTAGTTTATTACTACAGTATAGATAAAGCCAATTCATTATCATTATTATTATTGTTATTATTATTATTATTTTTCTCATACAGAATTTATTATTTGTTTTTTAATTAAATCCTAGAACAACTTTCTGAAAGTGACTTTAAGTTTATGTGCGGTAGTGTATACATCGTGGATGACATCTAGTAGATAAACAAGCAACGATTCTAGTAAACAAAGCGTCATTGCTAATTTCACCACATAACAGTTTTACCTAGTTAATATTCTAGAGTTGAATATTTAAATAAGGACCGCTTCTGTTGAAATTTCCAGAAACGTTACATGGCTCGAATATTAATTCCTATAGTTCAGTCATCTCGGAGAAATTAAAATTTGTCTGGCTTTTTTAAAATAAAAACTTGTAACTAAAAACAGAAAAAAATGGGTTTGTAATGTCGTACATTTCCGTATTTTCCTAGTACTTGCGTTTATTTTAGTGGTGGAGTTGGTGATTAAATTTCGCCTTTCTAAATTTGTGTCTAGTTATTATTGCCTACAATGATCATATTTATCTGAGTTATAAACGAAGATAACATTTCTATCTCCCAAACAGAACACTAGTAAATTATACGGAATTCTTTTGGCAATAATACGAACTAAACAATTAACATATCCGAACCAAAGTAACAACGCTTTAGTTTCATTAATACCTCGGAGGTGAGTGAGATTTAAAATTCATAATTTAAAGAAAATCAGGTCAATCGAAAGTGCTACTGTCCAACTTTAGCCACTGGTAAACTGGTTTCTATTTGAAGCAAAATACAATGCTTTTGTAATAATCGTAAATAATAGAAATCTGCTGTTACGACATGTACAAAAAATAGTTCGCTTTTAACGTTTTTACCCAAAACTCAAGCGAAGGAAAGCTAATTGCCCAAACGTCATATACAACGTTGTTAATTAAAGTCCATGGATGTGTTACCTGTATCGCTATGCAAATGATACGCGATTTCCACTACAGAAACGCAAATTCTCGCAATGCAAAGCTACAAATTCGGACGCTCGGCGAAAAGAATCAAACTGGAAAGCTGATGGGAGCTACGAAACCAGTATTGTAACTTTTACTTCTAGAGATTCGCACGTATGTGAATTTTTTAAAACGGCTTCATCTCTCTTCACGCTGACGAGGTGCATTTCTTTCGTCTGTTGTGTGTAAACTATTAATTGTACAGTATTTACTTGCGTTTCTCTGACGATCCCCGGGTATTTTCCTTTGACAGATGGAGAGATTAAAATTCCACAACGTACATACGTTGCTGCATTATAAATATGCATGATTTCATGTGTATACATTATGACAGCAGTAATATTTGCTATTACGGAGTTATCCGATAATAATATAAGCAGATAGTTTACTGTTAGAATAACGGAAAGGCTTAGATATTGAAGTGTAATATAACTTACCGTTGGGTAATGTGAATTATGAATGCACCTTTTATTAGGTTCTCATGTTTAAATCTTTGACAAATCCAAAGCGAAGTATTTACACAGCCTTGGCCATAAATATTAAACACTCAGGTTAACTTCGAGTTTTTGAAGAATATCAAGTTAAAATAAACGCAAACAACTTGTGTAGGTTTAGTGGGTCCACCTTTCGCCTTAATTACAGCAGAAATTCTTTTTGGTAGAGAGCCCACAAGCTTTTTACAATTTTTAGGACTTCCAGCTTTTCACTCTACGAGGGCAACCTGAAATGTTTCAGGAATCTACAAGCAAAACACGGTATTGGTGTGGGTTTTTATTTTTATTCTTCGATGTAGTCTCCTCGAAGATCATTACACTTTTTCAAACAGTGCTCCAGCCTCTTCACGCCGTCGGAAAGTAGGATGTTTCGAGGTCAGCAAAATAGCCATCTGTAACACCTTTTTCCGCTGTAAACGAGGCCGTTTTTCCTTCAATACTGCATCGAATCGGGTCAATAAATCGCTGTAGAATTGCTCAATGATCATCCTTCCTTTCTGCAGATAGTCAATGAGGACCACATCTTGGGAATCCCAAAAAATGGTCGCCATGACCTTTCCGGTCGATGAAACGATCTCTGCTTTCTTCGGAGCCGATTCGCCCGGAAAAGTGCACTGCTTCGACTGTTTCTTGATCTCCGGTATCTAGTGGTGGCTCCAAGTCTCATCCACGGTTACGAAACGCATGAAGAAATCGCTTGGATTGTGTTGGATCCTGGCTAGACACTTCTCCGAAACGGTCACCCGATTTCGTTTTTGCTCTGGTATGAGCAAACGCGGTACCCATCGCACCGAAAGCTCTCTCATTCACACGTTCTTCTGAAATGCCTGTTGTCTCTGCTATCTCTTTCAGCTTCAATCGGTAATCGGCTAACACGATATCAGGAATTTTGTCGACCATGGACCCATGTGGACGCCCAAAAACCGCTACCAACGATGAGTTGGTAGCGGTTTTTGGGTGTCCACTGCGTGGTTCGTGACTTGTGTTTGTGCGGCCACGTTTGAACTAGCTCACCCAGAAGCTAATGGTCGAGAATGATGGTGTACATCTGCCTTGAACCTCTAGCAAAATATTTCGAATTTCCGTGGCCGTTTTCCCAACCAGCCAGAAGTGTTTTATCACTGCACGAAATTCAATTTTATCCATTTTTGCGAAACCACCTGACACAAAACACACTCTTAAACAACAACTATTAAAAGTAGACGTCTGAAATTTTGACAGTTGCCACAAAAAAGGTTGCCCTTGCCGACCAATGAATCCACTTCAACCTTTGTGCGCCATCTCTTGCCGATTCCGGAAATATTTCAGGTCGCCCTCGTATTTTACTATAGATAATGAATAATTATGTGCAATATGAATGCATCTTCCATTGCATTCTGATTTTTAAATCTTTGCCAAATCTAAAACAAAATGTTTACACATGTAGGTATTTTAAATGTTTGTATACCGTAAAGATTACATTCTTTTTTGTGGGTAGTGTAGGACGTTTGAATTTGAAGGTTTTCTTGAGGCCAAAGGTTAAAAGAATTAAAAATATAAAAATCAAATTTTTTGTATTTGAATATTACCAAACCAAAATGGTCAAATTGGAATTTTCTGTTCCATTTGCTTTCTATTTTTTTTTCTTATCCTCGGAAATCACAACCAGGATCTACATGTAAATGACGAAGAAAAGTTAACCGTCCTTGAATAATTTGCACCTTTAGAACGCAACTTCATCTATGAACAAAAGCCAAAAGTTTTGAGCAAATTGCCTTTTATCAGTCTTTATTATTTTAGCATTAAATATTGAAATTATTTGTGTTTCAGCATTCGCCCAAGATGAAGACGCGGGTGATGATCCAAGCACCGAAGAACTCTGCGAGAACAGGTCAGCAGACGAATATTTCCGCCTAACGACCGAGGGAGATTGTAGAGATGTGGTCAGGTACGTTTCGTATAAACCCGCATTCACTTCACGCAGATCTCGCCGCGAAACGCCCCCCGGAAAAGGCGACGCTTTCTAGTCTAATTTGCTTCCTTGCAGGAATCGCGCGCTTACGCATTATTGGTCCCTATTCATTCGAATATATAAACGAGTAATAGATAATTGAAATTTCCCCATTTCCATTTTACGTCACAGGCTTCGCCCGATAAAATGCCCAAAAAAAAAATCAAACCATTTCCAGAGGATGCCGAAACCTTCGCCACCAAATCCTTTTTTATTGTTGTTTGTTTTAACACTGTCTTTGTGTATCTAGGTGTGATAGTAACAGTGATACAGGGGCGACGAGGTTAGCTTCAGTACGCTGCCCAGTAGGTTTAGCTTTCGACGTGGATCGGCAGACTTGTGACTGGAAAACAAATGTTAAAAATTGCGATAAGCTAGAGAGTAAGTGATACTGAAGGAACAGTGACCGTATCTCAACTGTAAAATATCTATTAGACACGATCCATGTAATATACTGCCTGCGACATATTAACATGGTTATTTTACTACAAATTTTCATTCAATCAATCGCCGAATTCTGTTTAGAACGCGGATAAATAGACTTACGTACAACGTATAAATATTGATTTAAGCATCGAATCCTAGATTATTACCAATTCCGTCATTACATCCGCACATTGAAGAGAATTACGTACATCGTTTTCCTAGTTGTATTAATTAATATCACTTGCGTTGCGTAAGCGTACGGTGCAAAGTAATTGCATCTATCAACGTGTTTAAACACGTAAAGATAATTGAATTTTCGCTGGTAGTTACCGTAAAGTTCCGTAAACAATAGTAGGTTTGAAATGTAAAATTACTGAATTTATTTCTAGATTATGGTTACCAATTGGGATAATGTATTACCTCACCTTTAAATTATAAATTCTATTGCGATAATACCGCTTTTAAATCAGATCTGTGGAGTAATAAAGTAGATTGTTTTATTAACTTCGATTTAACCTTTAATAATAATCGCTTTAAATGTTCTAGCCCAAAACGTTTTACAAATACATAAACATAATCTTGGGAAATGTTATAACTTCAACTCGAGATATCCTCAAAATTCCTATTTTAGATTAAGACATCTCGCAATCAAAAACAATTGTATCCGACTAGAGTTGGTTTTCCTAAATTTGCTTCATTCTATGTTGCAAAAGTTTAGAATCTCAATTAATTGAGGCTGTTTATTTACTATCCAACTTTGTTGAATTAAAAAGCAACTGAGCAGCCCTATTATGCAGCCTCTTTTATCACCAAACATCATGCCGCCTAGTTTTTTGCTGTACGAAGAGGAAGCTTGTGTATTAAGTTTAAAGAAATACACTTTGACGCAGAAGATTATACGACACAACAAAATCGACCTCTAAAAGAAATTTCAAATTTTTGCCTACATTTTTTCGACCTTTTCGCATAACAAATTATAAACATGCTCCAGTTTCTTGGAGGTCGAGTTAAACCTCGCTTATAATTAACTCTTATTCTTGTTTTCTACACGTGATAGGTATGCTATTGCCTGTTTTCTTCCTAGAGCTCTAGGATGTAGATTTTCAGCATTAGATCCGTCCAGTTCCGTGGCATATATTTGATTCTTTGAACTAAGTTACTTTTTCCCCCAGGCAGGCAGCTAATCTGTTCTGAGAATCCTCCTTCTTTCTCCAGGCTTAGCACCGGCAATGGCAGTTACTAGTAAACTACACAATCCATCCAACACTTGCCACAGGCGGAGTTTATAATTAGTTAATGTAAATTTTGGAGTAGGTTATTCCTTTTTTACATTCGTTTGCGCTATAACAGCGGAAGTAAACTTTATATCTTCTATTTTAAATAAAATAAATGAATCACGAATAGTAAAATGTTTCAGCAATACTCGCCAAACACATTGATAAAGTATTTCCCTTCATACCCCTCTTTCATGATGGATAACCTTTGATGAAATTTTTCTCTATGCTCGTCTGATACATTTTCGTCACTTGATATTCTGAATATAATCGATAGTTTTCTTTCATTGTCCGATAGCGTTTTCAACTCCACACTTTAGTGATTTAAGGACGACATCCTTCTACTTTCGCAACATTAGCGAAAACGTACCCACTCATTTAAAAAAATGGTAACTGGATGGTATGCTATGCCGGATATGGTATCAACTCAACCCCATTAAATTCTTCCAGTTTCTGAAGGAGTCTTTAGGCAATGTGCGATTCAGCATTATCCTCTAATTTTTGTTGGTTGCTATTAATTCAAAGTGGATAAGATCTTTGTAGTTCTACGAAATACGCAGCATCATCTTCGCTTTAAAGCTTTTATACTTGACCACAGGTTCTGCAACGGATTCATCACTGATTAGATTCTTTGGATTGTCAAGAATAACCAATTTTTCGTCGCACGCTATAATTCGTTGATTATGTCGATAGAAATCAACACCCTGTGCATTGGCAAGAAAGTGATTACAGATTTGCACTCATCGCTATGTAATTCTCAATACACTTCCTTGCATCATCTATTCACATTTCCCAGTTTTATGGAGCTGATGACCTATTGTCCACCACAAAGAACCCAGCTACTACGATTATTGTGCATTACAAGAAGGCAAAGTGGCCTCACTTCATTGAGGAAGAACCTGTTGATCAGAGATAGAAGGTTTCCCGAAACGTCGTTCTGCTCGAACATCTTTGACAATTCCAATAGTGGATTTCTAGGAGTTAATGCTTACTGAAGTGGTTTGGAAACACACACCACAAAGCCGAGGTTTCTGCGACATACATTTTCAGGTATTCGCTCTATTAGACGCCTAAGCATCAACTCAAATGTAAATCAAAAGTTAGTGCTCAAAATCCTTGATGATGGAAATAGATAGATAATTAGTGGCCAAGGATTTGTCATACTATTTGCGAACAGGACACATTATTACACTCTTTGTAAGTTTTGAGAAAAAATGGACAACTTTATTGATGATTAGTGACTGTCATTAATCGCTAAGTATTGCATTAAACTGAATTTGGAACTTCATTCATTTTACGAAAAAATAAAGACGTGCATTGGTGTTTACGACCAAAAATTACACTACAGCTGGAGTCAAATTTGAAATCAAAAAATTTAGTAGTAGATCCTATTCACACCAGCATCGTGTTATTCGCTTTTTAATTTATCAAAATTGGATAAAGGAGTCATAACTGGATACTGGAACTAATAAAGCAAAATACTCGTCAATATGAGAATTGGTCAATATCAAATTATGATCCTTCTCCATTCTTCCTTAAAATGTTTCAAAGAAAATTAGATAGGAAGTAAATTATAAACCTAAGTGCTACTTGTATGGAAAGTAATGGATTACTACAGTAACACAGAGATGTGAAATGTTAATTTTCCCAATTGGTACCATGTTATTCAGAAGATAAACATTTTATCCTTATTTTTCAATGTATGTCGCAACTATTCAGATTCGATCATATTATTATTTTAGAGACATCATGATTGTCTCTTCTTTTTTTAATAAATACAGTCAGATATCATCACTGTTTCTTAATCTAAGAACATTATCATAATTAAGTCCCATTTTTGACCATTAGGTGTACTAGATCTGGTCTAAAACAAATCACTTGCCCCAGTGGATTGGCGTTTGACATCGATAAACAAACATGCGACTGGAAGGGTAAAGTCACAAACTGTGACAAACTTGAGAGTAAGTCGCACTTTTCAAAAAACCAATCAGACAAACCAAAAAACGGTGCGGTGTGGGAACGCCTGGAGTAGAGGTTTTATTGAATTATTTTTCACACATTTACCATGGTCTAATTGAATTTTGAATTTTTGGCCACGAGTAGTCTTTTGAATTTGGGTTTTGAGCGTAAGCTGGTGGAAATTTAAAAGTGTACATTATTTTTTTTTACTTTTGGGTAAAAGAATAAAGATGTATAAGGGATTGGATTTTCATCTCAAGAATTACGTTAAAAAAACCGATCATACAGCATTGTTCTTGCACTATAAGTTGAAATGAACAAATTTTGATCAATACAATGCTGTAGATTCATTCGACAAACGCGAAATGATGATGAAGATTCTGGAAGCAAATTGGTTATTGTATATTTTTGCGTTAATTCACGTGTTTATAAAGTAGAAAGTAGATGGTTTCTTCTGTTTGTATCTTTTTCTTTCTAATACCTATCTAACCCATTTGCATGTTTTTGATGCTTTACAGTTCTAACCTTGGCATTTTTGGTTGGTGTTGGTAGGAAAATCTTGTACATAGTAGTTTACTTAAGATCTACCTTTAATATTTCTTTTTTTACTTTTATTTTCTTTTTGCAAATGTGTATTTAGTGTTTATTCAAATAATTTGTCCGGCATTTCTTTTTCATTGGAGTAAAACTTTTCGACAGCCTTGAAAATTACAGCGCCATCTTTTGGTTGCTGGAAACGTATTAGTTATCAGATTTTATCGTTAAACTCAACCAGATGACAGCACAATCCAATGCATTGGGAGTTCCGTGAGATGAAGAGCAAAAAATTACAGTAATTTATTTTTAAAATTGACAACGCGACGAAATTCTTTAAATTTTACGGCTTTAATCGAAATTTTAGAGTAGAGCTTAAAGCTGGACAAATTATTATATAGTGTGTTTGTTTTAAACGGTCCACCTTAAATATCTCTATATTGAAAAGAAATATCCAAATTCACTAAGGCATGTCAGGTAAAATTTTTTTCACTTGTGTGACTTCAATTTACCCCTTTTACCCCCAGTAATTTTTAAAAAGTTAGCACTAGCTTAAGACAAGGCATTTTTTTTTTTGAATAAAATTCTAAAGTTTGGGAAAAAAATAGGGAGAATAAAAATTATGTATTAATATTATATTTCCCTATAAGTTAAATTTTGATTTCATAAACAATCGATGTAATAAATCGAAGTATGTTAAATTAATTTCCTCTCAATTACAATTAATTTGTTAGGTGTTCCTCTGATTGACCAAGCAAATGCCAATTGTATGCATTCACTTCAGTCAAGGTTTATAGGACAACAGAGAAGAATCTTATTGAAGTAGTAATAAGTTACAATACGGAGATATACAGGGTGTCTACCAACTTCTTGAAGGTGATATAAGACTCCTTGATTTTATACGCCCTCCGTTATTAAGAAATCTATTAAAGTTTGTAATCGCACAAGATATAAGTCACCATTTATACTTTCTCATATGAAAATGAGGCCCGTTATTGCATTACCAAGGATTCCTGTCCAGACGTTTATTTTCAGCGAGTATTGTACGTGCAATTTCTAAAAGATGTGCGGATTTTCCTCAACCCAGTACCAGATTTACAAGAAACAAGTGGTCTCGTCATTAAAACAGATTTTTATCAACGAAATTTGATGTGGTTAATTATTTGAATCAGTTTTGTCACAAAACTCTAATCTTCTATCAAAATCATATTCATGGAGTCGGGAAATAATTTATATTTTGTAAGGAAATTTATTTAGATTCGAAGCCTTATGCTCTAATCCCACAGAAACATTCTTACTGAAAACACTTTTCCAATAGAAGTTATGACGTTGATTGCAAAATGTCTATCTACTCCCAATTATGTGGTCTCAAGTAAAACATTTTGTCTTTTCGTTTTTCTTGCTGTTCATAACGTTACCAATTTCTAAAAATGTTCTTAATAACGCCGAAGCATATTTCAGGCTTAGATATTCGTTTGGATATTTATCATTAAGAACAGAAGCAGTTCTTCTCGCATAGTTGTGATTCTGATTAATTATATTCTTGAAATGTATAAACCATTTTAGGCAAAAGTTAAATAGAAATATACACTCCTATATCCAGCAAAAAAACAACCAGAACAACAAAATAATGAAAGATGTTATATTGATTTGATAACAGACATATTACACAAAATCCATCAATGTCAAAGGTAACATATATTAATATTTTACTTAACATACTACAAGTTTATGATATAGACTGTTTAAGAGGTCCAAATTCGCCCTAAAGATGAACAAAATATTGATACATAATTTACATTTCTTCTAAATCTTTTATGTATTTTGGGGTATAAAGAAGCATCACAAAGAAAATCCCCACAAGTTTAAGAATTCAATGTGGGAGAGGGGGGTCAAAGAGCTAAAGGGGACATAGATTAATGTCACAGACAAGTTAATAGAAATCTTTCTATAAATAAATATCGGGGTGTTTCAGTGAATTTAGATATTTCTTTTCATTACTGAGATATCTAAGGTGCACCGGTTTAGAACGAAGACGAGCATATATCTCATTACATTTTCTATATACTTTTGATAATTTTACTTAATGTTTATTTTCAGTTACATACATACATGTGCCCTTATTCTCATCAGTTTCATTTTCTTTTTTATCTATTTTTGTGACTAAAATGTTTCGATCTATTTTTCTCTGAACTACATACTTTTTTTCAGTAGTATCTACTTTCTATGTAAAAAATTCCAAAAGCACCAGACACTTACATTAAGAAATAATTATCTAGTGTACATAAGTATTGATAGATTACTTAAAACCTTGTACATACTTAGTTAAATCGAAAAACGCCAATCAACACTTATTTTTACACCACATAGGATAACAGCAGTAATAACTAGCAATAATATATTAGAGATAATACAACTATGTAATGAAAATGCTTCGAAAATAGAACTATTACCATCCTACCTCTAAGAATATACGTAAGTCGTTTGTGTAACTGTATATGTGTACTTGAATATCTAGAACCACGCAAGGCTTTGCCAATATTCAAGACCGACGAACCGGTATGTCCTGATGGCAAGCTCTCCTGCGGTAACGGAGAATGTATCGAAAGAGAACTCTTCTGTAACGGAAAACCGGACTGCAAGGATGAATCCGACGAAAACTCCTGCAGTAAGTGTTTTAATATTTTAATTATAAAAACATTTGTAAATCCTAAAGGCATTAGATAATCACAGTTATTCTTCTTCTAGCTGTGGAAACTGATCCAAACAGAGCTTTGGACTGCGATCAAACGCAATGCGTGCTCCCAGATTGTTTCTGCTCCGCCGACGGTACGCGAATTCCAGGACAGCTAGAACCTGCGAACGTACCGCAAATGATAACTCTCACCTTCAACGGTGCCGTGAATGTCGATAATATCGATTTGTACGAGGAAGTCTTTAACGGACAGAGAGCTAATCCTAACGGTTGTCAGATTAGAGGAACCTACTTTGTATCTCATAAGTACAGCAATTATTCCGCCGTTCAAGATTTGCACAGGAAAGGACACGAAATTGGAGTCTTCTCCATCACCCACAAAGACGATCCAGATTATTGGTCAAAAGGAAGTTATGACGATTGGTTAGCTGAGATGGCGGGAGATAGACTGATCATCGAAAGGTTCGCTAACATCACAGACTCGTCCATCGTTGGTGTAAGAGCACCTTATTTGCGCGTTGGTGGAAATAATCAATTCCAAATGATGACAGATCAATATTTCGTGTACGATGCTTCGATAACCGCTTCCCTAGGTCGCGTACCAATCTGGCCTTACACTCTATACTTCAGAATGCCGCACAAATGTAACGGTAACGCTCACAATTGCCCTAGTAGAAGCCATCCAATCTGGGAGATGGTGATGAACGAATTGGATAGACGTGATGATCCCACGTTTGACGAATCCTTGCCAGGTTGTCACATGGTCGACTCCTGTTCGAACATCCAAACCGGTGAACAATTCGCTCGTCTACTCAGACACAATTTCAACCGCCACTTCAACAGCAACCGTGCTCCATTAGGTCTCCACTTCCACGCGTCTTGGTTGAAGAGCAAGAAAGAGTATAGAGAGGAATTGATCAAGTTTATCGAAGAAATGTTGGGCAGAAACGACGTGTACTTCGTGACGATGTTGCAAGTTGTCCAATGGATGCAGAATCCGACAGAATTGAACGGCTTGCGCGACTTCCAAGAATGGAAGGAAAAATGCGACGTCAAGGGGCAACCGTACTGCTCGCTTCCAAATTCCTGCCCACTCACGACTAGGGAACTTCCGGGTGAAACCCTACGTCTCTTCACCTGCATGGAATGCCCCAACACCTATCCATGGATCTTAGATCCCACCGGGGATGGATTTTCAGTTAGGAAATAATTTATTGTTGCGAGGAAAAGTTGAAAAATAGTCTCGTTCGTGCAGTGATAAACTTGAAAGACTTAATTCCCTTGTAAATAGCAATTAAATAAGTATTAAATTTCCTATTTTTTATGTACTTCCAAAAAAAGGCACTTATTTAATTTTCACGACATCCTTTTCTAGAAATACTCTCATCTACTTGCCTGGTGCAAATGAAGACAATTATTGTATTTTCGATAAAATACCTACCTTTTTTTGTATAATGTATGGATAGCATACTGTCGTCTACAACAAATAATGTGTTATGAATTTAGTTGTATTATTTGTTATAAAAATAAATAAATTATATAAAATATAATCAGATGTTGTTTCTATTTTATCTTGTTTTACTTCTTTATTACACTTTTGAGTTGATATGTCACTAGAGAAGCTTACCAAAATCAAAGACAACAACAAAATTCCTTCCAAATTTAAACATCATAAAATGGAGTCGAAATAGTTGAAATTGTCAGTATTGAAACAGCATCTGAGTGAATTTAGTTACATAGAGTTGAATATCATTTAAAATAGAAGCATTATAAAAGCATTCAAATATTTAGTTATGACGGTTATTGATTAGAAACCATTGCGATATGTAAATAACCCTATATGCATACACACCAAAGAAAAAATCGCATAATGGTTTCTGATTTACTACCTGACTATTTAACAACACGAGGCAACGAGTTAAAAATAAGTTAAGGCAAATATGCTTGAAGATGATGCATTTATAACGCCAAAGTTGACTAAATAATCCTGGTTGAAGTCCTTATATTTAAAGTGATTACGAAATAAGCATAAATTCACATATTAAGGGAAAAGAATGCAATCCCTTAAAAGTAAGCTAAGAATAGAAGTTATAACTTAAGTAGTATTTTCTGAATAGTTTTTGTAAGAAATATTGAATTTTTACAACTCTAAGAAACACATTTTTGCAAGAAAGAAACATAATCGTATTTTTAAATTAATCTTTTATCGAAATATTTCTTTTAAACATTTACAAACTATTCAGAAAATACCTGCTATTTAGACATCCGTTTCATTCGATCTGGCACCATTTCTGACCAAGACAGATCGATAAAATTGCTTCCAACTGTCAAGAAATCTTGTATAATTTTTAAATAAGTATGCCAATTTATTTTATTCACCTAAATCATACCAGGAAATATCACACATCCTCGACAAAACCTCGAAGGCAACTAAGCTTCTACGGTTTCAGCATTTTGGATCTTTAATAGGACGTCATTGGAAACCCCACTTTTACTAACGAATTTGGCATGAACGTAAAACCAACACGTACCTACGCAAGCCAATTGAGCGAAGATTACATCACCTAATAGAAATTTAAAGTTCATTTATCATGTTCAATAGTAACGTATTACTTAATTTCTACTTGTGCAGAAAATAGTAAGTTACGTAAGCTTCATATATTGTGGAATACATGTTATTAACATAAGGAGCTAAATTTACATTTTAATTTATATGTGCACAGTGATAACCTCTTGTTATGTAAAAAGTATTATAATATGACAGATTCTATTAATATTTAATTTGTTTACTTAATATCTAAGATGTGTTAACAAATTCTATAAAAATCTAAATATTGTCTAACACTATTTATTTCTATTCCCAATAGGAGTTTAAGCTTTATATGTCGCAGTAAAACGACGCTTTACAGATTTTTATCTTATATCAAATTGTCTCTTCTTGCAGAACCTAGGAAAGTGCTTCCGATATTGAAAACCGATGAACCGGTGTGTCCAGACGGAAAACTATCGTGTGGAAATGGCGAGTGCATTGACAAAGAGCTGTTCTGTAATGGAAAACCTGATTGTAAAGATGAATCGGATGAAAATTCTTGCAGTAAGTGAATCAGTTCCTTTTTGTTATAAAGGTTTTATTTCTAAACATTATGAGTATGAGAACAGTCTTTGTGTTCTGGGACATGTGCACTCTACTGGTTATTTTAAATGTTTTTTCTCTTTTCCTATCGAACAAAAAAAATCAATCATAACTAATACAATTATAACCGAAAAAAGTGAATTTAAGTTTAACTAAATTAATTAAAGATCAAAACTCGGCTCCGGACTGTGGCAGCGCCAGGCGGCATCGGTTCGAGTCCCACCGGCGACATATTAGCAGTATTAACTAGCGGGAAAATAATTAATAGAATTTCACCCTTCACAACGTGAATATACAGGGTATATATAAATGATTGAAAGCCGTTTAAATTTTCCGCTTTCTATTTTAATGTCCGTCTGCTCTTTTTTTAAGTACTAATCAACGCCTATGAAGCTAGAAACACTTTATATCATAGGGGTAACGTGAAAATATGAGAAGGGAACCAATTTTAGTGATGTATACCTATTTATTGTAAGATAATTACTATGAAATTGTTTTATAATCTTGATATTTTAAATTGCATTCTGGAACTTAATTTCAGTTTAGACTAGTCAATGAAAATTATTACAAATCGATAAAACTCATATATTCGCCATTTAAATACTTTAAAATTACAACATTTGTTCAAAATGCTGCCCATATACATTTAAACTCAAGTTCACCCTTCGTTTCGTACTGTTGAACACATCGTATAATACTTCTGGTCTAATGTAATTTACAGCTTCCACAATTGTACGTTGTAATTCCTCCCAAGTATGGATACAGTAAGAATGAAGTTCATGTTTTTAAATAACCAAACATGAAATAAGCTAAGGAGATCAAACCTGGTAATCGAGGAGGCCAGCGGTCTCTAGTTATCAATCGGTCTCCAAAAGATTGTTGTAGACAGTATGTCATCTACGCAGTTTAGTAAACCTTTCAGCCAGTACCAACTGATAAGTTTGTTTAGGTTGATAAGCTACGTAAAGATTTTTCTGGACTCCCATCAATTCTTTGATTAATATCCGCAACAACTTCTTCAGTATGAACAGTAGGACGACCTGTAGATTGTCATTTCATAACACTCCCTGTTCTGCGAAATCTGTCATGAATACAATACAATCTGATGTTTCTGAAAGCTTGTAGTGCAACTGTAGTTCTTCCAGCTATGTGTGTAATAAATACTTCAAAGTTTGAAGCAATTTACGAATCATAGTGTATCATATATCATTATTTGGACAGGAGTGGTTTACTACGCATTGAATCAACCACGCATTATTTATTAGTGGTAGGGTTTTGACATGAAATCATAGGAAGCTACTATATCAGATATGCAGCACATTCAATTTTGTGTAATATTAGCACCTGCAGTTAAAATTCACGAACGATAAATAGTGCCAAAATCATGATTGCAGAAAAGTTGTAAGGTTGTTGGCAAAGTTGCTACCTAAGAAAGCCCAAAAAATTATTCGTATCATTTGAAATTTCAGTAAATCGCATTCGTTTCTCGATATTTCTACTTTCCTAAATGCATTCATAACCTTCACTATAATAAAAATTTTCTAATTTGCACGTCGTTACTTCCATAATTAGTGCTTGAATCTGGTGCCATTTTATTAATATTAAAATTCGTTTAATTTGTCAATGAATAATAAGCTATTGTTCAAAACATATATCCTTTATTTTTCAAATTATATTCAAAGTGTATTTATATCGAAAGTAAAGAAAAAATGCATCTTTTTATTCTACAATAACTAAAAAAATGTTTAGTATGTTAGCTGTTGCTAGTACTGCAAAATATCAGACATTGCCAGGCATTTAGCTATTTAGTCCGTTCACACCTTAAAATTCAGTATGGCTCTTTTGGGAAATGTGAACGCGGTTGCCACATTGTGTCAAAATTATATTCCTAGGGTGTTTTAAACTCCGCAGTTGGGTATATGAAGAAATGACGAATAGAAAATAACCAATATTTCTCATATATGTTTATTATAGTATTATGTTACACGATGGTATTTAATATAAATATTTTAAGTTATTTCTTATAGTGGTCTTCTATATGTATATTAAAAAACATTAAGAATATTAGACATAAAGCTATTGGTAGTTGTTACGTGCACAATTTTACTTTGTTACTTTTCTTTTTCACAGCGCTGTATAATTGAGTCTAAGCGTCGCAAATCGTTTTACTTGTTTGTGTTTTTTCAAATTCTGTCAGGGCCAGGCACATGAGTTGTACGCTCTCTCGTTGCTCAGCTGTGATACGAGATAGAACTCTCGAGGTGTCAGAATTAGAAAAAGCACAAAAAAGTGAAACGATTCTCAACGCTTAGACTCAAGTATACAACGTTGTGAAAAAGAAAAGTAACAAAGTAAAATTGTGCACGTAACATAGTAAGGATAGACATAAGGTTTTTCGAGTTAAAGCAGAACACCTGACACCAATAAGTAAAACTTAAATACCAATTTATTTGTTGGTAATGCAGCTGTCAGAAAATCCCTGGCAATAAAATCGCGCAACTCTGCTTAGGTTGAAATGAAATGTATGTACGTAAACTCTCTGTCAATAAAAAATGAGGATAACATTCCATAAGAACCATACTGAATTTTAAGGTGCGAACGGACTATAGTTTATTTGGGTTATAGGTTAGTGTTATGTATCAATAATTACAAACGAATTTGCAACGCCGAACAAGCAGACATCGCAATTTCATCATGAATTTTTAATGACGTGCAACGGAATTTAGAAAATCTCTACTATGCACAAAAAATTGCAGCGCCAAACAATCTCAAACCCTCGTCGCTGAAATTTATAACCTTCGTAACAATTGACTTCCTCATTTTGTAATCATATGTACAACCAAAATATTATCCAAATCTTTCGCAATTTCTTTTATATACGAATATTTCTATTTACAGCTGTCGAGACAGATCCAAATCGAGCACCAGACTGCGACCCAATTCAATGTGTCCTACCAGATTGCTTCTGCTCCGCTGACGGTACGCGAATTCCAGGACAGTTAGAACCTTCAACTGTACCGCAAATGATCACCTTAACCTTCAACGGTGCAGTTAACATCGACAACATTGATCTGTACGAAGAAGTCTTCAACGGCCTTCGATTGAATCCCAACGGTTGCCAAATTAGAGGCACCTTCTTCGTTTCCCATAAATACACGAACTACTCAGCAGTCCAAGATTTACATAGGAAAGGCCACGAAATCGGCGTATTTTCTGTGACTCACAAGGATGACCCCAACTATTGGACACAAGGAACTTACGACGATTGGTTAGCGGAAATGGCTGGAGCGCGTTTGATCGTCGAAAGATTCGGGAACATTACGGACACATCGATAATAGGGTTGAGAGCGCCTTATTTGCGAGTCGGAGGAAATAATCAATTCCAAATGATGACTGATCAATATTTCGTATACGACGCTTCGATAACAGCTTCGCTAGGTCGCGTACCAATCTGGCCTTACACTCTATACTTTAGAATGCCGCATAAATGCAACGGTAACGCTCACAATTGCCCCAGCAGAAGCCATCCAATTTGGGAGATGGTCATGAACGAGTTAGATAGACGTGACGATCCAACATTCGATGAATCTCTACCAGGATGTCACATGGTCGATTCCTGTACAAATATACAAAGCGGCGAACAATTCGCTCGTCTCTTAAGGCACAATTTCAATCGACATTTCAACAGCAACCGCGCACCGCTAGGTCTGAACTTCCACGCATCCTGGCTGAAAAGCAAGAAGGAGTATAAGGAGGAATTGATCAAGTTTATTGAAGAAATGTTGGGCAGAAACGATGTGTACTTTGTAACGATGTTGCAGGTGATACAATGGATGCAAAATCCGACAGAATTGAACAACTTGAGGGACTTCCAAGAATGGAAAGAAAAGTGTGATATTAAAGGACAACCGTATTGTTCTCTACCAAATTCTTGCCCCTTAACAACTAGGGAGTTACCAGGCGAAACCCTTAGGTTGTTCACATGTATGGAGTGTCCAAATAATTACCCTTGGATTCTGGATCCAACTGGGGATGGATTTTCTGTAAAGTAGAAGTCTTATTTTGAAATAACACTTAATAAATTTCTAGTATTTAAGTTTTATAGTAACAATGTTGCAGAAATATATTTATGAAAGGTTAAGTGATGTATGTACATATTGAAGCAATACATGTAATTTTTCCTTTGAGGTTGTTAAGAAAATATATATAAGATATCTATGTACCTTTACCAATAGATTAAATAAAAATAATTACTAAAATGTTTCTTTATTTTGACGTCCATAGAGAGACAATAAAATTATTGGCGATGCTGTAAGAAAACGCAAGTAAATAGAGACAATACTCTCTGTCATTTCGTACTTATGCATGGTGTTGTGTTTAAAAAAACTGGACTCCGCAGAAAGGCATACATGTCGTACCTCGGTACCAGTTGTAGTCCAACATTACAAAACTACAGATTTCAAATAAAAACCTGCAGATTTGATGGATAATGAAAAAGTAAATAACACTTTTGATAGTTTTATACCGGACACATCCGTTGATTACTCAGTCATTAGTAGGTATTACCATAATTCTTCTTATTATTTTACTTTAAGTCGTAACCTGTTTTTCTTCAGGCATTATTCATGGTCTTTCGACAGAGGTGAAGATACAACTTTCATTCCACCTCTTTAATGGTCTTCCAGGGTCTCTTCTTCCCATTGGTCTTTGGTCTCTTGCTAACCTGATCAATGTAGATTTTTCCGCTCTTTGCACATGATCATTCCATTGTCTTCTTCTGTATCTAGCGAATCTAACTAAATCTCCAATTTCACATTCCTCTCTTAACACATGGGCTGAAAAGTCCCGGGCCTAACAAAGAAAACACGGTTTTTTTCGTTCAAAATTAACTTTATTCATCAATCTCCATCAAGAGCAACGCAATCATTCCAGCGCCGCTCTAACATTTCAATACCACTTTTGTAGAACAATGTATCTTTTGACTCAAAATAGGCCTCAGTTTCAGCGATAACCTCTTCATTCGTGCGAAATTTCGTACCGGCAAGCATTTTTTGAGGTCTGCGAACAGCCAGTAGTCGCAGGGAGCCAAATTTGGGGAATACGGTGGATGTGGGAGCAATTCATGTAGTTTTGCCATTGTTTTGATTGACTTGTGACACGGTGCGTTGTCTTGATGCAACAAAAATTTTTTCTTTGCCATATGCGATCGTTTCTTTGCAATTTCGGCCTTCAAACGCTCCAATAACGCTATATAATATTGACTGTTGGTGGTATTTCCTCTCTCAAGATTGTCGATGAATATTACACCACGCACCTCCCAAAATACCGAGGCCATAACCTTTCCAGCCGATTGTTGTGCTTTCGGGCGCTTCGGGCGAGGTTCACCAGTTGCTGTCCACTCAGATGACGATCGTTTTCATTCCGAAGTGAAGTGATGGATCCATGCTTCATCCATTGTCACATATCGACGCAAAAATTCCGGTTTGTTACGTTTAAACATGGCGAAACACTGCTCAGAATCATCAACACGTTCTTGTTTTTGGTGAACAGTGAGCAAACGCGGCACTCATTTTGAACAGAGCTTTCTCATAGTCAAATGCTCATGCAATATAAAGCCAATACGTTCTTTTGACATCTTTACGATGTCAGCTAACTCACGCAACTTCACTTTTCGATCATTCAAAACGATTTTGTGGATTCTTTTGATGTTTTCTGGTGTTACCGCCTCATTTGGACGTCCACTGCGTTCTGCATTATCGGTGTCTCTACGACCACGTTTGAAGTCAGCAAACCAACGTTCTGTTGTTGTTTCTGATGGAGTCCCCATAACACTTTTCAAGCCATTGCTTCGCTAGAACGGTATTTTTTTCCCATCAAGAAGCAGTGTATAATTAAAACACGAAGTTGTTTTTGATCCATTGTTTTGAAAATAACAAAAGTAGCGTGACTCTTATCACAATAACTCACAAACTAATGAATAGAATATCATGAAATTTTAACAGCTGTCTTTTGAAGGTTAGTACTAACTCAGAGAAAGGTGACTGCAATAAAACTAGCGTCATGTATGTGTTAGGCCCTGGACTTTTTAGCCCATGTGTTATATTCTTGTTTCTTATTCTATCTCTCTTTGTTTTTCCAGCTATCACTCTTAAGGTATTCATTTCCGTTATTGCCGTCATCTGTGTGATTGTACCTGTATCGGCTCGTGTTTCAACTGCGTATGTTATTATTGGTCTTATCGTAGTTTTATATATCTTTACCTTACTGTCCGTTGTGAGGTATTTATTTTTCCAAGTGACATCATTCAAGTATTCAGATATTCGTGCTGCCTTCATAATTTATTGCTTGACCTCTTTATTCTATTCCATCTGGTCGACACTTCAACTCCCAGATATACGAAGGACATCACTTGCTCAATAATTTTGTTGTTTATTACAAGTTTCCATGGTATAGATTCTTTTGGTATCACTAGTGCTTTCGTGTAGAGACGAGGGTGAACATGATAACATCGAACGAACTAAATTCATATCTGCAGAGTGATAATTTTGACGCGATTGCTAGATATGTACGTAATAAATGGTTTTATTTGTACAGGGCATGACAATATCGAAATATCGGCCAACTGTCTGCACGCCCGTGGTCTGGCACCGACTTTGCGAAGGTTACTTATTCATTATTTACCATAACGTGAACGGCTATCACACCTTAGCCCCAGACTTCGCACCTCTGCTTATAACTGTATGATAATTAACTAATAGAAAGCAATTTATACTGCCAATTTTGCAGTAAACATGGCATTTAATTGAAAAAACAATTGTAGTGCATCGTAGTTCCAAACTTAATTAGTCTACATCACCCGTCACCTTGACATTCATGATTGATGGCTGTGCTCACGACACTTCAAACGTCATTAGATAAGTTATGTAGAACGTAAGTTATAATTGATTGTAGTTACGATATTTTCAAGAACTGCCAAGGTGCGAATGAACATAAATGAACTATTTTACTTATCCGCGTTGCTTTTTCCAATTCTCGCAGACCTGCAAACGCCATCCGTACGTATAACTGGTGGAGAGGACGCGAAAATAACCGACTTCCCCGGCATGGTCGAGATAGGGCTTTACGAACAAGAAAAGTATGTTCACAGATGCGGAGGAAGCTACGTACAAACGAAAATCGTCCTTACGGCGGCGCATTGTTTGGACATGGGCTTATCGAAGAAGCCAGAACTCATCCTCAGCTTAGGCATATACGCGAAGAACAATAGGGAAGCCAGCCGTAAGAGCAAGGTCTTACTGCCTCATCCGAATTACACTTCTAATCCAAAATATCTTCACGACATCGCGATTATAAAAATGGATAAACCGTTCGAGAAAGAAATAGAATTCGTAGATATACCGTTTAATTTTTCCTACGCTGAAGGCATAAACGTTTGGATTTTAGGCTGGGGCGGTACTCAACTGACGGATATCCAAAGCAACATGACCTCGGCGTCGGTTCTACAGAAATTATTGACGAGTATTGCATTTTCTGGTGACGAGAATCTCTTCTACGTCGGCAAACACCTGAAAAACGGATGCTTTGGCGATTCAGGTGGACCCGTAATATCCAATGACTCACTGATCGGTATTTTGATAGGTATACAAGAAAGCAATTTAGCCAACTGCGATGTTGGATATACCGAAGCATTAAAGATAACTCTCTACAGAGAGTGGATCCAGAACGCAATTACTAATAACTCCAAAATTGACACCCATAGACCACTGCGGTTATTAACGATGTGCTTTATATTAAATTATCTAGTATTTGTAAGGCATCGAACATTTATGATAGTAGCTGGTATTTTATTTCTACTGTGCCTATCCACTTATAGTAATAAATAGAATTAATTAAAAGATAGTTTTAAGTCTATTATTTTCCACTAATAATTGAAGTTTTGGAACAAAACTAATGTAGTAACACACAGGTGAAAAACATTACTTAAGCTTGCAACACGGATAAACCTCAAACTTCAAATAAAACTTATAATGAGCTCTATACATGTATCTTCGTATCTCCAATTCCAAAATGCGAACACAGTCTTGACTGATTAATTTTTCATCACACATGATACTTACGGTGTACGGTCAATACTCAGGGAAATTTCTATAGTTCTATATGAACTTTTGAATAGAATATTTACCAAAGCTTTTCTTAATATCTCTAGCAAATCACGCATGTTAAACTAGAAAGAAATGCAAATGCAAGAGAAAATATAAAAAAAAAAATATTACATTTTATACAGAGAATATTTGCAATAGTGGTAACTCAAAACAGCGAAGTTTCTATAGGTCCATTAACACAAAATTAATAAAGTAAATACCTACGAAATTTATAATTCTTTCCAACACCTCATTATCGCATTATCTTGCCAATTGTGGCTCAATCATTGCTTTGTAAATATGGACTTATGTTTTTATTTCTGGATTATTCTTATACGCTTGGTGTATTATATATGAGTATGCACATGAAATGTCTAGAATCCTAAGAAATATTGCTATAGGCCACAGCTGTGTTCGACGTCTACAGGTTCTTTTAGAGCACTTTTCATCAAATAAATCAATTCTTCCTTTAGTCGTATAATAGTGTCCCACCATGACAGGTTTTCATCATGTAGTTTATTGTGGTGCATTTAAGAAACTAGCACTGTGGCCTTCCACTTCTTACCTGCGTAGGAAACTAATGTAAGATGCTTGGTAAAACCATAGATAGATAGTTCTTTTTCATCGTACCCACATATGTGAAACCATTCTTTTTCAGGAGTTGACATAATTCAATTGACGAAAACCAGTTGTCCGCCGATATGTTACACGTACTGCGTAGGTTTTGATAGTTTTCTTTCTTCTTCTGTTAGTCCAATTCCATCAGAATCCTTTCCGCTATAGATGTAGCTATCATAGAAGTAGCCATTTCTTGAATCCGTAAGGCACATGAGCTTTATGCCATATTCATCTGATTTGTTCGGCATAAACATCCTGAACTGACATCGTTCTCGAAAACTTACTAACATTTCGTCAAAGCAAGCATATTGTCCAATAGAATAAGAATCCCTACAATTTTTCACAAAAGTTTGAAAAAGTTCTCAAACAGGAGCTATACCTGTGAAACAGGAGCTGTTGGATCAGTCCTTCTGCGAACTTGCTGGTCTTGAAGATTGTCAATTCTTAATTCAAGTATAAACGCAAATCTGTTTTGACTCATGCACCGAAATATATCACCGCCTGTGTCATCTGCAGCAAATAGAGTATCTATGTTCTCATGGTTTGAATGAAAGACTCCAGCGTAAATAAGGGTACCGAAAAAGGACAGCAATACAACAGAATCGTTATCACTAAGTTCACTTCTGCTAGCATTCCTATATTTCCTACGGTGACTTTCAATTTACGGTGCTTATTCAATGCAAATTGCATATTCATCCATTGAATAAGCTGCTCTATTATATCTGGGCTAAATAAGAATTTCCACACAAAAAAATCATTTTCAGTCCCAAGTAAACGAGCATTTTGTTTTAGACCTGGTAATTGAAGAACAATGTTATGTTTCAGTGTTCTATTCCGTATAATTGAGCATTATCATCCTCTAAGTCACTATTAGACTTTTCCGACAATTCCGATGCTGTATCATGCTCACTTTCAATTTGAAGGTCATCATCTACATCTTTGTCAGTCGCGTTGCTGCTACACTCATTGTACCACTACAACACTGTCTTTTCAAAATTATCATCGGTAAAACGCACACCTCGTCAGGTACTCGGAATTTGAGACATTTTTAAAGCAACGTGACTCGTAGTACCTAGTAGACAAAGTTACACTAACACCATAGACTGACGTTTTGTCTGACATACTACGCGTGTAGTTTACAGTAGGCTATTTTCGTTTAAACTCGCCATTTCTCGAAAACCACTGAGTTGAATATTTGGTATACTAGGGACACACTAAGTTCCAATGCACGTCATTAAGGCGACGCCATACATATAATCAAATGACGTTATAAATATGCAATGGGACCTCACAAATAAATTAAAAGTATTTTATATTAGTACATAATTATAACACAATACTTAATAATTAAAGTAAATTTCAATGGATAACGCAACAGTGTTTTTTAATACAAACACTCGTCCTATCAAAGTTAAAGATGTAAAAAAATAGTTATTTACTTAATTATTATATTTTCCATATCGCAATACTTTTTCGTTGCTGTTATTGGCTATATTTGATGAAATACAATGTTGTCGGTTGTCTTTGGTAGACATTCTTTACGTTAGTTTGTTTCTTTTTAGAACTAGTCGACGTATATTTACGAAAATGCCACGTGCATTGTGTTAACAGGCGAAAGAAATAATCAGTTCGCTGATTATACATTTTGAGCAAGAACGCCGCAACAACGGTCCCTTGTTACCGTTGACTGCTGTCGGAGAGGTAGATTATATTCTATTTCTACATATACGACAATAAAGTCATAAAATTGTTGCATCTTAGCGCGTAGCTGCTGCGGAAAATGTGAGTATTTGGGCTGTGAGCAAGCTCGGCAAAGTCGCTGCAATCATTACCTTCCTGCAGCAAGAACAGAAACAAATTAAAACCAATTGTGGATATTAATGAAGCAAGCGAAGCTGCTATCCGCAATGTAATTTACCAAATGCACCATAATCGTATGTTAAAACGCATTCTACGTAATCAGATGTGCTAATGCCGATTTATTTTAGAACACATTACACGTACATCTCTTTTATGTAAATCGAAAGAAAGAGATTTGTTTAGCGGTGGCGTTTCTTCATTAGGAAAAGAAAAAACATTGGATTTACGTGGACAAAAGATAATCCTCGACGAAGACTAATGGACCAATATCATATTGCATTACTTCGTGTTAAGTTTTTACAACGATACGTAAAGAACATGGGAAGCAATAGCCCACAGGATCCTATTTACTTAGATGAAACATGGATATTTGAAAATGGCAGCAATAATTATTCTTGACAGGACAGTAATTGACAAAGTGTGAAAAAGTTAAAGACTGAAGGCAAGAGGTTTGTTTTATTACAAATATAATTTCTGTTTCTCGCTAAGCTTGTTTATAGGTATATAGTTTTAGATGCAGGCAATAGTGATGGTTATATACCAGGAGTTTCATTTATATTTTGTTCATAAGCAAGAGGGCATGATTACCGCGGAAAAATGAACACACAAAATTTTACAAGATGGTTTACGATGCAGTTGTTACCAAATATAAAACCTAATTCTATGATTATTCTAGTTATCACTCTGAATTAAGAAACAAGGCACCAGATGCTAGTGGGAGAAAAGGCAATATTCAAGAATGGCTGGCAAATAACAACACTACATATGATCTTAGCATGTTAAAACGTCAGTTATTACATTTAGTTACATTGTGAGTATTCGTTAAAATAAGTTGAAGCAAGTTTGATAGCGAGTTTATGTGTATGTATCCGGCAACGGCGTAAAACCTGACGTCACGATATATTGATGACGTGCATTTGAACTTAGCATGCCTCTACTATACTTCTTAACTTGAGAGTACACAGAGGAAAGTTAAAAAATATTTAAACTAAGCCCAATATCTGGTGTTAAAAATATGCCGTAGTCTGTGAGATGAAGGATCGGTAGATAAGCGTTAATAAGTTATTTAATAATACAAAATGTAGGTACGATAAACTTGTTTAACAACCGTATTGATTCGTGTGCAAATAAAATGATAGCGTACCAGTAAATATTAATAAATGAATAATTGTCATTTCTTTGACACAATAATGACGTAAATGTTAAATATTCCGTTCAAACTATCTTCCACAAGATGTGAAATAAAAAAGTCTCGACGAAGAAACAATGCAATTTCTTCGAATCCTCTCATATGACAAGGTTAGCATTTTTTCAATTTAAAATATTATCCGGTATAGGTTTATATTTTCTCTTAACCTTACCAGTGGCATTTTGCGAAGATTCAGCATCATTCCGAATTGTAAGCGGGCATGACGTCGAGCAAGGTGAATATCCGTTTATGGTTGCTATTAGCGTTAGGCATATTTGGAAATACTATCACACATGCGGTGGGAGCTACGTACATATATACTGGGTGCTAACAGCGGCTCATTGCTTGCACTCTAAGATGATGACAAAATTCCGTTTATACATAGGATCGGTATCTTCCAATCCCGATCGATTACATCGAAGGGAAGGTGTGAAGTGGATCGTCCACAGCGATTTTGTCGAAGCACCTTACCCGAGAAATGATATTGGAATGATTAAAGTAAATCATCCTTTCGGCGACAGAAGCAATCGTGCACAAATCCCTAAACATTTTCCGTACAATGCGGATACAATCGTGGTAGCACTGGGATTCGGCGCTACACGTCTATCAGATACCACGGAATTCGCTGTTTATCCCGATAAGCTACAGAAATTGACTACAAAGATAAAGGAACACATGGTTAACGTTGATTCGGACACGTTTTTTATCGGAGATTACAACCATAACGTTTGTTACGGAGATTCTGGCGGCCCGGTGATTCATAATCAAACCGTTATTGGCATTATCAGTAGTATAGGATTCCATCAAAGAAATCCTAACTGCAAGGCTAATTACGCAAGAGTTGTCAAGGTTACGAACTACTACGACTGGATTGAATTATCAATAAACAATACTAGTTATTCAATAAGTAATGATCCATTGTTACCATATGTATTTTTATTTTGGTCCCATTACAGTTTCGTTCTTACAGTATAACTCTATATAAGCGGTAACTTAGAAATAAAAATTTTGGTCAAATATGCCTTTTCCATTTCACAAAGAAATAACGCAAAATTTGTGTCTAATACCTGTCAATACGGTGGTATTACAAATTTTCTAAAGAGTTAAGCCGGATAAGACAATGTCAACAACATAAAATTGCCAAAGATATCCACTAGATACAATACAGACCACTACTTGACCTCTTAAACGTCATAGTAAAAAAGAAATACCTAAGGAATAGAATATGGGAATAATTATGCCCATATACAAAAAAGGAGACACAAAAGAATGGTCAAATTAAAGAGGAATAACGTTAACAAGCATTCCAGGAAAAGTACTGACAAGAATACTAGAGAAAAGACTCGGAGAGAAACTGGAAATAAGATTAGAAGAGAGTCAACATGGATTCAGAAAAAGAAGAAACACCTAAGACTTAATATTTGTAGTCAGACAATTAGGAGAAAAACTAACAGAAAACGAAAAGGAAATACAGGGTGGCGCAGGGAAATTTTGAACGTTACAGTTGTCAGCACTGTAGAGCTGGCAGTTGTTCGTAACGTCGCACAATTGTTGTGAACGCATTGTCATTTAGTAATCATGGATCGTTGGACTGGTGCGGAACGTGCAGTAGCTGTGAGAGCATTTTATAAAAATGATAGTACGAGAGAATATTTCGATAGCATTACCAGCTTGGACGTCATGGGCGTGTCCCTTCTGCCCATGCGATTACAACGTGGGTGCGTAATTTTGAAGAAACAGGATCTGTCTTGAAAAAGAAAGCTCCAGGTGGCATTCGAACGGTACGTATCCCAGAGAACATTGAGGTTGTTAGAGCTGCAATCGAGACAAGTCCTCGCCGCTCCGCTCGACAGCATGCATCTACGCTAGGGATTAAGCGACGAAGCTTATACAGAATACTGCACGAATTACATTTCCATCCCTATAAGTTGCAGATTGTGCAACAATTACATGAACGAGACCCAGCGTCACGTATGGAGTTTAGTAGGCAGATATTGGCTAAAATTAACGAGGTCGCGAATTCCGTTGGTAACATATGGATATCAGACGAAGCCTATTTCCACCTGAACGGTTTCGTAAACAGAATTTTCGTTATTGGACCCAGGACAATCCCTGTGAGTTACACCAGCGACCACTACATAGCGACAAGGTCACAATATGGTGTGCTGTATCATGTCACAGTGTTATCGGCCCTTATTTTTTTGCAGTTCGTCAATTGTTTGGAAGACGCATTATTTCACGTAACGGTGACGTTGAAGATAAACACGGAGATAAATACAATGAAAACAAACACAATGATAATAGCGGTAGAAAAAAAGCATAATATCAAAATTGAAGAAACAGCCTTGGAACAAGTTAAAAGTTACCATTACTTAGGAACAACGATTGAAGACAACGGGAGAATAGAGGAAGAAATAAATGAAAGAACAGGGAAATCCGCAAAAATATAATACAATAAGAAGTACAATTTTAGATAAATACCAAAACAAATAAAGACAGAAGCGTATAAAAGAGTGGTCAGACCAACACTAGCACGTGGCAGCGAGTCATGGGCAACCACAAATAGAATTAAAAGCAAAGTCACGGCCATGGAAATGAGATTCCTAAGAAGAGTAGGAGTAACAAGGAAAGACAAAATCAGAAACACGACAATCCCTAATTTAAATATCAAGCCAATAGAAATAATCATAGAGAAGAAACAACTGGTTTGGACATATACAAAGAATGGAAGAAGATCGAATAACAAACATGATTTTTGATGCCAGAACAGAGGGCAAAAAGACCTGAAAAGGACAAATGTATAGAACATGAGAAAAAAGAAGTATGGGATGTATTGAAGCCAAACAGCTGGCGCAGAACAGGAAGCTGTGGAAGACAAAAATAAGAGAATGGTAATCCAAGGACCCAAGAAAAAAAAACATACAGATCAGAAAAGTGTTAAATCCGTGTTTTCTGAGAATAATTTTCAAGAATGATCTTAATTTTTTTTCAGCGGACCTTTACACCATGTCAGATGACTCTCCTAAAGGGCGCTATATGATTTGTATTTCTTTCTTACTTTTTATATTTATTTTGCCATTTTTGCGCTTCATTGATTTATCTGCTTCTGTGCTTGCATAAGAGTAAAGCAATCATAGTGCAGTCAAAAGTCTAACTGTCGAGCAGCAGAAAGCCAATGTAAATTGACAAGCTTAGGGTTGGATACTTCTCAATCTTGCAAAGCTGTTCAATATCATGAAGAGTGGTACATTCAGCTTTCTCAAGTGTTGGGATACTCAGGGAAATAAACCGTTGATTTCTGTCAGGAAGACGCCTGCGAGAAATTCTATCCAATTATGCAACCCCAAGACCCTACCCTCCAAATGTAATACAGGAGAAGGTTGCAAAAGGCGAGGAACAGTTACCGATTTCTAAGGGGAATCAAAAAGCGTAAGTAGAATGGAGAAAGGGCCACAAGCAATAAACAAGAAAAGCATGGAAAAAAATCCTCCGAAGTGATAAAGACAAGTATCGTTTGTTTGGTATGGAACAATACAGTAGAGTCATCATCCTACAAGTCTTCGTTATGACCCGAGTGCCAAATCCTAACCATGAAGCATGCGGGTGGAAATGTAATGGTGTCGGAGTGCAGCTGTAGTGTCCTCGATTTCACAGTCAATGACCTATTCCAAGCAAACTTCTAAGGATACGAAGTTAGCTGGTTTCCATGTAGGGTTTAAAAGGAAACAGCAAAAATTTAACTTGTGTTAATATGTGAAACTGTCACAAAAATCTACAATCCAGACAAAATTAGATAATACAAAGTAATAAAAGTTAACCAAAATTGTCACTAGGGTCTTTTAAAACCTTCATTCTCGGTCTTTATCTGTTTCAAAAAACTAAATGAAATCGTTTCATATAGTTGTTACGTGTTTACCTTCGGTATTCTTGGCTAATATAATGGCTTGGACTGATTTCATCCTTCGTGGAATTTTGGCTCTATCGATCATCAAAAACTAATAGCTGACTGATATACTGGGTTGAATCAACATTTATTTTAAGTAGACAAACTTAAAGTATTTAATTAATAAAGATTTTAACAAAATCTATTGGTACCCACATAAATGTATGTTTTCATCTTTTGACATTTACAAATTTTAAGGTACAAATTATGAGTTCTGGTGTGTTCAGAAAGTAGTAGCAGTTATAAAGGAAATGTAAAACAAAATTTATCGTTCCTTTGTGTTGTTAATGTTTATATTGTGTAATTACTGTTATTTGCCTTACAATTTGTATTTTTTATATATTAAACAATCACAATAGGAATTCAAGACAAACAAATCCAGTAAAATTTTAAATAGTGACATCTATCAACAGAAGGATGACCTACGAACATTTATGAAATATTTTATTTATATTATATAATATATATTATATATTATATTATTATTGCATAATTTTCATATTATAACGTAATTTTTGATTAGTTCCCGTTTTTCTTTCTCTTGGTAAGAGAAAATAGAACGTTCTTGCACCAAATTTTTTTGTAATAGTTTTGTGTAGTTGCCATCTAGTTCTAGATAGGAATATTAGACAGTGCAGTAATCTGTAAATGTTTACAGATAAAATATATTTCAAAATTAGACGATCTTTTTTCCTGTTAATATATTCCAAAACCTTTGTAACTACATAATTGGACAATGACTATTTCTCCCTATCTTTATTCATCTAATATCTAATCAATTTATTGTTCATTGAAACAATATTATCAACATTTGCTGTAGAATTATTAAAATTTAATATTTGTTTTCTTTATAATAAAATAAATAATAATACTTATGGCCATTTGCATTTCAAAATGAATAACTTCATTCACAAGTTCTTTTTTGTATATAATATAAAGAATATGTATGTATATGAACATTTTCTTTAAATTAATTGTTAATTAATTATATTGTTAAGCAGTAATATCAATGCTTGTAAACAAATACCTAAAGCATAAATAACTAATTGTGTTAGGAGTGTGCATAAATTTGCTTCAAAGCCGATAGATTTGGCATCGCTGGATGTGTCATATATAATTAAAATACAACGTAGCAATGCCTGATTTTTTTTTATCATACAAACTATTAAACCACAAAATACTAAATTATCACATTTTCTGATTATTATGCCACGATAAGCTATAGTCTTTCTTGAATTTAGATGTAAAACTCAACTGTAATTTAAAAATATAAATGCGGTATGTTTTGCACAATAGTTTAATATTTATTTGCAAATTATATGAACTTTAATTGCAATAAAATGGCAACTGATTTAAATTCTTATATCAGTAACAACGTGCAGCGAAACTTGTTCAAACATTGATACTGATATTTATTGTGATATTGATTACACACTCTATAGAGATCACATGGATCACATTCTATTTTATATAAATTTACCCATTTACCCAGTGATATTAAATTACCGACGATAGTTTGAATTTCCCGCCTTGCTAAAATTTGTCGGGTTGGCGATTTGGTGTTAAACTTTTTGCCAGTAGCGTCCCAAACAGATCTTGCACGTATGGTAAAGTATACAAAATTACAAAAAATAAGTTCACTTAACTTAATACATATTTATAAAAAGAACAGGTGCCAAATAAAAGGGAAGTAATAATAAAATGAATATAAAAACAAGTGACATACACTTTGATAGATAATAACAATGACCACTCTCCAAAAACCTATGGCGTGTAATTTAAATCATTATCAGAATTTAAAATCAATCTGTAAAGCTATTACAGTATGTGCATTTATCTTTGAGCTGCTCAATGTCTGTTAAAAGTATTATGATTGAATTGTTAAATAATTTACAATGGAAGTTCATTCATTGCCTAGACTTTGTTTATCAAAACGTTTACTTACTTTCTCTGTTGTCATCCTTGAAATCTCTTTCGTGAGTTACGCTGTTTTTACGGGATATGGTAAGGAGATGAAAATAAACAAAGGAAATTTCACATAATGGTTTATTAACTCTACTATATTCAGAAAATGGAGGTGCGAACCTCTGTTATATGATCTAACGATCATCATCACATCATTATTCTTATATTATAATTAATAATAAACAATAATATATCAATAATCAATCATCATGTCTATAAGACATATGTGAACATGGAAACTTGACAAAATGTTTGACTACATGTTTTATTTATTACATATACATTATATATATAAAGATAAGTAAGATCAATAACAAAATTTCGACAATGAAGAGAATCTAGAGAAGGTAGACGATATAATATAAACGCAAAAAGAAAGAAAATGAAAAATAATATAATCTCTAATAAATACAAAATAAAGATAATAATAATTGTAATCATAACAATAATTGGAATGAGAGAAATTTATACTTTATGGCACTGTTTCTCCATGAAAACGAAATAAGTATTTTTCGCTTAATTTTTTCTTTTAATACAAATTTGTGAATGGCAAGGAGAGTCGGCTGAAAATAATTTCTCTTTCTTTTGCTATTTTTTTTTGTTTAATGGTATATTTAGCTTCGTTGAATGAAAGGAGGTTCATATAAAAGAAGTTGCATAATCACACACTTTATCAAATTCCAAAGGACAGGTGTATAGGGGGATAATGGATTTACTCTCTAATAATCGAGTGTTCCTTTTTAGCGCGATATAAGAATAAATAACTTGCAATTTCAACGTTTTCATTCTTTTCTTTACTTCGCATCGTGTTCTTGCCAACATCATCATTCGTCTGAAGCCTATACACCTGCCTCGCATTCAAAGACAAGGAGAAAACCGCGTTTTTCCAATATCATGAATATTACTTCAATATATATATTTTATTTAGTTAACCATGCATCATGCGCTCTTATATTTAATCAAAATTTACACACACATTGTTTAATATTTAATAGTTAAATATCGTATATATATTTATACAATAATACTTTATACTTTTTTCAAAAAATAATTTATATTATTTGGTTTATTTTTTCGTACCGCTGTATATATTTTTTTTGTTCTTAATAGTGATGGTTTTCTCCTTGTTAATGAATCTAGGGACCACGCCTTAGTCACAGATTTATTGTAAAATTAATACCTAAAAGTAATAATATAGACGAGATTATTTATTTCAATTCATTCGAAGAGTTATTATTTTTTTCATATTTTTGGTGTTATACAATATTTATATAATATTATTATGATTAATACAAATATTCTGTAATAATAATCGGTATAGTGTTCGTCGAATATTTGACTTTTACCATTATTCTATTTTAATTATTCATAATCCACATTGAACTATGTAAATGAAAAAAAAAGGAAACTTTTACATACGATATATATAATCGATAATTTTAGACAATACAATGATAGCGATTCATTGAAACAAATTCTCTCGCGATGCCTTAATAACAGAAATTGATGGAAATCCAAAGTCGACTTTGACAACTTTCTAATTTCCATCATAAAGAGAGCAAACAGCTATTTGCTTGCTGTGACGTGACTTAAATAACAATCGTTACTAAAATATCACAAAATTGTTGTTGATAAAATGAAAAAATAATGAGCCACCACATATATACAATATTATATAAGTTTTATACAATATAATGTACGGTATTATAGTATTAATATAGTTTATTATTTGATTTTTTCCCTCTCATTTCTCTTTACTTTAAATATCAAGGGTACAGAAAGGTCGCAAAATTGAAGACATTTACAAGAATACGAGCAAATAGATTCCATCGAAAAACAATCAACTAGCACCTACTTCTTCACACACTTCTAACTTTGCTTTTTCACACGTGTAAATATCAACAATTTTAACAACTTGCATTAAAGTTCCATTATACCATCTTAAAATATCGGAGAAGTGGCTCAATTTAAGAATCTTTTACTCTGTTCATCATTTCAGGTAATGTCAGATGTTCTAAAAATAGTTTTAATAACAACAACTATTAGTTATTTTTTTTTTAATATGACGGGCAGCCTGCATTGGTGAACTGGCACGCAGGTTTTTCGTTTTTCTTAATTAATTTTCTTTTTTACAACTCCTCATACATATTTAATAAAAATACGGGTTGTCATCAGTTACCTTCGTTCAACACAAACAAAATTATAACAAGTAAAAAAATCGTTTAATAATTAAAAAAAAAATCAAAATAATCTATACTAGTAACCATAAAAAGGACTAATAAATAGAACAACAATATAACCAAAAATAAAATTCTATTGGGATAGAAAATTAGATACCTAAAAACAATATTATCGATATCGAGAAATAAAAAGAAAAGGTGTTAGTTTTCCGAATTTTATTCCTGTCAGCAAAGCACAACAGCAAAACCTGCACTAAGCATAGCAGAAAAAATATATCAACACGAATATATTAAATATTTAAAGCCAAAGAACAAATAAAATTATAGATGCATAGCGTGTCTATGTTCACGTGAAACAAACGGAGAACTTCCATCTTTTCAAATTTAAAGCAACAGCTACAACAATTTTCTCTCTCTCTCCATTTTATTTGCCTCCCATGAATATGCGTAGACATGCTATACATGGCAAAATAGACATTCCGATGGATAAAATAGCAATTTCTTTTTTCTGTTATTTGATTTTGTTCGATACGAAAAGGAAGCTTGATAAAAATATGAAATAATGATAGATTACCGAAAAAAAAAGAGGAAAATTGTAGGTTATTTAAAGAATTTCAAGGATTCCTTTCTGTCTCAAATATAGATTCGTCATCAACAACAATAATATAATGTTCAAAAATTACAAACTTTTTCACAGAGGGTAATTGAGGATGTTCCTTTTTTAATAATTTTCTATTTTAATTCATTTCATAAGACATTTTAATTACGTAAAAATGGAAGCCAAATCGCGTACATAGTGGGGAGTAATCCTACAGCGTATCGTGATTTACGTGGTAATAGTTTTCTTAAATTTTCGTTTATTTAATCTAACAAATCACAGTTTGTTGTGTAGAAAAGAAGTTCTTCCGCAAACGGTGGCCTTTTTCAATTAATAGGCCTTCTATTTCTCATTAGGTACATCTTCAATTCGAAAATTAGATGATGTTTTATCGTTTTAAACCTGAGAACTTTTTTAACTTTTTTCGCACGTTCTTTTGCCATGCTATACTTTTATAGTTCTTTGCAGTAACACTACCACATTATTTAAATTATATAACCCTAGGTGTTAGATGAGATTAAGATTTACCTGGTATTTTTTGACTGCTAAAAATTAATGCATATTAAAACAAAAATTAAACTTTACCTTCTTAGTTTGTAAATTTGACATCATCCAACATTTGGGGAAATATTTATATTACTGGAAAGAACCACTAAAGCGCTGTCGCGATTCCTTACAATTTTAGAATTTAATTACGGTGTTAATAACCATAAAAATAATTTATTTACGTTTAGTATGGTTTATGTATTACCGTTTGCGAAAATTCATTAATAATATCACATGGAAGAAGATTGTATACCCCCACTTTTACTAGTAACTTTAGAATGTACGCCATGGAAAACGTATTTTCCGTTCCTTTGTTTAGTTTAGTTTGAGTAACGTTTAGGCAAGTACAAAAATACAACAGAATGAAGATTGTGTTCCTTTTTTTTCGTATTTACACAGTTAATTTGATTGTCAAATATTATACAGTGTAGAATACATGCGTTAAATTTGTAGCAGTATTCGTAGTAATTCAGATACGCTGTAGTTTCGACTTCTCTTGACTTTTTAGAACGAGTAATTTAATAGTTTGTATTCCTCTATATCCCTCGGTTCAACAAAGAAATATCGTACAAGTTAATATTTAATATACGTTAATAATTATAAAAATCCTAAATATATAGTTTAAAAAATCATTGTCATGATCTTATTATCTTATCGTTGGTTTATTTTAATTATGTATGTATATAGGTTTTTCTTGTTTTTGCTTCTTCTCATTGTTATAAACTTTTAAAGCGATTGAAGAGGAGCTTAAGCTTGTTTTGTTCTTTTTTTATGTACAGCCAATTAAAAAAGTTTCTGCATTTTTTTCAACCTTATCTCTCCAACGTTTCCGATATTTCATCTTCAAAATTTTATAATATTCTCCTTTCTTCTTGCCGTGCAAATACTTTTTCAACTGACTATACGAAGCTAAGGTGTACATGTGTATGTGTTTATGTTTTTGTGTTTAGTAGTAAAAATGATGAATGAAATACGTACTGCTTTTTCTTGCTTTCGTCGTTTCGCAACGTTCAAAAAACAACAATTTTATGCGTAAAATTAATTAAAAAACGTCTGCTAAGGAACAGCTAAAATCTACAACTATATTAAGATAGGATTATTAGACATACTTCGTACTAGGGGACATGCAAGATAATATAATTGTTATATGTTAAGAAAATTATTCTATGTTAGGCTAACTATGGACTATAATTCATAATGATAATAATAGCAAAAAGGGTTCATCTCTTTTTTTTTTTTAGTTTAACAACTATTTCACTTCGAATTGTTCATTCCTCTATCCGTCTCAAAGTATACCCAAATATGTTTCTCACTCTCTCTCTCGAGTCTTCGCGTAACTTAAGGACCGACTGTTTGTTAGAATTCTACTCGTAATTGACGTTTACTGTTTTAGAAGTCATATTTCGTTTCTGCGAGGTCAGGAAGATTTGATTATCGGATATTTTTTTGTTAGATATTCAATTTATATGCATATTGAAGGTCAAACGAAAATATTTGAAGCCTACTATTACAGGTATGCGTTTCTAGGTATAATAAACAATTCCATACGGCTTATCCTATTCAATTCTTCAGCAAAATTTAGAGTGAATGAAGCTCGCTTCCTTCTATTTATTCTACGTACATCAAGGTGTAGTCTTTTAATGCGGCAGATTTGAGTATAGGTTGTGACGGCTTATTTTATTTCCTTTTTGTTTGTAACAGCGGGGGATTGGGCAGGGGCACACTAACAGCGCAACCCAAGAGAAGAGCTAACCTAACAATGCGGGCATAAGCAAGCAGAGACAATAAATTGCTCTGTTATGGAAGCTCTCACTCTATCTTGGTATTAAAGGGAAAGAGTTTTTTTTTTTTTTTGATAACTTACTTATTATTTATAAATATTACATAACAAGTTTTTTTCTTTATATAATAATAGTGTTTATATAATATTTTTTTCTCGTTAGATCCTATTTATTTTATAGTTATTTTAATTTATAGTTCTTTTCTTCTCGAGAAACACTAAATATATTATGTATATAATAGACAAAAAAATCAAACTCCTTCTGGCGAAGTTTTTTCTTGTTTTTTGTTATTTGTTTTTTTGAATTTTTTTTTTCTCCATTACTTATATCCTATGTACAATATATTATATTATTATGTAATGTATGTATAGTATAGAAAGGTGGCAGACCACACGTCGCCAGTATATGAATTACACCACACACACAGACCACCCGATATCACATTCAACGCCCTATCTCGCCCTTTAATACCAGACAACATATTTTACTTCTTTTTTTTTTTAATGTTATTTTTTCTTAATTTTTTATTGGACTTCTTAGAATTCGCGATAAATGCTTTTTTTTCTTCTTTAAAAGGAACATTTATTTTCGTTATTTTTTTTTTGAATGCAATATTATTGTGGCACTTATATGGGAGATATCGACTTTTGTCTTTTCGATTTCGGACTAACCAATCGAAAAAAAAGAAAACACTACCTTTATATTATATCGATATTAAAAGGATATTTAAAAAAATAGAATAGATTTTGACTAGAGTAATCATTGACAAGGTTATCCTGAACAACAATATAACAAAACAAAAGAAACCGTAATAGTAGTGATTAAAAAATAGAAATAAACAAAAGAAATATCAACCAAAATTTACACTTATCTAAAAAGAAATTGGGATTTTTTTTTAGCATTTTTTTCGTTTTTTGATTTAACACATACTTTTTTAAAGAATACGTACTTCGAATCCTAATAACTTTCAACACTATAAAAAATCACAGCAATCATATAAAAAAGAGTAAAAAAGAGGGGATATACAGGCTGTTCTTCAAGAATATATCCCAAAATCGACACCGGGAGCAAGTAAACGGGACTAGTAATTTAACAATGTAATTTTCACAGTCATAATTGGGAAATAATCATAAACATATTTTAAGCAAGTAATTTTGCGTTATCGAAGTGATAAGACAACCTGTATATTACCGAGTATACGATAAATATAATGATCACAACGAATTGAAGCGTTAATATCGAATATCTCCCTGTTGACTATTGTTATCAGGGCCCACTGCCTGGGTCAAACCCGCAGGTCGTTCTATATATTTATATATATATATATGTAACTATTATTATTATATACTTTTTTACGAATATAGGGGGGAGGTCTGCTCATATAATCCGAGCTCCTCTACTTAATAATAGTTTAATAATAATTCACAATAATAATAATTATAATAAGAATATAAAATTTGGATACAATTATTATTATAAAATGAAAACGAAATAATCAATCTTTATTTTTAGAATTCTCGTTTTGTTTTTTCTCCAACATAGGGCTTGGTTGATTATCTCACTCACTCCTTAATCTTACTACGCTAAACTATATTTTTTTTCTTCATCATCATTGAATTCAAAAAACTAATATTATATAACACAAACATATTTTTTTTGTCATTATATGACCGTTATTATAATAATTATATTATATAATAATAATTAATAAAAAGTCCTATATAAACATGACATAAATAAGGGTTTCCGGTGTTATTATCGTTGTTACTGCTGCAGGTAAGAGGCCAGGGCGGCCATGACGGGTGCGGGCGGCAGTGCGATGGGGATGTGGTAGTATTTACAGGTGGAGCGGGCGCACTGGCCCTTAGCGGCGTCCCGGCAAACGGCAACACGCTGATCCACCACTTCCACCCCGTCTCCTGTAATAAAAACGCCTTAAGGTTTGCTACTTTTATTACCGTACAATGATTTTGGTCTTCAAGATTTTCTAAAGTTCTAGAAGCTTATGACACGAATTGGATAGATGCCACTATACAGCCAAAACTCATGGTTTAGAGCATTTGAATTTTTAAATTTGAAATTTCGATAGTGTCTTTAGCTATGATTGTCGACGGCTCATGCTAAGAAGTACGTTGTTAATCTTCTTCCCTTTAAATCCTCATCCCGTCTAAACTTTAAAGCAAAAGGTGATAAGTTGTATTACTCAAAAATTTGTGGTTGCTTTGTTATAGGGATGTCTTTAAGAAGTTTGCATTCACAGAAGAAACCGTTATTCCACGCGTGTGTTGCCAATCGACGTGTTCTTAAAGGGCGCTAGCTGTGTCGTGCAACTAACTGTATTGTAACCATTGTTACGCATAGAAAATTTTGAAGAAAAAAAGACCTAAATCTGCAATGTTGGATTCTGATTCAAAACGAATTTAGATTTAGAAAATGTCAAGACTTTCTAGAATTTAAATCGCTCTGATTCCGTTGTACTACAGCGGGTACATAAGCAGCAAGTCCCCGTTGAAAACAGCATACTTCAAAGATAGTCAGTGAATATAAGAGCGATGATAGCTAATCGCTTGCACAATATCTTAGTACTATTGCCAAATTGGAATGAGTTGTTGAATTGGCGAAAGAAAGTGGTAGCGGTCATTATTTATAAAGGTAGTAGATAGTGATAATGTATATAGTTAGATATTGCATCCTAAGAAAAGTGAATCAAAGGACCAATAACAGCTAAATGTTACAAATTTGGCTTTACAAGGAAGACCTTCTGCAAGTTTTTTCTCAGCAGAAATGATACAGGATGAAGAATTCAAACCGGAACGGATTAGTGTTAGCGACGATCCAAGAGCGGGTGCACCAAAAATAGCAGTCACTTAGTAAAATGTGCAAGATCATCAACGAAGATCGACATATGACATATCATGAGATTGAAGCGTCATCGGAGGCAATGTTGCATGAAGAATTCTGTGTAAAAAATTAGTTTCCCATTGGATACTGCGATTATTGACCGAAGAACAGAAACCGCCTAGAGTGAATTGTTGTCAAAAAACTCTAGACCGCTTCAAGAACAGCCGATCATCAGTTATCGAAGTGTTCCAAAAAGGATGGTCGCAACATTTATTTCGAAAGCAGGTCATGTAGCAACAATTCATCTACAAGATCAAAGAACTGTTACTGCCAATAGGTTTTCAACCATTTGTGTGCTGTTAGTCATCGCTGAACTTCGAAAAGCCAACCCCGAATAATGAATCATCCTCCTCCAAGAAAATGAAAGTTCGTAGATAGCACGCTAGACAATTGAATTTTTAACGCAACAAAACAACAAAAAAAGAGTTGTTAGATCATCCTTCATACAGTCCGGACCTAAGTTCCAACAATTACCTTTCCGAAAATCAAAAACAGATTGCGTGGTCAAAGACTTTAGTCGTTAGAAGGAGCAGTCGATGCCTCCAAGAACACAATTTCGATTATACCAACAAATGAACGGAATAACTGCTTCCAGAGTTGGTCAGAGGACATGAAAAAGTATATTAATGTGTTAATACTTCGAAGAACAAGTATTTAGAAGCTACCTGTCGTTTTATTCCAGCTCTATATGCAAAACTTAAAAGACAACCCTTGTATAGGCAAGTTTATTTGCTTCTAATGTCTAATTACAACTGTCTAAATTTATTATATTGCAGCGTATTCTATGTAAAAACGATTTTATTTTTGATAAAAAGAAGAAATCATAACAAATATGAGAGTATGGAAATAATTTGTGTCATCCCTGAGACTACCTTAATTATGTTCTAAAAGAGAATTTATATCTGTGAAATTTAAAAATCGTGCAAATTTTTAAAGAGGGCTGTACCTCGAAATCTCACGACTCAGTTGCTAGGAAAATTGTGTTGTACTTTCACTAAGATGTTCTAGTAAAATATAAAATTTCGACTTGCCAGTGTTCTCTTATTAGTATCATAAAATATTTACATTTTCTTTCGTTAAGATAGTCATCAGGACCGAAGGACAATATTGGAGTTTGTAGTTCGAGGCCGAACCGAGAGGAGTTAATAAAATCCTTCTTTTAAGGTGCTCTAAATTTTCGCATTTAATTTAATTCTTCATCAAAAAGGATGATGCACTAGTAAGTTGAACAGAGGTACTCACTTTGGGATGTTAAACTTTCTTTCGAAGTATAAAATTCATCTGGCAGATGACCACTTAAAGACACGAATAACATATGACTTCTACATATGTTTCCTTTAATTTCGTTATTAATACCATGTATTTGCATTATTTTCTTACCTTCCTGTAGATGTACAAATCTGCAGGCCGTTCGATTACAGAGGCCACGATTAAAATCTTGGCACACCGGGAGGGTGTCCAGTAACTGCAAAGCACAAACAGAACGTGATATTAGTTAAATCTTGCGTTCGAAGAAACCGGCCAGCTTAAAGAGAACAAAATGAAACAGAACGATAATAAATAAATAAAAAGAAAACAAAAAATGAATATCAACAGTCGGTCTTGTCAAGTATTCAAAAACAATAAAGGTAGACAATGTATGTGTGCACATGTATGCAACAGTAACGCTCTCTAGCAAAGAAGATCAGCATACATAAGCACTATCTAACTTTTATTCTAAGTAAATACTTGGAAACTTCAAACATCATTCGCAATCTCGTCTTAAAAAGAAAATTACACGTAATGGTAGAATGTATATTACACAGCATGCCAATTCAGTGTTAAAAACAGTTATTATTATTGTCTTTTTCTTTGTTTAATTGTTGTTATTCCTGTCCAAACATTCTGCACAATCTCTTTTTTTTAGTTTTAAGAAGGCAATAGCTTAAAATTAAAAAAGAAACAACGTACACTCTAAACTTAACCGCACAAAGTATGAACACAAAAAGAATATTTCTGAATCTTTATTTCATTGAATTGTAAATAAATTTGCAAATTAAATAAAATTTAGCGCGGATATATGTAAGATAGCTAAGGGTCTTCTTGTTCTTGCTTTTAGTAATATAGCGCAACTCAGTGTGTCTCTGTAAGTTTTTCTAAAGCGCAATTTTGATGAGATATCGCAAATCTGAACTCTAGGAAGTAGAATTTTCAGATTCCATCCTTTCTCAAAAAATATGAAAGCCAACGATTAAGCAACAAGATGAATAAATATGTAATAATAATAAAGGCCAAAAACCAAAAGCTATGTGTCACATATGTTAATAACAAGGTCTCGTATAATATACAGTGTGTTTCATGCAGAATGCTTGAAGGTCGACACTTCGTCATGAAATAAAAAAAAAAATCACAAAAATACAAAAATAAACTACCAATTGAACGTCACAGCTTTGCGCGTACGTCAAGAGAAAAAGATCACAGCAAGTTATTCTATGTATATTACGTAGCAAGCGTATCTGTTATGTACTGTTATGACGTTCAACAGTTAAAAAAAAATAAAAATAAAAGGAAGAGAAAATAAAATTAAAGCGGCACTTTTCAAAAAATAAAAAACTACTACTTTAGCGTTGTATGAGAAAATTTTTAAGAAGCGATTATTAATGTTCGAAAGACAAACTGCCTGCAATCAGATTGTGATCATTAGTAATTAAATTAAAAACACTCACAATATGTTTGCAATGGATTAATGATACTAGGTGGAATTTTGAGTTAATACAATAGGAGCACTACCGTAGTGAGATCGTTAAAATTCCAGCAATTCAAGATTTATTTGTCAAATTCTCTGGGTTACATCTAGAAACTGCATAATATATATTTTCAGGAAACTAAAAAGAGTTGAATCAATACATTTTGTAAAACCAAATCTCATTAAAAACTGAGAAAAACTGTAAAGAATTTTTATATCTGAAAGCTATGTTTCCATCGATAAGTGATCAAAAATTTATGAATATAAATCATTAAGCCTTTCTTATGTGTTGGCCCCAACATAATCTTTGACAGGAAATCAATGGACAAAGAAGTTGAAGCTTGGTAGTAATGTGTTACACTCGTTATTAACAACTTCTTAGGGATCAGACAACTACAAAGAATTAGCAAAAGAATATGATGATGAATGCTTCCATGTTCTTAAAAATTATGTTACACGATCATACTAATTTCTTTCTAAGAAATCTAGCAGAAAAATGCTATTAATAATAATGGATAATAAAGGAGTAAAGCAAGGAAACTCACTGTCGATAGCATTATTCAACTTGGCATTGAAATACATATTAAAAAATAGATAAAGGCATAATTAGAACAAAGGCAAGCCAGCTAATAGCGTATGCTGACGATATTGTGATTATCTCAAAAGCGGAAGGTAACCAAAAAAATACTAGAGGGACTAGTGAGTGAGGGTGACAGAATGGGATTGAAAGTAAATCCACAAAAAAAAAATATGAGACTAAATGGAAAACAGAAACATGGGAGTGACACAATTCGAATAGGAAACTATACATTTGATTTGGTGGATACATTTAAATACTTAGGGGTAACTATTACAAACGATGGCAGCAGGGATACAGAGATAAGGGAAAAAGTGATGAATATGAACAAAACACGCGGCAGAAACAATAACAATGACAAAGAAGCTACAGGAAGATCTGAGAATACAAGAACGGAAAATATTAAGAACGATATTAGGCTCGATAAAAACTGACAATAATGAATATAGGCGTAGAACAAATTGTAAGGTCTCAGTACCAGTTGGAAGGTATGGACGTGGTCCGGAAAATAAAACAATAAAGAGCAAGATGGTTTGGATATGTGTCGAGAGTGGGGGACAAAACCACTATTTACAGAAACTTGGAGTAGCAACCGGGAGGAAGAAAAAGATATGGACGACCTACAACTACTTGGCTGCAGGAGGTGAAGACGGATGGCGTGTACAGATGGCAGGAGAAGACTATTAACAAAAACAGATGGATAGACATATGCGAGAAGATACAAACCGGAAAGAACGGGGATTGATGTACCCGTTACTATAGTAGCGATATGTGAAATAATATATATACCTCAAGGACGAAGAACAACGCCAGCATGCTTAACAGGTATTGCTGCCGTATTCTAGGAGACATTCTTGGAGAGATAAAAAAAGAAATTTATTTGCTATGATGCAAACAAATTCCATAAAACAACAGAAACATTAGGCATATTTGAAATTTGTTAGCTGGAAATGTCTAGAAAGCGTAAATAAGAATCTGGACTTTTTTTAGGATTCAAAAATTTAATTTTTAATTTTTTTAATTTAAAAATTTATACGGCCACAATTTAAAAACTCGTAATGTTTATCGAAATCTGAAATTCCTGGAAACTATTTCTAGCGAACGAAGAGGGAGCTTAAATGAAGTTGCAAAAATAAATCCATTTTATTTTTGCTACCATTTAAGGCTTAAGAAAAAAAATCAGTACTTGAAATTGGAATTTATACTATATCTTATATTAGTAAAGTCAATTTCAAACAGTTTCCAGTCCATGGTATGTTTTGGCAAAATTCTTCGATTGTTTATATTATTAAGCGATGGTAGTATTTTGGGGGTAGATCTCCATTTAAGTTACCTTCATCTTAGATGTGGTTCTGAAGGATTCCCTATAATTATTCCAGAAACATAAGCATTATGTTCTTATTTTTAAACCATCATCCTGTAGAAACAATTTTTTTTATTGTTCTTTTATTTAATTTATCCCTAAAGTTATAGCATTGCAGTTTTTCTAAATAAAAATATTCATATAATAAAACACCATGCAGCAACATTTTGATCTGCATGTCTAAAAGTTGGATAAATTCAAAATAGTACTGTGATGAATCACGTCATATAAATATTGATTTTGAATATATCTTATTGTAGACTTCCGCGGTCGTTATTTTCTTTTAATGAGATTATATTTCCTGGTTGAAACTGTGTCGTGATTGCATGAGTCTGTCACTGATTCACTCTCAATTGCATGGAGCTTCTTCTAGGCTGCTGCGAGAGGACGATACGACACGCAACTGGGAGCAAAAGGCCGGGGCAGACTCAGTTTCAACTCGAAAACCTAACTTCTTTAAAAAATTCATTTTGAAATAAGAAAATAGATTATTATTGTAGATTTGATCAAATTTAAATGCGTACGGCGTCAATAAAGGTGTTCCTGCTGAAATTGAGCAAGCTTTATTCAAAGATGTTCCTTTTAGTTTCCTTTGAAATTTGTATTTATTCTAGATGTGTAGAAGAATTTTCTCTGAGGTATTTAATTACCATACTATTTATTTAATGACAAGTTAAAGCAATTTCGCTAGTAATTTTTGATCTAAGGTATTCTTTTTTCGAGTTTTTGAAAAAAGTTATTATTCCACCTAACACCACTCAAATAACATGAGAGCTGTATCTACCATCATACTTCGTTAAAAAATAGAGTAATTCAAAGAGGGACTTACATAGTTATTGCAAAAAACAGATTCTGTTGTGCGATTTTTTTCTATATACCTAGGGAGGTGTGAATATTAATGTATACTCAAACTTGTCCGAAGAAGGAGGAAGTTTCTAGCGCGTAGTACAGCACACATGATATTAAACATACGTGAATACCTGTCCTTGATCATCGGTGTAGATCACGAAGGGAGCGTTTTGGGGCACAGGCGCACCATTGTCTAGGGCCGGCGACATGCAGCAACCAGCAGTGCAGCAAGCCAAATTTCATTTCGCAGCCAATCAGCGATAACATTACGTTACAGAGCATTTGTAAAATACCCACCATACACCAATATTACAAAAAAATGCAGCGTGTCGTATATTTCGATTGTTTGGTTGGTTGATTGTTTGGATTTTGGTTTCAAGATCGCATTTTATCGGATTTTTTTTTTGACGGTTTATATGACGGAAGATGCACATACACACACACACACACAGACACGCACACATACACATCGATAAATACCGGATGAAATGTGGAGCAACAAGTATTTCGTATATGATTAAAGGTGTTGGTGGGCAGTCCCAAAACCATGTAAATTTGTTGCAGTAGTATATAATTATGCACAGACACAGTTGTTTGGTTGTGTGCACGAAGGGTTACAGTTACAGCAGGTAAAATAAAAAAAAAAAACAGAATGAACGAAACGAAAGAGATGGAAGAATGTAATAAAATGCGGAAGAAATTAATCAACAGCAAATTAGAATGCAAGAGAACAAGTGCACACATCGTAAAACCAAAATTTTCAATTTTTTTTTCGGATAATACGGAAGAACAGACAAAATGGTGGCGCAGACAAACCATAAGTGTAAGCATGAAACAAAAAAGCAAATATTAAATTAATTACCATGTCAAAATTTTAATTTGGAAGAGATATTAAGAAATGTTTACAAACTTGCCCCAAAATGCAAAAAACTTGGTTTAGTGCACAAAATACTTGAAAAATTTCATATCCCAATGGACATAATAATTATTATCAACTATCTTTTAATAGGATAAACTACAAATAATTTAAATTGCCAGCATTAATTTAGTTTTGGTTAAGTTTTTTTTTTTGCTAATCGAATTAAGAAACTCGTAAAAGTTGTATTCAGAATGTTCACTATGAATACGTATGCATTCCAATCTATATATTTAACCCAGCTGTACTCCGTTCGGGTCTAATTGATCCGGAAGAACTGGATGAAATTTACAACCAAAATGATGAAACTATTACCCAATATAAAGATCATACAAATGAAGCGTGTGGAAGTGACAGTTCCGGGGGTGGTAGCAATAATATGCACCTAAATGCGGATGTGTCAAATTTTTCAACAAAGGACGGAAAAATAAAGTAGAAATAGAAACAACTATCGCCGATGTTAGAAAAAACTAATACCGGAACTTTATAACGTGCGCTAATAGCAGCATTGATGAGTTGAAGACCTCAGTTACATTTTGTAATACTATAGAAGTTGAAAATTGAAATCATAATTTTTGAAAGGGCAAGAGTTTATGGTGAGTAAAGTCTAGATACTACAGTTTCTAAGGCTCATATAAGATTGCTGCAACCTGCTGTGGTTTATTCCTTACAGTATGTGATGAAACTGCTTTATATTATCGAGCAACACCAGATGTAACATTATGTTTTCATGGAGAGAAAGTTATTGGAAAAAAAGTTCAGAAAGATAGGTTAACAATTCTATGTTGATCAAATTCTGTTGGTAGTCACAAGTTACCATTATACATATGTATATGATTAGTAAATTGAAGAGAAGAAGATGAAAAAAGAAATCCTATTTTGTCTGTGGATAACTGCATAACTTACAAATGAGCATTGATAAAATTTAGATATTACAGTTTTTGAGGCTTATATAAGACAGCTGTTACCTTCTGTGATTTACTCTTCATATTGTAAAATGATGGAATTCTTGCGGAATGAGGAAATTGCTGGAAATATATTTAAACCCATTCTATTTCATTGGGAACGTTTTGCATAAAATTTCGTTCGATTCGATTTGATGATAAAAATACAAGGCAGGAGAGGGGATGTATTGATAAACTTGTCGCAATTCCAGATACTTTTTCTAAACTATAAACGGGCCGATCAAATGTAAACAGACTTTTTCCCAGATACAATCAAAATAATGCTTGCACTTTCTTCCGATATAACCGTTTTCTCAAATTATATCTTTCTCTCAATGAGGTGACAGTTTTTGGAGTAGGGGGAGTATCCTAATAATTGCGAACAAAAGTTTCGACCTTCTTGTTAGTAGCTGATACCACGTATAATAGCTGTATTTGGTAGCATTATGTTAGATATTGTTTTCGATGTGTTTGTTCGCCTAATAGTACCACTTTGGCGACAAGTCCAGGCTGTAAGATGGATGCTTAACTATTCTCCAGTGGAGTTCTTCAACTTTTTCACTTGTTAAAGCAGCTGTACGGGAGCCATGCGAAAAATCAACAATTGGAACCCTCCTCCATATCCAAAAAAATCTGTCCACCTTTCCTCGCCCATTACATGCTACTTTATTTGGGATGCAGTAATGGATGTATATTTCATTGCAGGTCATAATTTTGTCCTTCTTTCTTTGAAAACGGCCGAAGTACAGACTAGCTTAGCTTTTTGTTCTTCACCAAGAAGGCATGGCATCTAAATCGTTATTAATCGCTGCCTGTACGCCACTAGAGTTCTTCAGAAATTTTCATAACCGTCAAATGCCAATCTTCCTGAATGAGACACTGAATCTGACACTGCTATTTTTTTGCACATGACTCTACATAGAAAAACAAATGAATAGATCTTTTGTAGATATGCGAGATGTATATTATTTTAGTAACGAACTTAAAGATTGTAACTATTAAGTTAGTATAAGTTCGTTAACTAACCGCAATAATTTCTTTGCTTGTCATAACTTGGGGCAGTTATTACTAAAACGAAAAGAAAGCAAGAATAAGCTGGAACATTCATACCTCATGGTAAATATAACAATGTGGAGTATGTTAACGGAACAGCACGGTTATGAAAAGATTTTCTAAAACAAATTTTTTCATACACATAGTATTTTTCACGGTAAATGGAAATTATCCAACAGTAATGTTTCACTTGAATGTCTTAATATCTCTTCCAAACAACAGTAAATATAGTAAACAATATAGAAACTTCAACACAAACACATTGGTACGAAATAGAGAAGAATATTAAGGTAAAATATTAGTAACACAAAGAAAAGGTAAATAAAAGTAAAAAAGCTTACCTAAAACACACAAAATATCACTACGCTTAAAACTGCTTCACCATTCGGGATAGTCTACTTCGTTAGCTATACATAATTTTGCTTTTCAACGAAACATTGGACCGATACTTAATAACCAGTGAAAATGCTTTACATTTTCAGAATTGCTGGTTTGAAGTTATATATATATATATATATGAGTGTGATACGAAGGTTCGTTTCTTTTACCCCGAATGGTCAACAAAGCCTATGGTGCTGTTAAAAAAATTAATAAGAAAGACATGTACGAAGGAAAAATTATTAAAAAAGCGTTTTTACGTGTATGACATTTCTGCGATGCTACAATTAGTGTATGCGGCTGACTCTGCAAACATAACAATATTAAATAATGCGTTAAATAATCAATAATTCATAATAATTACAAAAAAAGGTGAAACTAAAACATTGTTAGAAGTAAAAAAAAATAAGAGACGTATTTCATCTGTAATATGTAAAATTCACCAATTTAACTATGTAAATACTGCATCTTTACTTACTACAAAGCTACAAACAGGTTTTAGCGAGATATACGCATATAGGAAACGAAATATAGACGTATGTATATATGTAGTAATGTACGTTTTAATAGACCATACAAGTAAAGCTTTTCAAACTAGTCCAGATTCACTTTGCCATCAAAAAAACACTACTACTGCTATCAAGAGCACATCTTCATTTCTCATCTCTCTTTTTTTTTAAATTTCCTTTTTCTTATAAAACTTCTTCTTTTTCTTTTTGCTTTTTTGTATTTATTTTCTACTTATACTACACTTCAGTTAAATGTGTGGTATTATTTTTGTGCAATGTGCATATTCCTACCAAGAATTTACCAGAAAATTTCGTGAAACATGTATTACCTTCTTATCTCATTAATAGCCTTCACTAACTCACTTCTTAAGCGCTTACTCTTTTAATCTGCTGAAAAGCGTTTTAAGAAAGTAACACATGTCATTTTTAGGAGAGCCAAAACCTACTTACTTAAGTAATTAAACACTATTTAACAGTTAAAAGTATGAGTATAATGCATATACAATGTGATCGATGAAAGATCGTACGGATATTTATTATAATATTATATTAGTGTCTTGAATGCATTGAAATTCGGTTCGTAATAATTAGTGCAATAGAGGAATTAGTTTAACCACTGACTATACATTTTTGTTGTTGTCCTCGAGAGGCTTATTTTTTGATAAAATCAATCGATCATGTCGACGGATTTCGCTGGCTATTTTTTGTGTGAGTATTGGTTCAATTTTAGGGTAAACGATTTGTTTTCGAAGTTAAGTTGTTGCATACTCGGAGTCACAAATACATACTGCTAAATTCTTAGAGTGACGTACCAAATAAACTGTTGCTTTATGCTGTTAACAATTTTATTGATTATTAACATTAGCTATAGCAAAAGTCTGTGTAATCCTTTTCTTACGTAATTTATGAATATATTAGTACAAAACGTATCTCGAGAATTTGAATGAATTTCTTTCAAGTAATGTTTCTAGGTGCAGTTATTCACCAATAGGATTTAATTGCTAATAAATTATATATTTTGTGAGTGTTCCAAGAAAGTAATAATAACCAGGAATCAAGACTATGTTATGCTCTATTATTCAATTCGGAGTAAAATGAAAAGACGCGTTTACACAATGGAATTTTTCAACGCTACTTTTTGATGGCAGTTTTAAAACTAGCTAGAATTTTATACTCTTCAGAAGAACTCTTTTTATCACTGTAACGCAAATTTAAGGAGAAGAATTAAATACAAACGCCCTCAGAAAAATACACGATATAAACGTCAACTAGTTGTTGTAACAATATAGCGGCCGGCAATGTCAAATATCGCTAGTGTAACTTTTGCCAAAAACTGACCAACAGCTAGCCTACTTTTTAGCGGTTTAATTTAGAAATACTCCTCCGAATTAAAAAATAGAGCATAATTGAATAAGAATCTATTTCGATATTTCAGTTCCCAGCTTTAGAAAACCAAAAAGCACTTATAGAGGCTATCAAAGAAAAATCAAATAAGAACGGATGCAAATATAACTAGAATTCTGCTAAATTGAATGTTTCTCCTCCTGAGATAATAAAAACGAAGAATATTACCTTTACAGAAAACAAGATATTATCCATAAACTACGTAATCTGTTCAATAAATACGCAGAATACCCTTCAATTTTTGTTTTTGTCGATGATGGAAATTGCTGAACAGACGGACCAATGATTCACCTTAAAGTTTTTGGCGAAATTTGAGAAACAATTAAACGTTGAGGGCTAACGCGCTCAAAATTTTGCTCTTAATCGAATGGATGAAGCATTTCAGTGAAGACCGCGAAGATTGCAAGGATAATATAGGGCTAAAACAATCGTCACCCTCTTGTGTTGATGAAGGCAACGAACGTCTGCGGTAACTTATGCTTTCCGAACGTCAATCCAATGCCTCGAATAGTAGCTGATGACCTGAATTTGGAGTTGAGAAAATTGTATATAAAAATTGTCCCAAAATCGCTTACACCTGACTAAGACTTCAGAAAAACTTCGCTTAAACTTTGGGTTTCCTTGGAAGGATCATCACTGATTTACGAATACGACATCGAGTTGAAATCACAGAGCAAGAAATGGAACGCAGAAGATGAATCATCATCAAAAAGCCGATTAAAATTCAACTGGTGCTGCTCGTTGTTCTATCTGAAGAACAAACAATAAGTACTGTCTTCCATGTAGAGGTTCTTAAGCGCTTGAGGAATCACGTAGGCCATTTGCGACCAAGTCTGTGTGATGGTGATGGATGGCCACTCCTGAGTAAACAGCTGAAGTACATGACTTCTAAGAACTTTCAGGCTTACTTTGAACAATGGAAACGGAGACAGGGCAAGTGTGTTGATACAAATGGGAGGTGCTTTGTAAGGGATAAGGTTAATGTCCCCTAAATTTTATAAAACAAAGTTTTCATAGCCTGAGCTTCCGTATTTATTGAACAAAGTACGAGTATGAAATCACAAAACTCGAACACTGTGGCACTGGTACTCTGAAAAGCTTTATTATCCTTCTAACCACAATACTTCACTAAAAACTAACAAACTAGTTTGTTTAAGTGTTGTGGCTAGGAAGATAGTGAAGTGTTTCAGTGTACGCGTACGAAATTATTATAACTCCACTGCAGAAATTAAATGACTATTTGAATTATAAATTAATGTATAATGGCTGCTAGCACTAATTCATGTTCCCAATTATGTATTATAAAGCAGAAACTTGAGTTGGTTACTAAGCGTCTTTTATCAAAAGCTTGAGTTCTCAAACTGTAGTGTATATTACCCTCTACTTCCATAAACTTTCTACGAAAGCACTTCCTTAAGGCCTTCTATAGGATTAAAGTCTAGCAAAGCCACTGAAGAACCCTAAATTTCATCCACTTTAAGCATTCTGTAATTTTATCATCGGCTATTTGCTTGCGAAATTCTATTAAAACTTTATCTAATAAATAAGCGTTATGACGTGAAACTATCTGGCTTTTTCTCCTAACAACCAAAACCTACAGCAATTTTGCTAATATTATGATAAAATTTAAATCCACTAGAACAATCGAAATTGAATATGCATACATAGTTTACTCATTTGAATTTGTTAATATTAATTGACCACTGTTCCAATCTAAATTCTTACATATGACAATTATTACTAGCATGGATTAGATTAAGTATTTTTTAAAATTCTAACAAACGGATTAAATATTTTAGTGCATCACGTATTTTTATATCCTCTTACATCCTACTTTTAATCTTTCGAAATAATTTAAAATATTAATAAAGCTATTTTTTTATAAAGAGTATAACCGATAAAATGATAAGAGAGATTATATATATTTTTTTATAAACAGGTGTTATTTATAAATTTAGAAATTCAATACGTATCGAATGAACAACAACGATAAAATAAATGTATAATCCTCCCCAGTTAAAGGATACTATGAAAAACAGGGACATCCACATCATCTAATAAGACCTATACAGGGTTTATTATACATAAACAACAGAATAGATATAGGTGGAAGATTAACTAGGGAAATACCAACAAACAAAGGAGCTGACAAGGCTCGTGTATGTCTCCAACATTATTTAACATACATATTGATGCTATTATAAAGGAATGGAAAAAGAAATGCCCTAAAGAAATAAGTTTAGACCAGAACACCACTCTAAACTCTATCTTATATGTTGACGATTTAGTACTCCTACAGAAGCAGAGGATGATCTACAGAAAAAGATATATACATTACAAAAAATCTGCCAAAACTATGAAATGAAAATATCGGCAAACAAAACCAAAATTATGGCTTTCCTGAGTAAATATCCAATTAGGTCAGATATTGTCATAAACGATATTGTACTGGGTACATAGGTGAAAGTTAGTAGTAATGTATTTAGGCTGCGTTGTATCTAATGATCGAAACAAAGACATACACAGAAAGAAAACTGTATGGGATAAATATTTTAAAGATTAAAGAAGAGGGAGCCCTAACGGTACTTTGAATCCAACAACAACAAAATAAAATAAAGGCGTGAACCAAATATTATCGAAACATTTAGAAAAAAAGTTATTGGTTTTTAAATTGAAATAAATCATACTACAATACGTACGTCGTCATAAATTTGCTCACGGTTTAAGAATCAACTATATATTGCAGCAATCATACCCAACAGTATGGAGTATGGAGTTATAATAATTTCGGCGACAGCAAAGATGGAAATCACTTAATGTTATTAGCAGGATTAACAAAATCTTATACTAGTAAACAATAAGGAATAAAAGTTTAGTAGAGAGGTAGTTATTGGATACTGAACATTTTTTGTAGGCACTGTAAACATTCTTTTTGAAAAACACTGCAAGAAAGTATAAAGTTCTTTTCTTTTATAAAATGTTCACCCTTAAGGGGCACGCGAAGAAAATAGCTTCTAATCCATTTTACAATGGTTTCAAAATGAATTAATTTTCGTAATTTCAACTGCTGCGTTGTTTTAGAAGTATGTATCTGTTGCTCCGATTCATAAGCTGAAAAAACAACAATAGCATTATCTAAACTTAACTAATCTTACAACAACACAAATAACTACACGATAAATCTAAAAATACACAAATTTTCTAACGTAACAATTCCAATTTATACATGACACACAAAAATACTCATCATCAAAACATTTAAAACTGTAGAACTGCAATACTTAGCGTGATTTTTCAAAAAAAAAAAGAAAACAAGGTGGCCGTATGGTACATTGACAATATAAGAGGGACAAAAAAAAAACGCTCTAAAAACTATTGTAAACATGTAGTATGTATAAGAGAGACTGATTGTTAGAGAAAAGTTTTGTTCTGTGTGTAAATGATACGAAAGCGGAGTAAATAAAAAAATATAGTCAGTGTTGAAAATGAAAAGTGTTTTTAGTAATCAGGAAAAATGCACATTACACAAGCCAAGGGATCTATAAACAGGTTGAAAGCGGCAACCCATCTTAAAAATAAAAATACCACTATGATAATATATAGAAAGCTTAGCTCATACGCAATATCGAAAAAATTCACTGGTCGATTAATAAGATATGAATATTTAAAACACTCATTAAGTTGTTTTTAAAAATAATACAGAAGCGATTTGAACAAGGTAGGATCTTTTGGAGCGTATTGTAAAATTGTAGTATAGCGTGTGTCAGAGAGAGACAGAGAAAGAGAGAGATAGAAAGATAGAGAGAGAAAGTAGGTAAAATACTTCTGAGATTACTGGAGGAATGAGGCTCTTATTTTAGGAAAGTAGGCGAAAAAAAAAGGCGGGACTAAGGCAACGACTCGGGATCTTTAGGGAGTAATGACAAGATAATCAAAAAGAAGCAATGATTAATAAAACAAATATCATGCATTTTCAAGCATTATTATTACAAATAGTGGCTGTGTTCATATTACATACACCTCAAAAGATTAGAACAGTAGTACAATACACATTAATAATAATAAATAAAGGCTCGTCACACTAGATGGCGTGACCCACACCTGCAGTAAGCGTGATCAGCGGCCCAAAAGGCACTACATTATTGTGAGTCAAATCAAAAAAGATTGGCAGGCTGCTGATTACGCACAAGTAGTTACATAGCCTAGTGCTCGGAACTATTTCTTTATGTATGTATGTATATGTTGATATTAGGAGAGAAAAAAACAAAAAAAAAAAACGGACAATTCAAATTCAAGAGCACTACGTAACCTAGCATAGCCTTTCCCAAAAATAAAACCAAAACAAATAATAAAAAAGAACGAAAGTATCTAACGAGCATGGTAGAATAACCACAAATCGTATTCTTTCATTTTTGAATTTTCGTCGACAAATATTCTTTTTGTTTTTCGTTATTTATCAGTTAGTTCTTTAATAGTTTAGGATATTTAATTTAGCGTAATCAATTGACTCGAGTCGTTAAGATACACAGTGGATCGATTACCTTAAAAATGCAACGTTACACAAATTAATTACAATACTTAATACCTAATATGAAATACCTAGAAATGTACATGCACATCACAATATACTGTAAATATTAAGAGTTACTCTTTGACAAAAAAAAAGGAATAAATTTTCCAATTTTAAGGTGATTAATTCTCCATTACTAATTTATCAGTAAGTCTCTATAAATTCACACTTCTAAGTAGTAATAAGACACATGTTGTTTGCTGATCGAATATAAAATTACATCACAAACTATACTATGTATTACTTTTATATGTATATTATTATTTATGTATATAGAATCTACCTAAACCTATCCTCCTCTCTACCTACTATATCTAGTAACGATTAGTCAAATGTAAAATCGATATTTTTTTTTTTTGAAAAACAAAAATATACCTAAAAAATCAACACTAACAGAAAAGAAAATCGATCTCTTACGAGAACACAGATTGTGTTGTTTTTCTCTGTCTAAACGCGTGTCAGATAAATAGCTATAAAATTTGTGCTTTCGAGATCAACCCCAGGAAGACAACAAACAACTGCTAGGCAATTGTCAAGTCGTTTTCTGTTTTTCTTTTACTTAACAGAACCTTAAATCTAATAAGAAATCTACTAATACTGTGCAGTACAAAATACAGCAAATGCAAAACGTTTCTAAGAGTAAGTTAATGAAGGGAGAGATCTCTACCTATACAGTATGCTAAAATATACTTCTGCGTGTGGAAAATTAGCTTAAAAATACAATTATGTTCATGTTTCAAATGAAATTGGGTATTATGTACATACATATAGTTATATATTAATCCACGAGAAAGTTTTTTGTTCTTCTTTGTAGTTTCTAGCCCGTTTTTTTTTACGAGCAAAGATATGTTATCAAAAAATTATGATAATTAAACTCAAACAAACTTTTGTTCTTGAATTTGTTTTTAAGAAGACTTATTTCTGAAACAGGACTGTTACCTAAAACAAGCGTAACATGTTAGTGGGAAATGCGACTAAAGCGTTAATACCTAATGTTGAAAATTTCTCATAAAGCAGACGATTTTTCCAGTTTATTTGAATTAAAAAAAAATATATTAAAGCAATACAAGTCTCCTTTATTTGAAACCAAGATCCCCTTCCTATTTCAATTGGTCCGCCTAATAAAACAGTACTTTTTTCGATACCATCAAGAAACAATAAATGCTACGTTGCTTTCTTTACATTCCAAATTAATTAGACTTAAAAATCAAGAAATTGAAGAAGCATTATAAATCATTATATCATATATATCAACCATTTTTATTTCATTATAAACGCCTCGTCGACAATTGCTGGTAAAGACCATGTTAAACATTAAAATATTTTTTTTGTTAATTTTACGTTTTGTGTTAGTTACCGGTTTTAAATACTTAATAGTTATTTATTTTGATTAAGAGAAGTTGAAGATGTTATATAAATAAAATTCTTTTAAATCCATCTTTTGCTCCTTAAACGCAGATTTCTGAACAATTCTACAGTGGGCTAATTGAAATTGGAAAGAGCTCGTATAGTGGAAACCTTTTATTTGCTACAGCTGTACATACCTACATTAAAAAAAATCTTGATTTGAAATATATTCCCCGTGATTTTGAATACGTCATGACTGCATCAGTATATTTCACACCACACAAATTAGTTCCCTGTTCGAGACACAGTGTTTCGAGAACGCGTAGGTTCGCATCATCAATCGAGTTACAGAAGAATTACACTTTTACATTCACTCATTCAGTAGCTGGGTTGATAATCGGAATGTACACATTTTCGAAGCATTGTGTCCCGCATAGATGATTAATTTGCGTGCTGTAGAGCTTGTTGATATACTTGTGCAGGGAATAAACCAACTTTTCTATAAAAAAATTTTGAAAGTCTATTTAAGAACTATACTGGAAACTTTTTACTGGTTACAACTGCACGTACGTACATTGAAGGAAATTTTGAAAATTTGAAAAATTTGCTTCAAATTTATTTTTGTCATTACTGATTAGAAGTCAGGTTGGTGAAAATATGATAACAGTAACTATAATTGCATTTTTTAGGCTATATTTTCAAGAAAACATTTAAATAACTATATCCACTAACTTCTCCGTAAAACGTGCTCTAAATTTTTGTTGACTTCCGCACTACACAGGAAATAAGGAACAAAATTCAATAATAATAATAATGATAATAGTAAATATAAAAAAAAATACATCGGAAATAACACATCATAGTAAAACCAACACTTATTTTATTGTATAAGATAATCATATGATACCCAACCCAAAAAGAAAACCGACTAATACACATCCAGCCTGATCGCGGAGATACGCAGCAAATAAACAGCTTTCGTTTGGCAAGCTTTTCTTACTATCATAATCCCCGATATGTGGCGCTACTAAAATTTTCATCGGTTCGAACATACGAACATGCAGTAAACATGTTAATGAGAATTGGATATGTTATCGTATAAAAGCCCCAGGGACATGCAGTATCAAATAAACTGGAACTGAACACAAACATATACAGCAACGGAAATGATATATATGTATAATAACGTGGAATAATAAGAGTGTAAAAGCGATTTTTTAGGTTTTGATTTACCGTTTCGACTCTTAATTTTGACAAAAGATATCCCGGCATCTTTTTGGGTCGGTTACAAAACTACAAAAACTTGTACCTACAGCAAAAATGGCACTTTCTAACGAATAATACAATGCTTAATAGAGGATCTACCATGCGAAAAATTGATTAGGCTCTCAAAGAGAATATTATGATACAAGTAAATAATGTGGATGGTACCACCATGCAATTCGCAATTATACATATATATATATATCGTATTATATGTATTTACTTATATATACTTCTATATGAATACCACTGTTTTTTTTTCAGCATTTTTCGAAAGAGAGATAGAGATATGGGAGATAGCAGGGGCGGTAGCGAGGGAATGAGAAGGGGGATATAGCGAAAAACTAATAAGGATAACATTACAAATAATAGAAAAAAATAGAAGTAAGTAATAAAAATGCAGACGCATTAGAAAAACTAGTAAAAACGTAAAATACTTGTTTTTTAAGTGGTGCGAGGAACAGTAACAAGAGACAGAGATACAGTAAAGATAAGGGGAGCTAGCAGGACATCGTTATAACGGTGCGAAGTTTCGTCGATTAGTTATTCATTAATATTTTAATTACTCGTATTAATTTGTTTCATTTTACAGCGGGTTTTTTTTTTGTGAGGATATCACAGAATCGAGGCACTCGCTTGGTCCGGGGTCGCTCAGCGCTTACTCCCACCACTAGCAAAATTTTGACTAGATCAAACTAAGGAAATAACTCTCGAAATTGTTCTTAATTTCTTGGTTAGAAAAAAATCTAATCTTAACGTAAAAAAGACATCTAAAAAAAAACTTGTTTTATCCAATTCTAGGAATTATGTATTCAATTTAAATGATGCACCTACGATACGATATACAGAGTGTTACGTAAATCGAGCACACATCTATGAGATTTCTTATACAATTTGTTACTTGAATATTTAGTTTATATTTTCCGTTTTAAAGAAAGAAAAGTATTAAAAATACTATTTACGGTTAATACTATATTTTTCCGACAAATTTGTAATTTCTGTGGATTCTATGATTGACTCGTGATTGTTTCTGTTGCATAAAATGGTTTAGTTTTATTTTATTAGAATCTTGTAAATACATTGCTCCGTGAAAGGATAAAAAAACTTTCGACAATTAAAAGAAACATTTAAAAACAATTGGACTAACGCTTTCATAAACATCTTCAGAACAAAAAATATATTAAGAACCGGGCAAAAAAATAACGTTAACTATTTTAACATAACTAAAGCGGTTTTCTCAAAACCGCCAGTTCATCTCTTACTTTCATATATATATTTTTCTTTTAAATTTAATTATTCAATATATTTTTAATATAATGATTTGCACGTCTATATCAATAAGAATCAAATAATTTCCTTAAATGTCTAAATACTAATAATAATAGGGGATGTCCCACCGAGAACTGCAACTATCGATATCTACAAATGTACGGAATACCGAAATCAACTCAGCTAATATCCTATATTATATTGTAACATTTTAGAATTCTACAGAAAACATTAGGCTCACGCAAGGTTTCTTATGTCTGCATGGAACTGTTTCTCAGTAGCCTAAAATTTTAGGGGAAAAAAATGGAAATGACGTGCATTAGATTATTTACAAAACACGCGATGGAATAATTTTATAAATATGTTAGAGATTCGGCTTCGCATGGACAAAAACTATCAATAAGTTTTGTTTCATCTGTTAGAGCAGTAGTTCCAAGATGGAGTTTATTATTCCGTTCTTTCTAAATAGTTTCCTTTTTTTTAAATTGAAACGTAACTATAAGTAGTGATAACATTTCGCGTAGTCTTTTTATCTTTTCCATGTAATTTATACTTTTTTTAACAGCGAACAATGTAAAAGATATTCTTGAAAATACTTTAAATAATTTGAATGCGTCTTAAACTTGAGATTTACGTACTTAAAAAGGAATACAGAATATGTAAAGTAATAATTTCTTCTATTTCATAACTTATGAAGAAATATGTAGAGAATTTAGAGCTCATATGGTACGATTGACTAAAATGTACATATAATTTTTAGTTTTAGAACCCAGCATTGAGGAAAAACTCTTGCATTTCTTAAATTTTATCGTTCGTTTCGATGTTGATGCTCAAACAACCTGTTAGGATTTATAATAACATTATCTATGTACATTTTTCTACGGATTTTAGTATATTGACATAGTAATTTTGATATTGATTAACTTCAAGTATATATTCTTTTTGCGTTTTAATGTATTTTTCTGTAATATTTACAGTGTGAAGGAATATTAACAAATTGAAAAAAAATCCATCATATCTATAATTTCGAACGCCAGTACACGTTAAAAGCGAAAAAAATGTACAAATTGATCGTGACATGCAGTCTTAAATGAAAGTTTCTTTTAGGGTACAAAATGCTAAGATATAAAAAAATAGAGACTTTTTGGTTAAAATTTTTGTTTTCTTCGTGTGTTTCAGAGCTAACTCTCGATAAAACAATAAACAAAATTTAAGTAATACAAACGCAATACCATATAAAGGTAAGGAAATCCCACAAAAACGTAAAATTTGACGTAGAAATTGAAAATATCATAATACAGAGGATATTTCATTTAAAATATGTAAGGAAGTTGGCATAACTGCAAACATTAGACAATTTGCCAAATTTTCAGGCTTCTCAGATTTTTTTCCATACTTGCTTAAACACTGACAGCTATAGTTCCCGGTGGGACATCCTATATACTTTCATTATGAAATTACAAGTACACACAACGTAAAAAAATAATGTGGGAATTTCTGATATTTATAGAACGTGTGCTATGCATTTCTAGGTCGTCTTCAACTTTTTATACGGTTGTAGAACGACGTTGTTGTTATTTTGCGCGGCAGCAGCCGCGATATTAGCGGCGGGAGCAACGTTCGTCATGGGAGTATTGGCTACGGTCACCTGGTACTGGGTACCGATCAAACCCGGCGTTATAAATTGCGGAGCCGCAGTCACAGCTTGCGCAGCAGTGACAGCAGTAGGGTACGGACTGCGCAGGAGATACGGATTTATAAAGGTCTGAGGAGGTCTGGTGATGTTCAATAGGTGCGCTTGCGAAACAGCGTACGGATTCAAACCCAAACTGAGCCCGGAAGTGTTAATACCGAGGGGTAAAGCCGGATAACGTGCTACCGTGGCAGGTGGTGGCATGGTCAAAGCTTGTTTATTCAGCGCAACACCGGTATAGTTTAACGGGTTGAGATGGTTGAGATGGGGATTCGCGGCGGCGAACGATTGATTGGCGGCCGCCAACTTGACCGCTTTCGCGTAATTTTGCTGAGCGACCTCTTTGGCGAGCGCCGCCGGATCTGTGATAGTTTGAGTCGGTAGCGGCACGGAGGTGCCTGCCACCGAAGCCGAAGAAGTGGATGGCGGTAGTGCGGTCTCTTCCTTGACGGGTGGCGGTGGTAACTGCGAAGGCACGGCGGTCACCGTTTGGGATTCGACGGCAACGGATGGGGATGCACAAGAAGTAGCGGTAGGAGCAGGCGCGGGAGAGGCGGTATACTCACATGAAACGGGCACGAAAGGCTGATGTTGAAGCTGCATTAGTTGTTGGTATGTAGTTGCGTTCGGTTGGTACACAGGAACTCCGGATTTCTCTGCTGCGGGCCTCTTATAAGGCATCATGCCAGGGAAGGCCTAAAATTATAACGATTAAGTATTTGAACGTCAATGGAAAAGAATGCAAATTCTGGTGGGTGCGCTAGAATATATATTGCAAGAGACAGTAGTACATTTTTACGAATACTGATCAAAAAGCATGAATAATGGAGGATTGTAACGGCTTCTTAATGCGGGACACACGATATCTGCCATAAAGTTTGGAAGAAAAAGAAAATCCTCATCAGATCTTTTCTTTTCCAAAAAGTTATATAGTGATGTTGAAACATTCTTTTTAAAAATCATTGTTAAGGGACTGAAATACAAGGTCATTCACGCAATTTTAAAAGTAAAGAAAATGATATTTTGCAGTTTTTTTTTCCGACATATTTTCATTTTCATGATGCGCTTGATTAAATCAAAAGCGGATATGATATTCAATTTAAACGAAGTATGTTGTATTATCACAGACCCTTCAGGAACTCCTTTCAAAGGTCATTTCGACAACATAGTAACGTTGTGAATTTAATTTTTCCTGAATATGTTGATATTTAATTTAAACGTTATGCAAATCAATTTAATGTAAAATTTTTACATGGAGTTACGTGCACAATTTTACTGTGTTACTTTTCTTTTTCACAGGACTGTATATATGACTCTAAGTGTTGCGCATCGTTCCACCTTTTTGTTCTTCTTCAAATTCTGTTAGGGTCGAGCACATGTGTTGCACGCTCTCCGGTTGCTTGGCTGTGATACGATGTAGAAGTCTCGAAGTGATTAGAATTGTAGCAAATTGTACCCGTTGATTAGGGGATCTGACCACGTGTTTCGTTGAAATTTTGAGCTTATTTTTTTGGATAATTTATTAAGCTCCTAAATTATCTAAATTAGTAGCCAGCATATTATTAATGTATTTAACATCTATATTATTTATTTGACCCTGAACATTAGGGTACGTTCTTCTTTTGTTTCTTCATTTTATTTCACATTCGTTCATTTTAAATGTACAGTGTTGTTTTTATTACTTGTATAAGTTACTATAACATTCTCACACTAAACTTTTAAATTTATTTTGAAAATAGAGACTTTATTATCAGAAGTAAGAAATGATTTCTCCCGGACAATTCAAACTTTTCTTTAAGAGTATCTTCCTAACAGCCATCATCTTAGCCACCAACCAACTACGAGAGATACTTCTACCAAGTAATTTAATTGACAAAACTAAAACTCATTATTATAAACTAATTTTTATTTTCTATTGCTTAATTTTTGTTACTGTTCCTGTTGTAACATTAGTCTTTTTATAATTTTTTTATATTAAAAAGAGAAAGTCTTCATAATTTTTTTATAAAAAAATTAGTTTGTAATTGATTTTGTTACTTAATAAAATTTTAGTCTCTTGAATTAACAATTATATGCCTTCTATGTAACTGGACGATATGTACTATATCGTTTGGAGTAGTAAAAATCTGTAATTGGGCATTACTAAATTTCTTTCTTTTTGTCGTAATTTTTTTTGTTTTTGAGAACAATTTATTAATAAAGTTTTGTCATTGACTTTTTCTCTTTTTTTTTAGTAGTCTTAAAACTTTGGTTGTTGCATATAAAAGTATTAGCTGAACGCCCTCGTGACTTCTTTTTCTTTCTCGATTATTACGCAAGGTGGCGCTTATAAATTTAGATATTGGTTTACTAAAAAACCTTACTGAGCTAGTTGGACAACCCCAAAGAAGTAACTAAAGATGCGCTCACCAAAGTTAACGTGACATTCATTTCAAATTAAAGTTAGTGTTACACTTTCACAATTACTCCATCAGTTCTTTAGCTTTTTTTCTTTACGTAGCAATGGTTTCTGGTAGGATCCGAACCAACAGTTTCTGTTGTCTAGACAAACGCTTTTCCATTTACGCCACGGAGACCGTAGGGACGAGTAAGTAAAAAATGGAAACGTGTTTGCCTAGAAAACAGATGGTGTGGGTTCGAATCTCGCCCGAAAGCATGTAAAATTTTTGAATATTATGAAACGAAACCTATTTTATTATAGGAGACAGTACCCTTTTCGTTCATGATGTGGTAAAATTTTACTAAGAAAATTTGTTCAGATTAAGAAATTATAGCGTTATAAAATTTTCAGGAAGATCTACTTACTTTGTTTCAGATGTCATTTTCTAGATTAAACAAACTAAATTGCCTTTGATAAAAGTTTTATTCGTAAAATATTGAACGAAACAAATAGCATTCATAATAACATACTTACGAAGGATAACATAAATAAATATTTAAGAAAATTTATTTCATTTTCAATGTAAAATAAATGTTTTTGTGCTATTTGAGTCATATCCGTATTCGGTTTAATCAAGTCTTGTACGAAATTAAAAATATTTTCGGAAAATGGATATTCATCTATAATATCGTCGATTAATATTTGAAACTGACAATTTAATTACTTTTACGCTATATAGACTATGACCCTGTATAGTTTGTGTGCTTTTATATAAAATTATGTTCAGTATTTTCGATGTTCTTCCAGTATTATGGCAAGCGTAACATAATAACACAGGACATCGTCATTGGCAGAATTTAATCTAATGTCGTAAAGGGCAAGGGAAACAATTAATCTTTGATTATTATTCTGAAAAAGCAATTGTTTAACATATCTACTTACAAAGTTGTCATAATAAAATGATCCAACTGATTTCATGTCCATCTGAAATTAGAAAAAGAAACAAAAGCATAAATATTCACGTTCGGAAATGAGGAAAACGGAAAAAAAGTAGAACGATTAAACGGTTCCAAATGAGAACAAGGAAACAAGCATTGAGAATATTCAGACAGTCAGTCATTGCACAAAAAATAAAACTTAAAAGATTAACCAAATCATAATCAAACACCATCATCATCATCAACAACAACCTGAAACGACATTCGTCATTACCTCAATTACGTAACAATTACAAGCACTCAACTGTCTCAAAAATCTCAAAACAAATCTGTTAAGTAGCTAGAGTTACGATGTATTTGTACATTTTGCCCCTCGTACAGTACATGCCGAGCGAGCAAAACATAACGTTTTCGTTTTTATTAATCACAAACAGTTAAATTAACCAAAAAAAGAAAATCAAGGAAAAAGTAAAAGATGTGATTACTAAAAAAATAGTTTTCGCTGTAATTGTAGTTGCTAGAATGTTGCGAGTTTTGGAGATAGAGGAAATGAAAAATATACAAAAAAATAATAAAGAATTTATACAATATTATACAGTAAATTGTAGTAATAAAGTTTGATGATACAGTAATGATATATGTATGCCCAAGTTGATATATTAAGACTATAATTTGAAAAAAAATTAAAAACAAATAAATTAAAACGAAGCCAATTGCTGTTTGCTATATAAGGATGTACAGTATGTACGAAAAGAACTGTTGTAAAAACACGTGGAAATGTGAAATGTCGTATATAATAATATGTAAATATATACATGCAAGAAAACATATAAGAGATATAAGCACAAAGCTTTAAGAAATAAGCACAAGTCTTCTTCGGTTGGATTTTACATGTCATCGACGGAAAAATTTAAATAAAAAAACGTCAGAAGCGCCAGCCTCACAACATGCTAACAACTCTTAAATAAGGTAGCGGTTTACTCCTCGTCTACATGTAGTCAAAATACAAAAGCTTCGCCTTTGGAAACGAAAATTTTTAAAATAAACAAAAGATCTGCGAGCAAAAATTACTTTGATATTTCATTTATTAGACATCGGCTGTTATTATTTTTATTAAATATTACCGAAAAAGTTGCTTATAATTATTATGGTTCTTGAAACAAAAAAAAACAGCTACGGAAGCAAATGCTGCGTGCATCTAAAATTCGTAATTACAGCGGTTTACGTCAACGCTACAAACCAACTTCTTTGGAAAGCAATTTGAAGAATATTTTTTTAAAAATAGATTCGAGATCCTCAAAATATGTAGGGAAGAAAAAATAAAATATGTAAACACGACATTTTGATAGCAATAAAGTGGGAAAAGAAACATACAAATCTAAGAAAATTATGGTAGGGATCGATTTTAAAGGGTATTGCGCGCATGTGCAATATTAACCATATTCATGCGAGTAATAGCGGAGTCTTCATTTAAGACTCAATTTAGCTTTGATGAAGCAAACAGACATGGCGTGCGTAATCGCAGAATACGCGAAATTCATATGGCTTATGGCATTTTAAAGAATGTCAGCGTTTGGTGTCAAAAATTTAAAGATGAACAGGGCTGAATAATTATCCGAAGAAGAAATGTGGCAGACCAAGGGCCTAACACACAAGTGGCAACTGCACGATTAACGAATGCTTGATTAGGGAAGATCGATCCATTAATATTCCTACATTCCTAAGAGTTATGTTCATGAAATCATATATGATCTAAACATTCGCAAAGTTTCGTCTTATTGGAATCCGATCAAATACCACCAGGAAAGGAAATTTTTCACTGAAATTATCATTATGGGAGATTATCCTACAAAAAAACACAAGGGACCATGATATGGAAGTATCCAGCTTCCCCAGTTACAAAAAAAAAATGAAAATCTAGCCACCTTCTCGCAAAACTAGCTACCGTGTTCTTGGATAATGAAGGTCTATTGCTCTGTTAATTCCTCGAACCAGAACTATTAGCAGTAAGAGATACTGTGAAATTCTCAAAAAATTGCGTACAACCATTAGAATGAAAGGGGCGGGAGATTACGCAAATAAATTCAACTTTTGCACAATAGCGCAAGACACTTCATGCCAAATCAAACCCCACTGTATAGGTTAGATTTACCTTTAAAGGAATTTCTTGCAGGATGATACTGTATACAATTTAAAGTAATTTCTTGCCGAGAAGCACTTTGCCGATCTGAAGAAATTGCACCATTATGGGGTATTGTAAGCAACTTGATAAGGAGCAGTAGCGTGAAAAGATGTTCAACCTCGTGTTATGATGGAAGAAATGTCTGAATCTTTACGGAGTTTATGTCGAGAAACAAACAAAAGCGTGCAGTTTTTTGTGAAATGTATTATTTTTTTGAATATAAATGTTAGTGTAATTTTGGCTTATATTTTTAATATTGAACATCCTTCATCATACTTCATAGAATAGATTATTCGATTTCGAAATGAAAGATAGTGACAACAGAAGATTGAGCTCAGACAAAACAGAAATTTGAGCATAAAGTATTGGTGGTCTGCAGTACCATAATTCGAAGGAATTCAGGCAGAAAGAGAGACGTTAGTGAATTTTATTAATGTTCATCACGGAAATGACGACATGGCATTTTGGTTTCATCTGGTCTTTGTCATTACTCCAGAATAACCTGACAATAGTCGAATAACATCGATAGAAATTTCTTAAGCAAAGAAGGGAAGCCACCAAATGTTCCTTATGCGCAACTTTTTAACAAAAATTTTTACGAAAATACTTAGGAATAAGGATAATTGAGGTATGAAACATTTAAAAAAATTCAAAAAATAAGATAGGTATAGAGAATGGTTCGCTATCCCGTCTTATACATTCTTCTTTGTGTTACTTTATAATGTAATATGTTTATCTTCCAATATCACGATCAAGATTTTTCCAAAAGTTATAGATAATTCATCTTTCTATAAAATGAAGCTATAAAAGCTATAGTGAAAAAAATTAGAAAGAAACGATATTTCAAGAAAAGACCTTGAACGACTTCACTAATTTTTTTATTTTTTTATTTGCAAGAAAACGTATTCCTAATGGACACTAGGAAATCCTGCAAAGACCAACGCTTTCAAATTTTTTTGGACTATTTTATGACGTACAGGAATATATTCAGAAAATAGAAGAGGTATGTTAGTTAGTTTATTCCTTCAAATTTCTAAGAAAATTGGAAATTTTCCAAATGTAAGTTGGTTTGTAACATATAATAAAGCTTCTTCACATTTTTCCTGAGACTTCTCGAAAAATTTCATTTGTCATGAGTAAATATAAAAGTACATCAAAAACAAAAGACAATAAGGTTAACCGAACTACTAAAGCTTTTGGGGATATCTGTATGTCTTTTTTGTATACATACAAATGTGCAACAAAAGATCTAAAAGTAAAAGAACAATATAGCAAAAGCACGATCACATCACAAGAAGCTCTGGTACCTCAACATATTGCAAAAATAACTGCCGTTTTGGATCAACGTTCAACGCAATATACATATATTTTCTTTTAATCAATATTTTGTTTTTTGACAGAAATTGATTTAAAGTATTGAAAGAAAATTTACGTATCACGTGATGTACAGGAGTTTATTACGCTAGACTATAAGTACTCTTCGCGTTGTATGCGTTAAAATGTAGCCTGTTAAAAGTATAGATAAGATGCAAACCACTACCTATTTGTTATGAAATTAGTTGTGTTTGGTGTGTAGTCTGTAGTTAAAAAAAAAACAAAGAAAAAATGTAAAAAGTATTACTTTGCAGCGTGTACACATGACTACGACTAAAATTACTTATACGTAAGTAAAATCATAAAATGTTACTATTATACTATTATAAATAGTTATTTATAGATGGCGTTTGCGGCGACTATATATGTATATTTAAAAAAAAAGCCCCACGAAGCAATATCTGCGCAAGTTACTGATTACTATTTATTATGTAGAAGCCAAAGGAGGATGATACTGTATACTAATGGAGGGGGGGTTTTGGTAAAAGAATGAGGTAAAAATTAGAAATAAAATTATTAAGGAAATACAAAACGGTAACAAGTGCATTCCAATTATAAGGCAATATTTTTCTTATACACATTCACCCACAAAAGTGTTCGTACGTTACAATTAATCGTGTGCGGTTAATTTAGTAAATTACACGTAAAAATATTATATTCACAAAACATACACAATGCTTCTATAAACAAAGGAACGAAGAGGACAAAAGTAAGTGCATTTTATTTGCAAAAGTGATTGTAAATCAATTATTTTGACTAACTGGAATTGTTTAAATTCTGTAGTTTTACTATATTTCTCATTCCCATTATTGGGACTTTCTTTGCTACCATAATATAAGATACGCGTTCGAGAGCTCCATTTCTTAAAAGTAAACAACTTCTACACTATATTAAATTAAACATTCTTATTTTTTTAAGTTTTTGGGCAACTCTGAAGAATATTGAATTCTATTTAGTACAATTTTCCAATTTTTGATTAGTAGCAGGATAATACAGAGTTTACAACTATATACTTCTCTTAACAGATGTAAGGTCATTTACGTTAACAGACAAGGTACGTCATCACATGAAATTTCGACTCAAGTAAGAGTAAATATAATTGGGAATTACATTACTCTTGTAAAAAATTCTTACGTCACTCATTACCTTTCTGACAACTGTCATTAGGTATTTGTCGAAAAATGTTATATTTTTCGCTTATAGTTTTTTGTTGTTTTTATTTAATATTGGACAAAAAATAGTTAGCATAATTAAACTATATCAAAGCCTATAAATAACTAATACAACAAGCTAACTCTAAATGTGTTATTATTCATTGTTAAGCTTTTCTTATTCAATTTTCTTATTTTTTTCTTTCTTTTATCACTCTTGTAGAGCGACAAGAGTCCTCATTGCAAATAAAGCTAGAATCTAGAAAAAGCTTACGAAGCCAAGCTATTGATATTTATAATTTTATTCAATATGAAATTAGATGTATAATTATTATATGTATATGAACAGTAAGTACAAGAAATGTTTTAAATGTACATTTTTAGACCAACATGTCACCCTGAAATCCTTAACAACGTTCTTAAAAAGAATTATCTTTTGTTGTGATATGCTTTGAAATGTATTACTTTGTCATTATCCCTACTAATAAACAAGGAAAATATCCTTAATGTAAAGATATACAGGGTGTCCATGAAATAAAATAAAAAAGTATGAAAAATGGAACGATCTAATTTTATTAGACCTAAATCCAAAATATTTTGTGAAAATTCCTTCGCAGACGCGAGAAAAAGAATGATAAAAATATTTAAAATAAAAATTTCTTTATTGTTCGCAGCCCAAATATTCGTACGTAAGTATGTTATTGAACTTTTAGCATGTCGTTTGAAAGGTAAACATAGTTATCATAGTTGTAGTTTTTATAACATTGACAGCTGTGTTATTGGAGTGTGAAGTCTGCGTGAGTTTTCTGTCCTTTTTTTAATTCTGACGTTCGCGTCGTAATAGACTCGAAATGTTTTTGAACCTATGTCCTACACTTCTTCATTTTCCATACTTCTTTATTTTATTTCAAAGACAGCCTGTATATAAATGGAAGGAAATTTCTATAGTTCCATAGAGCATAGCAGTTTTATATACTACTGAGAAGTAATTATAAAAAAAAAGATCAACATAAATTGTTATAAAGAGGAAAGCTTTTCAAACCAAAGGAATATTAGCAGCAAAGGTAAATAACCAAAAATAGGCAATACAATAGCTGTCAATGATGTGAAATTTGCAATAGAGGTGTGCTGGAATGAGATTCCTATTTTAATATTGACCAACTTAATAGACACTGTGATGAAACTGATTTTTGAAACTACTTTGAATAAAGGCTTCAAAATTTACCATTCATTCAAAATTGCATTTACCTATTCTATGTTAATGGATCTATAGAAATTTCATTGTTTTAAATTATAATTATAAATATTTTCTGTAATTCTCAATAATATTAATATTTAATGCATAAGTTATTAATTAAAAACAAATATTCTATTCAGTAACATGTTATCACTAGATCCCGAATAGACTTCAGTGTATGTCAAAAACCATCAGCGTTGTTTCTCTATCAAAAGCTGAATAGCTATACAACCCCCACATTAAACATATATTATTCATATTTAATATTCATAATCATTGAGGAAATTGGCAATATGGTTATGATACCAGAATGACGTTAGTGACAATGTAGGTCACCCGTTATCGTAAACGACCCATACAAACACTTTTGCATAAACACTATTTTACTCAATTCTATAAATAATATTCTTATATATCACTACTGATGTATTTCATAAACATTGAATAACAGATACGGTGCGAAATTTATAAACCGTTCTGTAGGAACACCTTTACAGGCGAGTGTAGGTCATTACCATGATAGTGGCCGGCCACACCAGTAAGTAGGATACGCACGGAGTGTCATCAATATTCCACGCATTTTGGACGACATATATAAGGGTGTAAGCACGAGTAACGTGCGGCATCTTCATTAGGAAAAAGAAAGAAAACAAATACAGTGACAATATTAGACAGGATTAATTGCTATCGTTATAGATAACAACAATAATCTAATGGTTCAATACTAATATTACATCTCCAACACCAAAGTATCGTTTGTGAATATTTGAGTTAGAAAGGAAAAAGCTGGCTATGAGTATGAACTGGTTAACCGCTCAATAAATCGTTTTTTTTTAAGAATTAAGTAATTTGGTGTCGAAATAAGAAAGACAAGTCTTTAAGTAATATTATACAATGAAGCAAAAATAGAAAAAAAGATTTCGACTTTTTGGAACTAAACTAAATTAATCTTGATTAAGACTGAAAATGGCATTACACCATGAGGATCTTATACACAACCAGTTAACCAGTTTAAAGACCATAGCGTATTTTTCTCTTCTAAATCTTGCTGCTGCTTATTTAAAGCCAAAATATATGAATTATTTTGGTGAGATTGCTACTGACAACTTATCAAATACAGTTTTCGCTTCGTATTAAAAAGAGACTAATAAAAGACATTTAATTTACAATATGAGCAACATAATATGTTTTATGAGTTGCATCAAAACTATGGGTTTTGTCGAATGTTGGACTGTTTCAAAATTGTGACAGATCATCTATAGGTTAAAAATCAATAGTCAAAGAGGCCAAAGATTGTAGAGACCTACATCAATGTATGTATATGAAACATTACTTTATAACGTCGTAAACATTATACAAAGGCCCATTACAACGTTTCGCTTGTTATTATTTAAAATTCAGTAGCACTTTGAGGAAATAATAACCAAACAGTTCTTTAGTAAAACCATGTTAAAACGCAACTCAAAGTAACGTCAATAAAAATGAACCAAAAAATAAGAATTAACAAAATCAAACCATGGCAATATTAAGATTGTATAAAATAGGGGGCCTGCGATTGGAATGTCCTTGAGTTTATTCAGTTTTTCTTTTTTACTTTTATCTCATCCGGAATAGACGGACGAAGCCGAACAAGATGGCGGCGACATGTGTACACAATGCAAAACTAAGGACCTGTACGTATACATATATAAAGGAAGTACGGAAAAACAATTAACGAAAATAGTGTCATGCAAAGCATAGGCGCAAATGGTACCAGTAATAGGTCTGTGTCTGCGGTGCTAGGCTCACGGGGCCTCTTCTTGCCGATCTCGAGGGCGGCGGCAGCCTGTGGTGTCAGCAATGGCGACACCGCAGCGGGCTATTAGTAGCGCAGCAACAAGACCAAGCACACATCCGCCCAACGGGACAAATAAAACCAAAAAAAGAGAAAAACCAGCACTAAATTAATTCGGTCGTGGCGTGATCATTTTCGAGCCAATTATTTATTCGGTGATCGAGTCAAAACGCTCAAAGAAAGTTAAAGCAATACATCAAACAAGATCAGTACAAAAATAAATAAGGGAGAAACAATTTCAAACCGTTACAACATTTGTAGTTATTATTATGATACTTCTGGATATTTTGATTTCGTCTCGATGGCAGCAGAGTATGGCTGCAAAGAATAACATTGGCTCAAACACGATAGCGGGTAAAAAAGATTACTGGCGGCTCTTAAAACAAATATTCTGAAGGTTAATCTAATATTTTCAATTATTTACCATCAACCAAACATCTGATCTCAGAGCAAAATATCCTCCTATCAAAGTCTTCAATATAAATCATTTGAAAAGATATATAATTGAAAAAAGGTAATCGCAATATGAGAAATTCAGTTTGACAGCAAATTTCATGCGATGGTGGTGCCTCTATCATCTCATCAAAATCAAAATCATCTTCTGAAAGCTCTTGTACGTTATGCACCGGTGTTGTTAAAATGGTTTAAATAATTTGCTAGATAATTATTAACTGACATGAATGACGAATGGTATTGATTACTATCAGGGATACTGGCTACGCACTTACTACTATGAGATGTGGCGCACACTTAGAAACTCTGTGCATGGCAAACTATTTTGATATATTTTTCTAATTTTTTAGCCATACTTTGACGTAAATTCAAACAAATTTGTAAGAGCCTATCAAGTATGTTGCGCAAAATCCGCCTTGCCATTTAGAAAGAGAAAGAAAGGCTGAACATGGAAGGTATTTATCAAAGTGAATATTTATTTGTCCCACCATAATCGAAAAATATCCTGTAATAATCTCTGTACGAAATTTTAATACTATCAATTGAATCTCTAGGACGCTATAGCACTTGCCAATTCTGAAAACCTCCTTTTGGGTATATTTTTGCATTGGATGTTTACCTCTGGCTTGTTACTCGACAGATGCCGATGTTTCTTTTTTGTCGTGCTATGAATATATACTGTAAGAAGTCGATTGTTAAAGTTACTTCCAATATGAGGCAACTTATAGTAAATGCGTGAATATTTCGTAAAATTGTGGCCATATTGTGAAATTGTTGTAATATTTACTGCAAAAATAGAATTTTCGAGAATTGACAACATTCATTGCCTTACAGAGCTAAGTTTTCATCAGAGTTGCCAACAATCTTTGGCGTGAATTCAAAACATTCTCTCCACTGTGTTGCGTTAATAATGCTTCAAGTACAAAGTCATGCCAACATTGCTAGGCTCGGAGAAGCCGAAATATTCACTAGAAAAATAGTTAGAAGGATCGATTGAAAAGCTGTAGAACTTCCTTGTTATCGTAGATGCGTAGATTACGATGGAGACCAACAGCTACAGCTTTAAGAGAGAGATTTGTCAGTACTAGAAGAGCTCTTATTGGCTAATACGTTGTTATAGATAGCTTAATTTCGATATCAACCGTAGAATTAGGTTATCACCCACGTTCACTATTGCCTCTAATAATTAAGTGCCGTTCTTAGAGTTTTGCAATAATGTTTGGAGTGACATAATTGGAATCTGGAGTAGAATTTTATTGTCTTTAGGCGCACATAATGAATGACAAAAAGTTAAATGACGTCGAAGTGCACAATGCAGTTTACAGTCATATGTTATATATCATGAGGCTTGCATCGTAGGGCACATGGTATTAGAAGCTTACTTTTTCTTATATATCCCATTTATAACACACATTCGTGAAACTTCTCCACGGTTTCCCAATCTGTCACGCAATCTGTGGACGTGTATGGTATATCAAAGGATAAAGAATCAATAATTTACAACATTCTCCACAGACGAGATAAGGTATAACTTGTCTGAAATCCAATAGCCGAAGAGAAATGAATAATTTTATCAGAAGCATATCAAGGCGTACCCTATTCGTTGACGAGGTGATTCAATATGTTTAGCTTGAAATTTGAGCTATCTATTTCTCATATCAACCTTCATATGCACCAATTTTCATTGAAATTCAGGAGTTAATGCATGTTCAATGATAAATAGCGGGTGTGCCTTGATAGCAAATCATGAATTCCACTACCAAAAACTGACGTTTGTAGATAGTGCGATCCCCTACTGATCTCAGCTCAAAAAGTGAAATATTTATTATTGAATTAAGAAATTTGTATGCCAGTAAAACCAATTTGTTGTATTTAAGCAAAGTATCCCAAAATTCTGAGTGATAGAAAGAAATATGATATAAGGCATGGCATTTAATATTAGATAGTAAATAAAATAAGTAACCAACGATTTAGGTTTATAAAAGTGTTTGGAAAGTTTATTTTGGGAAGAATTAGGATTTAAAACTTGAAGAAATTAATGTCGCATTTAAAAACTGTCCCACTAAATCCTTCGTTATTATCTAACTAGTTGACGCATTTACCATTACCGCTTTGAAACTTTTTAAAAACAATGAAAGTTCAATTGTCCGTATATCAAAATTTCGGTTTCTCCATTACTTCATATTCAGAATATTTGTTTTAAGCAGCACTTATTATCTTTCATCTTCTCAAGTGATGTAACTTCCCAATTATTGTAAATTCTCAATTTATTGTTACATCATTAGAAAAAAGATGAAAAATCAATCTAAAATTTCGTCTGCCGCAACTGCAATTGATCTCTATGTTCTTTTTCAAGGAAATAAAAGCCGCGAAAAACCAAAGATAATAACAATAAAGAAGGGCACCTCCACGAACAAAAAAAATAGCATCAGGTCTTTGTAAATATACATATTTATGAGAGTGGTGCAGGTGCGCTGTAACTTGGCGATAGGCGGATTCTGTTGGTGGCTGAAGCTTTTAAGTTGATCATGCACTTCACCAGCTGAAATAAAACTGTTACGGACGCCGATATCATTTCCGAAACTTCGTCTTTAGCTTTTCGAACGGTTCTAGCAACAATTAGTGTGGCCACGGAAATGACGTCAGCGTACGAAATGAGTATTAATTAACGATGCAGCAAGATGGAATTGTTACATCCTAAATCAGGCCGTAACAAAGATAGAAAGAAACGGGGTGTGTATAAGCGGTCAATTCCATTTTACTCGCGATAAAATACGCCTACTAATATAGCTCGCGTTAGAGCCTTTTAGCGATTCAATAAATAACGTTTTAAATATAACAAGGATATGTACACCATAATAGCAAAAAAATATCGCCCATAACCTATGTAATAAATCGATCAAGTACAGAAGGAAAAAAGTATATTATCTTTGTAACATGCATTTCCCTGTAAAAGAAATTATAAGGCTTTTAGAAACGATCGTATGATATTCTCGCTTTCTGTCTCTAGACAATGATACGCAAGTCAACACCACAAAAAAGCAGTACGCCTAAAAACTATGAAAGGAAATAATTAAAAACGAAAAGATAAGGAACATACATGGGCATTAGTAACAAAACTTCAATTACAGCTTCATCTATACGAAACGAAAGTACAAATATATAGATAAGAGAAAATATCATGGTAAAATGCAAAGGTTTCTAAATATTTTCGTATCAACTACGGCCACGTGATCCTCCACCTGAAAATTTACAGTATTATTGTTTGGTATCACATGTCTTTTTTTTTGTTTTTTTTTCTAGCATTTTCCTTAGGGGAAAAGATCAAAGGCACAATTCTTGACGCAATGAAATTCTTACCTGCTAACAAGCCCGCATATAGCTTACCAAAAATCATCATGCTTTCAAAATCTTTTTTAAAAATATATTCCAATTACACTCACTCAAGAAAAAAATGGGTGAGACGTGTAATGCGTTTTGAAAACTTCCGCTTCAAGTGTAAATTGAAAAAATACATGTCCGATTCCATCTAGTATAAAATGTTTATGTGTCATATAGTTTATTTTGTCATGTAGCCAATTAAATAAAACAAAAAAAAACAATTCGGGATCGTCGATATGTTAAGCAAGCTGTTATTCTAAGGGTCAGCGCTCTACCAAGTTCAAACTAAGGTGATGCCAGGTAGAAGCAATTCTAGTTGGTTCACTAACGTTAAGGAAAATTGTTATCGCTCTCGTATTGTTACTGTTGCTGATATGCTTATATTTTTAAAGAAATTCTTGTATCGTACAACATTCTTTCTTGATCGCATATACAGTCGTTGGTTATTAAATTAGGACCATTGACTAAATCTGGTTTAAAAAACTTTGGCCTAGATAAGCTGGGTTTGCTGAAAATGTATAGAGGACTTCAAATGAATTTCTCGATTTAATATTTAGTGTGCGATAAACATTTTATGTGCCAGAACAAATTTGACAGAAAAAACAGATCAAAATGTCCAACATAAATATAAGAAGATTTTTTTTTGGTCTAATTTTTATGATAAGCGGGATACATACAATTGCAATACCTAATATAATAATGCTGCTAAATACAGCTACTAATGGTATTGGTGAAACAATTCACGACAAAGACAATTTGAGGAGACGAAGACAACACATGGACATGTTTCTGCCTAACCGGCGTCACCTGCGTGGTTTCGGACGATTTTTTGCTCAACACATTGCAGTTCCCTCTCTACTACTATTACCATATCTAAATTTATAGCTTAAGTGAGTATTCTTGTTGCTAACTAGTACCAAAAAAATAAAATACTCGTCTGTCGGTTCAAACACAGCGAAAACAAGGGGGTACAGTTTCGCACGTTAGGTGTTGTTTTCTAGGCATCTTAGTAAGCCTGAGAAATCATTCACATGTGCAATTATCCTATGCACTGTTTATGCGCGCCCTCTCTGGTTTAGGAATCCACGTATTGCTCGGGGAAGCGTTGGAAAACTGTGCCCGCTTGTTTACGCTGTATTTGAGCCCGGCAGATGAATGCTTTATTCCTTTGGCACTAGTTAGCGCCAAGTATATTTACTTGAGATGTAAAGTTAGATATTGTGATAGCGGCAGAGAGGGAATTGCAATGTGTTGAGCAAAAAATCGTTCGAAACCACTCTGATGACGCCAAGTAGGTAGAAACACGTCCGTGTGTTAGCGTTTTTGTCTTCTCACATTGCCTCTAGCAGCATTATTATGTTAGGCATTGTGTTCTAGGCATTTTATATACAATTGCAAATCAAAATTACATTCTCGATCAATATTTACTATAAATTATGGAGTCTCTGTGCGTAATAAAATCCAAACAATATTACATCCGCATAGCGAGCTTCTTGCAGATAACAGAATTAGTAAATTTAGACTTTTACTTCAAATTGAATTAAAAATTATTTTTACCAAACGTACATTTTGTACGTCTTACGCAGTGCAAAAAAATAGTTTGAAGCAAAAGTGCGTCATTTTCTTTTCAATTATTGCATTACATCCGATTTTGATAACAAAACGCTCTGGTTGTCTGTCGACCAGTGGTCTCAATTTTATCGCCAACGACTGTATTAATCAGAAAACAATTATACCTAGTTTCATCTTATATGTATATAAATTTGAATATTTGATGAAATAAACGTAAAGAATATTAGTCGATATAAATGCATACACAGTAGAAACAAAGGATATACGGTCTGGAGTACATTCGTAGAGAAAAAAGCGACACGTCACTGTACAAAACTCTACGTAATTTAACTGAATAGAATAGTTGCAGTATGCTACTTCTAAAGGTGACCAACACCATTAGTTTTTGTGAGCTTTTTTTACCAGGTTGCAATTAAACACTATCCATTCTATGGGAGGTATGCAAGCCGAAATAATTTTAAAACTAAAGAGCTTTTTACGGTAGATTAAGCTTTTGTTTACATCTGGAGATCGTACCGAGCGTTTAATAAAATAAATAATTTTAATTAATCTTGCTTTAGGGTAGAATCTGTTTTGGTTTTGTTCCTTTAAAGCAATGATAAGTACGTTTCAGATGAATTTCTGTTTTTTTTTTATTTTAACTTATTTTGATTAGAGTACAGCAAGAAATATATCTTCGACGTTTTAAAAAGTTTTAGTTCTTCATTTGTCAAAATAGCTTAATTTTGGATATTCTTATACAAAGAATGTCAATATTGTTTGCTTTTTTCCTAATACATCTGACATATTTTATAATTACCATAACAAGTGCTGAAGACTATTACTTTGACAGAAATCTTCAAAGAAAAGAAACGTTTATTGTACAGTGGAACATTCAATATACAGTAAATGTATCCATATTTGACTCCATATGCGTACATCCGTAAAAGAGCACCGACCACACATCCACCGTTTTATCTGTATATGCATTATACAACAGTACTATATTATAATGTATTTATGTATGTAAAATTATGAAATAAATTCATTAAATTATGAAGCAATTTGTGTGTGGAAGAAATATCCAGAGAGCTGAATTATATATTTTTTTAAATTCGTATATTTTCTTTCCAACTTTTTTGGTAATAAATGGTATCACCAAAATTTTAATACTTAACATGACAAAATTTACGGACAAAATTCGTTTAAACAAGAAGCAAAGATAAATGCTCTCATTCAAGAAATGAAATAATTATTTCTTTTAGATTAAGTCTTTTGGGAAGTGGATTAGTTGCCGAGCATTAATAGAGAGGCCTCCAGATTTTACGTTTCTTAATCTTTTCTTATTGGGGTATTTGAAATCAAAAATCTATATTGATACACCACAAAATTTAGAAGACTTGAAAAAGAGAATTGACGACATTCCCAATGTACAAAGTAAATGTGTCCATAGATTTGCATTTCATCTCTTTTGAACAATAGCATTTATCTTAGTTCTTGAATTATCTTCTTCTTATTAATAAGGACTTTTGCTCGAACTTGTTCGACTTTTGTAGGTATTAAAATTTTGATGGTGCCACTTTTATATTGAAATGATCCAACGTTTACATTAAAAAATTGTCAATTACTTGGATACCAGAAGTGGGGAAACTTAAAATTGACGCATATATTAAAAAAAAATTTCATTTCAATGCTCAGAATTTTTTCCAAAAATAAAATGCATCAAATTTAATGAATTTATTCCATGATTTTCTCGCGCAGTATATCAATGAATGTAGACCACCCTATTCGTCCGTATTTCAAAATCATTTGTAGTTTTATAAGTTTTAGTAAACTGGTCACATAATAATAGAGATGCAGAGCACAAGAATTCATTTTGCCGAGAAGCTGTACGAGATTTATCCCAAAAAAGTACACCAATTCTTCTCTGTACGACTGGAAATGAAAGATCTTATATGTATACTTGCTTTTGTTGTTTTAAGTAATTAAGATACAGGGATATATTAAAAAATGGTACGTTGTAAAATTTTGTGCCGCTGAAGCATTTATCTCGTCAATATAAGCTTATGGAGACGCCAAGCTATTGCAAAGCATGGTAGGTGAAACAAAGCTTCTAAAGAAAATTCAGTAAAATGTTCGGCATGAATTGCTTTGCAAACAATCAATTTCGGCAACACTATGAAGGTGGTACAAGCTTTATAGTGAAAGAACGCTGATGGAATGTGACGATGATTTTAGAAGAAGCGGACTTAAATATGGTGCATAGAACCAAATTTATAGTGATGGAACACATTCCTACACTTTCACATCTTTCTCTGAGCCCCGATCTAGCTACGTATATGCGACTTTTATTTCCTTAAGGTAAAGTCTAAGCTAAGAAACCTTTTCGAAGTGAGCCAACAAAGAAAAATATCGGCATCACTATATCACGTCTTATAAGTGGGCAAACCCATTCTTTGAAAAAGGACGATACAAATTGTGATTTTCTCAAGAAAATCAAAAATCATCGATTTTTATAACCAAAACATGGTTTTCTTGATTTATTTTAAGCACTCCAAATTGCATGTACCATTCAGAATTAAAAAGTAGAATGGGTAGATATTTTAATGACGATGTTCCTTTTTAAACATGAGATTAAAACATATTTCCTATATAATTTCTGCTAAATTAGTTTATCTTCTAAAGGATTTTTAATGTTAGTTTAGCAAGAGAATCATGTATTTTGTATTACTAAAACACATATGGTTTCCTTATGTTTATTCATTTTTTTCTTGTTCCGAGTAATGTCTCATGCGTTAATATAAGGTGCGCAACTAATTTCCCACTGTTTGTCAATAGAGTGCGCCAATAGTAAGTGTTGGTCTATTTCAAACTGTTTTGACACAATAGTGATTTTGTTTTTGGCGTCATATACTTTTGGCTGTGTGAAAATGTCTGACTAAATAATCACTTGTGGGAAGTATTGATTTTCTTTTTTCATTCAAAGAAAATGGCGGCTTAAGCGCATCGAGAGCTCCACAAAGTTTACGGAGATGTTACACTAAGTAGAATAACGTGCCGTGATTAGCTCCGTCGCTTCAAAGACGGTGATTTCAATGTTGACGACCGTCCGCGTGGAGGAAGGCCCAAAACTTTCGAAGACGCTGAATTAGAAGCATTACTCAATGAGAATCCATGCTAAACGCAACAAGAGCTTGTCAAAGTCATGGGTACTGCCTGGCCATGCTTCTACGTCGTCGGCTCGGCCTGGCCTGGTGGGACCAGGTCGGTGTTATTTATTATCAGCTGTTGACACCGCATGTTATCGACTTCAGTTGATGCGATTGAGACGAGCACTACGCGAAAAACGGCCACAATACGAGCAGAGGCACGAACAAGTGATTCTACAGGTGACAACGCTCGGCCTCACGTTGCCAAACCCATTAAAATCTACCTGGAAACACTCAAATGGGAAGTGCTACCCCACCCGTCATATTCCCAAGATATTGCGCCGTCCGATTATCACTTGTTCCGTTCGATGGCACATGGTCTGGCCGATCAGCAGTTGCGCTCATATGAACACATCGAAAAATGGCTTGATTTATGGATAGCCTCAGAAGATGAACACTATTTCCGTAACAGTATTGGTGCTCAGCCAGAAAGATGGGGGAAAGTTGTAGCTGTCGGTGGCCAATACTTTGGATGATTCATTTGTAACCATTTTACCACAATAAATTTATATTTTCATAAAAAGAAAACAGCGAGAACTTAGTTGCGCACCTTTTAAATAAATGTAAAATGTAATATTTTTTCACTTTTCCTACATAAAACAATTAATTATATTAATAGATAGTGGAAAAGAAAGAAGTTAATTTTGATTTAAATTATCTCAACCCTGTTCTGAAAGAGAAAACCTTATTAATTGCGTCGAGAGGCAAACAGTATTGGGACAAACCTCGTACACGAAAACATGAAAGCATTTCTGACATCGAACCCATTTTACACACAAAACTTGCATCAAATACGAAAACTCCGGCACTTCCTCCCTGATAACTTCATATTTCCCAATGTTACCAACCTTACTCGAATCAAATACGTCAGCTGTAGGATACGCGCGTGCAAACAAACGTTCAATCCGATATTTACCGACGGAACTCATACGTGGACGCTTATTACCGATTGAATACGCCCCCGTATTGCGAATAATAGATCAAAAATAAACCTTCTACGTACTCTCGCTCCTTCTCCCATTCTATTCGCAAAGTATAGACGGCAGCAGAAGCAGCAGTAGCGGCGATAGCAGCGCAGGCGGCGGCGAAATTACTAAGAGCGCGACAGCAGCAACGCGGTTACCACGTCAAACCGCCAGAGTGGAAATAATAAGCCGGCGAACTCCAAAGTAAGCCAATACCCTTTCGATTGTTCGGCGGAGAGTTGGCAGTCATATGCAATGCGCCGGGTACACACGGATGCAAATACACAAGCGGCGCCGTATATCGAGGGGAAAACGGACGGTTTAAAGTTTAATTCCGCGAAGTTTGCGAACTCGGCGGTGGTGGTCGCCGTTGTCGTCCGCAAGTTCGAATTGCAAGCGTAGAGTCTTGGAATAATCCGCAAATCGTAGAAGGCTTCTTTAGTTTCATTAATGACGCGTAATTTGGTTCGCTTTCCGATTAGCTTACTATTGAAAAAGAATCGTATCGATAGAGGGATCTGTAATTCCAATTATTTTTGTATTACCATCCAAAGTGAAGACAAGGGGTTACTATATTGAATGAATGATTGATGCTGTCTTAAGCGTACGAAATTCCACATTTTCACGTTAATAAAATAACACCATACTAAATTATTCTATAGAATCTATAATAGAGGTGAATTTTAGTAACAAATTGAGGTATTGAGTTATAGAAGAGGATGCAGTTTTTATCACATTTTCTTAGAGTTATTACATCTGTATACTATAAAGGTCATTAGAAAGTTTTTACTTTTAATTGATCCTTGAGCTTTGGTAATCACAAATTTAGGGCTCTATATTGCAAGGTGCTTGTGATACTCAATCTTCAAGTATTTTTTCCTGTACACTTCAACAAAAAAAGATAACAAATGACGAAGATACTTAGCGGTATGTAATTATTGATCATCCTTGATAGCTGACCCAAGAAGAAAAGTTTATATTTTAGTGAGAATTTATTAAAATCGCCGAATTGACTTATCGAAGAAATTTTGTAATTTAGAAATTTTTGACATTGTTTTGTAAAATTGTAATCTCACAACTTCAACAACATTATCAACTAAAAGATAATCATTTGATGTAAAATGCTTTCCAGACAGAATTTTTTTCAGTTTGGAAATGGATAGGTTACAAGAACATTCAGAGTTAACTGTTTTTCTTAAAAGAAACTGTGTCTTTAATATTAAAAATAGTTTGTGATGTAGTAGTTTTCGGATAACCTTTGCGTGGATCATCTTCGAGGCTTGTTCGATCAGATTTAGAAAGAGCAACCCATTTTTTCACAGAAAGCTAAGTGAAAACCAAATTCACAGGGTAACTTAAAATAATTCAATTTCTTGACTTGCGTGGGGGTCAACATAAGATGATTGAATTAAATACCATTCAATTTGGAACTTTCATGTCTGTAACCAGCTTCCTCAGTTTCTCTAGGAGCATTTTAAAGAATGGTAAAAAAGGTTGGAATACGATGATTGATATCTTAGCTTTCGAAAAATCAAAAGCACCTGCGATTGTAGACGTATTTTCGACGAAACTGGAACTAAAAGCTTTTCTTTTTTGAAAACTGAAGACAGGATGGTGTTTTTTTTTGATTTTTTCTGCATATTCTGTACATTAACAACGTTTCTTCAACTTAATTAGCTAAAAATAATTAGATAGTTTAAATGTACACATAGCATTATGCGTTAGTCCAGCCGGATTTACCCTCTCTTACATCCATAAGTGTAGTGTTACTTGATACTTTAGTTCTACGATATCCCGTTTAAACTTCATATACGCTCCTCAGCGCATCTAAATAGGATTGGTGTTCTTGATAGCCCTTGCTGCTCATATGATATAGATATATTAGGAGGTGTTAATCCTATTTTATTTGGGTGTTTTAATTTCGCCAGATACCGTGATGCATTCTTTCAAGATTTATGTGAATTCTTTTTTACCTCCCAGTTAATACCTCTTTCATTCTAGTACAAAATAATATAGACGTTTATAACATTATTATAGAATTTTTAATTCGTAATAGAACACGTCTATGAGACTAGCTTTCGATTTTCTTTCGCTTTTCGTTCTATGATTTAGCTTTGCTTCCTTTGTTGATCATACCTTTTGCGAGTTTTCTTTCTTTTCGTGGGCCCTGTATGAATTGCTTGGAATCAAGTCGGCACGATCGGCCCTCCGTTGTGTAGTGTGTATCCTTGTGTTATTCCTTTGGTATCGATTCTTCTTGTTGACGTTCATATTTTAATTTTTTACGTGGATAAATGACAATTTGTCAAGGCCAGGAAAAAATGTACACACTAGCAATGAAAACTTCATTCCCACTTTACAATGTCCGCTATTTCATTTGAAACAAATGGTGACATTTTTTATTACGAGCATGCCATAACATTTTACTCCTGATAAAAGTCCGTGTTTGCTTCTCAGCTTCTTGACGTATAAATGATTATACGATTTTTTTCTGAATGTACACATTAATACAAGAAAACGTTAATGCACACTATAATCTTTAGATTGTTGTTTTTAGCTTTCATTTGATGGGATCTTCTTAAAACCGGTTACTTTGGATAGTTAGGTTTTATAAAGTACGTGGGCTGATTATGAATATATTTTTTAATATAATCTCCCGAAATTTCAGTACAATTATTCCAAGGTTTTTCTAATAATTCAACACAATTATTAAAGTGTGTCAGTAAAGTCTGCAAAATATCCATTCACAACTGCAATAGCTTCGTCATTTGATGTAAAATGCTTTCCAGACAGAATTTTTTTCAGTTTGGAAATGGATAGGTTACAATAACATTCGGAGTTAACTGTTTTTCTTAAAAGAAACTGTGAAGAATAGTTTGTGATGTAGTAGTTTTCGGACAACCTTTGCGTGGATCATCTTCGAGGCTTGTTCGATCAAATTTAGAAAGAGCAACCCATTTTTTCACAGAAAGCTTAGTGAAAACCAAATTCACAGGGTAACTTAAAATAATTCAATATCTTGACTTGCGTGGGGTTCAAAATAAGATGATTAAATTAAATACCATTCAAAATTTGAACTTTCATGTCTGTAACCAGCTTCCTCAGTTTCTCCAGGAGCATTTTAAAGAATGGTAAAAAAGGTTGGAATACGATGATTGATATCTTAGCTTTCGAAAAATCAAAAGCACCTGCGATTGCAGACGTATTTTCGACGAAACTGGAACTAAAAGCTTTTCTTTTTTGAAAACTGAAGACAGGATGGTGTTTTTTTTATTTTTCTGCATATTCTGTACATTAACAACGTTTCTTCAACTTCGTCAGAGAGTGGCGATACAATAGCCCGTTCATCGTCAATTAAATATTACTATGCATTGCGAGCTATTACCGTGTAATTTCTCCAACAAGCGACAGAGAGCGCTTTGATTCGCATTACGGACCGACGTGTTGTTCCGTTAGGTACAATTATCGTACATAATGCAACGTTATTGGCACTTTAATAATTCCATCTCTTCCCTTCCCTTTAGGGTATAACAAGACTCACACACACACACGCATACATCTGCCGACATATACGTACGTCGATACGCAGCGGTAACGTGCAATAACCAACGCTTTAGCTAAGAGGACGAACACGTATGATGGTAGCGCCATCTATCAGAGCGATATTGCGCTCGTTCTCGTCGACGACGAGATGAGACGAGCGACGTGAGAGCGACTTGAGGTTTACCCGCCGCAATTATTTAATGATTCTAGAAGTGAAGCGTAACGCCATCGTCAATTAACGGTTTACTCCCTTATCCATACACGCGGCGGACACATCAAAGGATCCTTCTTCCTTTTAACCTCTCCACGACCGACGGGATGAATTGACGGAATAGACGCTACCTCGTATCTAAGTAGGCACTTCCCCGATACCGTAGGAAACTGTTAGCATAGTAAAAGCAATAAAGCGGATGGATAGATTCGATTGAGAAAGTAAACGGTGAAAAAATTAATACGAAAATTGATTTATCGAGTTTATTTCTGAAGAGGATCAATTCTTAAACAAGTAACCGCTTCAATTTGTGGTAAATATTCAAAATTTAACATTCATTCAAATGAATTGACTTTTGGGAGATCACTTCTAGTCTTTCACAACTTGGTAGTTAAGCTGCAAAAATTCTTTATAATAGGTAGTTGGAATCGAAAAAAAAGTAGGAAGTGTTCTAAAGCTTTGATGAAAAACTAACAATATTTCACAGGTATCGCAGTAAACTCCACTCCACACAAATTAATAATTATTCGGAACGCAGCGTTCCAACCTCATTCCACTTGTACATCCTGCACATGACTTTTTACATGAAGCAGCATGATATGTCATGGCAAATACATATATACTATTTTCAACAGTTTTAGAAATATACACCACGCCCAAAGCTAATCATTCACCATCGCTACCTTCCTTATTATTGGAGCTACAAAGTTGTTTAGATTGGTCATTTGATGACGTTATCTGTTTTGATTAAGATTGTAAAAATAGAAAGACAATTAAATGTTTCATTTCCGAAATATTCATGATAATATTTGTTTTGAAACAGCCTATCTGCAAGCTGGAAATTAGTGAATATTGTAGCACAAACACTCACATACAGAATGACGATTGCAAGGACTGTGTGGATGTACAATTCACAGGTATAGCAGTAAACTCCACTCACACAAATTAATTAATTATGCGGAACGCAGCGTTTCGAGAGCACGTGAGCTCCCATTGTAACACGATTGACAATGGGAGCCCACGTGCTCTCCAAACGCTGCGTTCCGCATAATTAATTAATTTGTGTGAGTGGAGTTTACTGCTATACCTGTGGACTCACATACAGATTTCCTAGTCGCTGTCAAATAGATTGTGTTTTGTGATTAGAAAGCTAATTGATAATTGCTTGTAAGTATGAAACAATTTACTACTTAATGGTGTGGACCATTTAGTAGATAATTACCTTTGAAAATGCTAGTGTTAAATCAGTAGAAGCTTTACGGCATTACCAAATTAAATGCCTGGAACTCTCAATATCAAGTAAGTAATACTTTATGGACCTATATATAGAAAATTGTGAAAAGATGGATTCGCCTTAAAGAAAAATAGAAAAAAGCTTTCATAGTGGACGTGAAAGTAATGGTTTATTTCGAACCATTTCTAAAGAAATTAAGGCATTACCTAAGATTAAATGTAAAGAGAAATACAGCTTAAATTACGTGCATTTTATTTGTTTAGTTGGAACTTTACAGTAGCAATGTATTAATAAATTTTTATCCAGAATTACGTGACTTCAAAACATGCGAAAATATACTGAGCATTCTACAAAAAAAAAGTATTTTTCTTATTATGAAACATTCAATCGTTTTTATATTTTCGCCATCTCAATAAAGACAAACAATGCCTACAAGTCCGTTCCATTAGTCCATTCTTTTAGTTCTAACTTCCATAAATCCTATTTTTAGATTCAGCTTTAACATTGTACAGTTAGTACTTCTGCCAAAACTTCAATATAATATATTGTTAGCTAAGAAAAATCCATGGATATTCTATCACAACTTGTGGTATTGGCAATGGATAATCGTATACTGTACGTAAGAGCAATTTTTATCAAAATTTCGAGCATTTCTAATATCAAGCTTGAAGATTTAACAAAAGATGCTAATATTTTGGTAATTCAAACTTTTTTGTAAAATTCATGTTGGTGCGGGTAGGTTACTGGCTAAATTCTAAAGACGCGTTTTAAACAACTAATATTAATCAAATATTTCCTCATCTAAATAATAACCTTCATTGGTATCAGCATTACTGATATATACCTTATTTACATGAAAATACACAGAAAAGTTCAATAGGAAAACATGTTGGGCAATAGTGCAACGTGATATTTTAGAATATTCAATATAATAGATAAGTGAAAATATTAATAAAAAGTAAATAAAATTAGCTTATCGTGGTCCGTAATGAGTTATCACAACGATCGATTTATTGTAACGAAAAAGATAAATAAAAGTGATATAATAAAATAGGTAATAGTAAGTAAGTAAGTAAGTAAGTAATAGTAGTACGCTAAAGATAAATACAGGGTGTATGGATATTGCTGGTTGTGCGGATAGTAAATAGCAGGGCTTGTTGGCAGGACACAGAAACGTGGCAGCTGTTACAGCCCCATGCTATGTATATCAAAAATTAATCAAATCAAAGAGGACGAGTCTACACAAGGCGAAGCGAAATACGGTAGCAGCCAGCCTCTAGCCGCCCCCTATACTTCATTTCGCGGACCCCTACCTACGGAGGAAAAAGAATAGTAACCAGAGAGAGATAATAAAGGTGTGAAACACACTACCCACCACCGGTCTCAAATATATAATATGTAATAGAGAGTATACAATACAATAAAAATTAATCAAAACAAATCAAATTTATTACCAGCCGACTCAGCGATAGAGAAATAAGGCATGTAAAGGTACACATTTCATTGCATCAGGAATTGCATGATTCGCTTGCTAAAATTAAATACTATAGACGCTAACGAGGTACCAACGATTAATGGAAACCTTTCATTTTTTAGCAGTTAATTCAAGTGACTTTTTTGCTATAAATTTGGCAGGTCTTCCACTAGTCGTCGATCTACAGAGAAAAGACAATACAATTAAAAAGGTAACACAACATAAACTTAGTAAAGATAAAGAAAAAAAACCAATGTAAAATAAAGAAAAGTTTGGAAAAAGTGTTAGTTATAAATTAAAAGTCTAACTAAAAAAATGGACACACACTAATTAGCTATTAGCCTTGCAGAAGATAAAGGAAAATTGTAGAACTCAAAGGTAAGACTGCAAATACACCAAATAATTTGGGAAAAGAAAACAATTAATACGTTTTAATAATACCTTAAACCTCCCACTTAGATAATTAGTTGCTCCTATTGATTTTGATTTGGTCTAAATAGTCTACATGCAGTGATAGTTATTTTAATAAATTTTTGTAGAAGAATAAGATTCACTTTCCAACACGAATTTTTTTAACAACTCAACGAACATCTTTCACAGTGATACAAGGATAATCATACATTGTTAAATTCTTTCTGGCGTATTTGGAGCTTAAACCTTCTAGAGTAAAATAAAACAAAAGTAGGACAATGCTTCAATGAGAATCGATAACATATTTTTGAAATTCAACCAATGTTATGATCGACAAAAAATCATGGAGAGCAGTATAGCTGGGACACCAATCACATTTTTATGAATTTATTTTATTGGGTATTCAATCCATCTAAAGAAAGATTTTTTAAAACCAAAGTATTATAAAGTACGCAGGTGTTCAAGGTTGATGTAAAACAATTTTTTCAATATTACTCTTGTGTAAATACGAAAGAGGTAAGTGGCGAAACTGTATGTCTGAGTTAATTTCGTAGCCCTGTATTATAATACTTACCCCATGTCAGAATTTAACAGGGAACAAGATAAACTAGTCAAAAGATATAAAAAAATTGAAGTTTAAGAACGTTAATGGGTGCCATAAGAATTTCTTTTAAGAAATAGACCAATATTTGGTGTCTAGAACTATTATGACAAGTAATGGATGGAAGTAATGAGAAACGGGAAGTGTTTGTCTTATCATATTTATTGCCAAAATTTCATGGCTGATCACTGCAATTGCAATTACATTAGTAATGAAAGTCTGCATGCCTCCTCCCTGTTGTGTATAAATCTACCTCATATCTCCGGTAAAAAAAATGAATGGATTACTGACGCGGAAACGGTATTCTTCGGAGTCGCCATAACAATGGCCATAATCAAGCAACATATTTTACGTTCTGAAAATCAATTGTGTTTAGTCAAACACACTTCTGCTCATAAGTTTAACACCATTTTGCGAAATTTGTATTACGATTTAAAATGAAAGTAATACATCTTCATGGAAAAAGACCATGTAGATTTGATAGAAACTATAATACTGAACTGGAGGAGATTATATTATAAAAAGTCTTTTACAAGAGTCGTTCAAAAAATAAATTTCCCTCACGAACAGCAGATAGCAGGCCATGCATTGTGTGAAAGAGTAATGACATGGAGACATTGCCTGATTCCTCACAATAGCATCAGTATAGCAAATGAAGATGGCAGCTTTAATTATACCAAATGCCAAACTATAAGATTCGGTCAGTAATAGTTTCTCAACGCAGAGAACACGACATCCATCGAAGTCTATGGACCAGTTGTCCATAGACTTCGACACCATTTGCTAGCTCATGATATCTGGCCCATATACTTGACTCAGTTAGTCAAGTATATGGGCCAGATATCATGAGCTAGCAAATGGTGCGTCGCCGATGTAGGCAATTGCAAGATGGTCGATGAAATGTACGTGGTATAGAGCGCTTATGGGGGGCTATTCTTCGGCATGGATGATCTTATGGACCAAGTATCGAAACTGTCGCTTCATAACTACGAAACGTAACAGCCATATCCCGTAGGTCTGACGTTCTTTAAAGTAGGAAATTGAGGAGGTGCCGAAACAACTGGCATTCTAAAGGAAAACATGGCCCATGGGATCAGTTTTAAAATTTCTACAGCAGTATCATAATGGCGGTGACGAGTCGGACTGGATCATCACAGGCTATAAAACTTGGTGTAAACACTTGTGTACAGAAACCAAACAGCTGTCAATGCAATAGCATTACAATGGATCTCTGATTCAAGACCAAATTCAAGAAGAATTTGTCGATACGAACTCTTGTGTGCGGTTTTCTGGGACAGAGAAGGCACTCTGCTTATCGAGTTCCTGGCCAGAAGTGTGACGGTGAACGTTATCAGTGCAATATGTAGAATATGCTAAAGGCTAACAGTCAGTATTGCTCAGTATCGTCGTCCTAAACATTCGGCCACATTCAACATTTTCCGTTGGGAAATGTTTGATCGGCTACCCTATGGTTCGTATTTTCCCATGCGAAAAATACGAGCCATAGGGCAGTTGTTACACATTAGTTCCTGCCTCATACAGCAGATTTCTACGACACAGGGATAGAAAAGTGAATTCCGCAGTATGACAACTATTTAAATTCTGATGATCATGCGAAAAAATAACGCAACACCTGTTCTATCTGTTATAATAAAGCTTTCTCATGGAATTGCGTTTACTTTCTGGTGACGACCTAAATAAACTGGACGGTTCTCGTATTACAGCTTGGCATTCCTTTTATCATCTTATCCAACGCTTCTGAGTTAATTTTAATCCACTCATAATGAAGACATTCCCATAAATGTTTTGCTAAACGTATGTGGTAAAAAGTTTTTGCAGAGTTTTCGTTCATTATCGCGTTGAAAAATAAACTGATCTCCGAGCAATAACATGCTACTCTAAAATATCTTCACACCGTTCTTTTCATAATATTACGTTATATTTCGCCATCAACAGATAACTGCTTTTGTGGTGTTGTGGCGCAAGTCTGGCATCGCATTCACGTCTGAAGCTATCGACCAATATGTGTACTAACTTCTGCTTATTATATAATTCCCTAATAACGTGGCTTTTTGATGTCAGAAACACTGTTTACTAAAAATCTATACTCATTTTGCAAAACAACAAAAATCAAATTACTCGTAAGTCGAAGTATGGCATTACTTTTATATACTCCTTCAGTACAATAACTTACTAAAAAAATGGTACCCACTCTCTTTCGTATTTTCACTTTTTAATTGAATTTTTAGAATTTTGATCAAAACGTTTGAAATTATACTGTAGCAATGGAAACAGACCAAATATTCTATATTTAAAGAGTCATGAGATCTTTTGAAGTTATCATTAAAATAATCAACAATATATGCTCCCGTGGTGCGAAGAATTTCAAAAATATCCTGAAAAATTCGTCATCGGCAAATAGCTTGAAAGTCGAAAATAAAACCGAAACCAATTAATAAACCAAAAACAATAAACTTGAAATCAACAATAACCAAAAATTAAATCGTAAAACGAAAATACATCAAAAACGGAAAAGAAACGAAAATAAAAACAAAACAAAAAACAACAGCTAGCGTGCGCCCTAAGAATGCGTAGCATACCGCGCTAGCCCGCGACTGTGCGGCCTTGATTTGGGCTTGGAGGTGCAGAGGGGGGTGGAAATAGCGGCAGGGGTCGCGGTTGCAGCGGCCCTTTACTGCATCCATGCAGACAGTGACAGTGCCGTCCTCGTTGGCCGTCACAGAGTCGGCGGGATGCGCAAAGCGGCACTCTGACTCTGCTCGCTTGCACGCCCCGCGCTGGAACTCGCGGCACACCTACAGCAGATACCCGGCTCAAGCCACCGCTGCACTGGGTTCGACTACGGGCCGGTGCGGCGGTTCGGCGCCATCCGCACGAAACATGGTTGCGATATTCGCGCGGAGGACCTCGATCCACCGAACGGCTCGTTCATATACTTATTTATGATTAATACGTAATTATTATATAAAACATCTACATACAATTATATGGTATTGAAGAGATATGACGATTATTTTTAGTGTGTATTTAAAAAAAGAAACGTCTAAATTATCAAACTATCTACGCTACTATTGAGTTCAGCGTTAGAATAGTGATAAAAACTTAAAAAATGAAGAATAAAGAAAGATGAATGGTGTGTGACACACTAGATTTTCGTATACTCTTAAAGGACAAATACAACATGAATTTAGGAGGGTTAAAATTCAAATCATTTTTAAAAACAGCTCGCCTTATCACTTTTCCTTCTAACGCTAAAGGCTCTAAACATTATAATACCAGCTCCTTCTTAAACATTTAAAATGGGGTGGCTTTTAATTAGGAGGTATAGTCTCCCACTATTGAGTGAAATATTAATTTTGCATAAACAGAAATAGCTTTGAATATCTACCGCGAATAATCTGCGTGCTATTGGTTAATTCTAAGTATAAAATCTTAAAAAAAATTATGTACTGATGCAGAAAAAAACAATTAGAAATTTTCAATTTATTCCATTATTTCTATTGACAGTTATTAATCCTCTCTATTAACTTGGCAAACAAGAAAAAAAGTTATTTTGTATGTTGTTTTTTAATAGTTGGAATTTCCACCTTGCAAAGAAAGATGCTATTAATAGCACTATAACCGCACAAGGACCTTTTGGAAGCGGACGGTAATTGCAATCACAAAAATATTATAAAGTAAACAAACAGGAAATGAAGTAGTTCATATGAGACGGAGTATGATGATGTGAATCAAGTATTCAACACTATTAGGTTTAGTTCAGCAGTTTCAAAAAAATGGCTCAAACACAAATTTGGTTTCATTAAGTGACTCTTTTTCGGAAATATAGTACAGAAGACCGACACAAGATTATAAAAATTGCAAAGTTCACTAAATCGTCCTAAAACTTTTACAAATTTAGTACAACGAACTACAAACTCCAATTGTACGAATAACTGAAGGAGTAAAATGTCGTGACGCTATCAAAAAATCGTTATTTTAGTCACTTCATAAACAAAAACAATTGGACTATAAACGTAAAATTAGATACACCCAAATTTGCATTATTTTGCCTCAGGAAGCGATGGTATGTTTAAGAGTACTGAAAATTTTGCAGCCGCTACCGCGATGCTCTGACATGAATATAATTAAAAAAAGGATGGGACTGCTTGAATAGAAAAAAAGCTGAAAAAATGTTTAGAAATAATAATGAATGTTCTAGAATTCCAAGCCTCACTGTCACGACGAACATCAACCACTATTTAAGCAAAACAAAAAGTAATTGTATATACTAAACTGCATTTATTTATACAGGATGTCCATGAAATAACTTAAATCCAAAATATTTTGCGAAAACTCCTTCAGGGACGCAAGGGAAAAAAATGATGTAAACATTTAAAATAAAAATTTCCTTAATATTCACTGCCGAAATATTTCTACATCCATTGTGTCACCTATGGACATTACAATTTCCTAGGATTTTTTTGACTCTGATGTTCGCGTCGTAAGTCACTCAAAATTTTTTGGATTTATGTTCTATGTAATTACACCTTTCAATTTTCCGTACTTTCCTATTTTATTGTAGAAGCCCTGTATAAGGGGTGTTCCCACTTCAAATTACTTTTGCAATTTATAACCAGTAGAAAAGAAGGAAGATATATAGGATGGAATAACGCCAGTTTATTATTAAAAAATTCGTGAAAGTTATGCAGATGTTGTAAGAAAATTTCAGCCAGAAACCGATACGTCAACGGCTAATACCAGCAAAACATACCCATAGTATTGGTTGTTGTAAGCGTTATTGTGAATCCAAACACTACCTTATCCAGAATCTTGCACACAGGTCCAGAGTATACATAGTATAGTTGACTAATATCTGAGCAATGTTGGATAAATTTGTGCAATAATATATATTACAATGTCAAATATTTTACACGGTAAAAAGTAGAACTGGTTTGGGAAAGCTGACACACGATTTTCTTAGAACCTTTACGAAATTCTTGGTAACAAAAAAAATTGTCTTGGAATTCATTAAATCGACTTCGTGTACTGATTGGAAACGTAATTATGTGTATAATTCTTATAACGTCGTTTTTCTAAAGCTTCCCAAATTTCCATCCAGCTTCTTTGAGCGTCAAATTGATTTAAAAAAAGTGATAAGGCGAACAGTCAAAAAAATGCTGTGTGTAGGTTCACCAAGAATATCAGTCCGTATATGATAATATCCTCATATGGAGTAATAGATTAGCGAATTTTCTATCGACAAATGTTCTAGACGAAGATCCTTTGTAAATTATCACCAACAGAACGCGTCAAAAGGACCAACATTTGTCGCTAGAAAATTGCGGTGCACAATATCAAGTTAGCAAAGAAATATATATACAGCGAGGTAGCCAAAAAAGTGTTAGTATTATATACAAAAAAAGGGGGTTCGATAAGTACCTCTACGCTAAAGAGAGTTAATATAAATCAACTAATCAAACTAGAGTTTCGAAAAGAAATTAGATATAGAAGTTAGCGTTTAGTGTTCGTGTCGGTTAGTGTGTATTTGGTTATTACCTCCATACGAAGCGCTAAAAAATCTTCAATGTACAACATACACCTAAAGAAAAATCAAAAAATTGAAAAGGGAAATAAGAAAATTAAAATCAACTAAAATAAGAAGCGAAATAAAAGAAAACATAAATAATTTTACTAATGAAAAGACTATTGTTTTGTAATATTTAAAATTGTTCGAAACTTTAAAATTAGTAAGAATTAAATTAATGAAAAGCCAATTAATACACAAGATTACGATTATTTTTTTTTTAGTAAAAAAAAACTCGTTTATTTTAAAAAAATCAAAAAGAAAGTATGTTACAACAATTAAAAGTTAAATGTAAATCTACTAGATTAACCATTTTGGTTAAAAAAAAATTATAAAAATTCGTAGCCTAAGAATAACGTGACAAAAATTAAAGTAATAATAAAAAAAGAAGATATATATCTTAGCTAATAGTAATAAGTGTTTAGTAAACCTAACTCATCATAGTAGTAATAGTAATGTGAAGGCGGTAATGGTGGATTCCATACCTCTAATCGGTCAGAACGTGGCATCTTCTGCTGGGCGACAACGGTCTGCGGCACGACGCCTAACGGCGAAGCAACTGTTGGATCCGGACCCATGATCGTGGGCATGATGGGACCTGGCGCGAAGTACGGGCTGTACTGGCTTCCGACCTGCGGTACTCCTGTTAAGTATGGATTCGCAGCCTAAAAAACATACGAGAATCGATTGAGAATTTGTTGCTTGGATATTTTTTGGGGGAGCGTTAAATAATGATAGCGTTAGAGATAAATGTTTCGAAGCGAAAGCGCATGCAAAAGCGATTTTTTTGAAAAAGATAAATGTTCTTTTTTGCATTATTATCATCATCAAATTTTTGATAGCTGAATCATTTATACGTATAAACTGTCCTAGATAGGAACCAAAAGTTTTCATTATATAGTTGTGAAAGCTTGTCAACATTGGACCGTGTCATCTATCAAAACTTTATTTAAAAATCAAATAGTGCTCGGCCAAAAGGAAAAGTCAATGTTAAAATTAACTCAAGCAACTCGAATAAATTGCGATGAGTCTACTTTTTTGTAGTTTTCAAAAATGCTCTACCATATTAGGGATACATTATTTAATTTAGCCCATTAACAAAAAACTGACACAAAACGAAATCCATTTATAATTTTAAATTACTTGCAACTACATTTTCCACCAATGGATGATCACATTATCCATAAATTCATAAAATAAATCACGCAAAATATTTGTAACAATCCTTTGATGGCTCGATGGTCTAGTGGTAAGTGGGCCAGCATTTGAATTTGGCAACTGGGGTGTCGTGCGTTCGAAACCAACGTCCGAGAAGTACAGTGGCGGTACTTTTCGGACGGCTTCGGTATGCTCCCGAGTGACCACTCTCTGCTGGGAAGATAATTAACGCCGTCTTACCCTTTACATGGAGAGGGTGCAATAACAATGCTATGATATACTTTATACACACTTTCCTACACCTTAAAGCTCCTGCGGTTATGAGAAGCTAAAATAGCTTATAACCCCGTTGGGCCGTTTACTACAAATAAAAAATATATATAAAATCAGCGAGATTTCCATGATTTTTACACCAGTAAGTAGTAGCTACATATGAATTTTCTAAGAAATATTCCAAAGATAACAATTTTGAGTCTAATTTGTGTGGTTGTTCACGTACTTGACGCAACCAGATAAATATACACTATCGCTCATAAATTTCTTCCAAATATTTTTCGATTGTTGAATGATCAGTAACTTTTGAAACTTTCAGTTTATTCCAAACGAAACGCCCACCTCCAGTATGAAGAGTAATAACTTTATGTAATACTTCCGTGTTCAAATCCGTGTTTTTTATGTTATGCATCATAGTAGCTTTCTGCACAAACTGACATTGTACAGAAATGTCTTTTTTTACATGTATTAAAATTGCCAACAAGTTATTTCCCAAAATCAAAGATTGTAATTCTCTAAAAAATCATTGTATTATAAATTGCAAGTACAACGTATTTACAGTAATCTGCTTTTGTTAACGGCTACTTTGTAACGTAATTTACTATATCTATTGTGACCTTCCTCGTTATTTTTCTTTTTATATTTAATAGTGTCTGTATCTTTTAGAAGTGTTGTTAATATCCTTACCTACATTATGCAAATAAACTTAACACAATTGTAATCCATAAGGATTAAAATGCAATTGAACTAAACTAACACCTAAAGACCACGTAACTTAAAAGACTTCATAAAATATTCCTTAGAACAACATGCAAGCAAATGTTTACGTTAAAACAAAAAAAGAAGGTAGCGCATGTACTGTTTTCGTAATATAAATATTGCTACTCCATACGCTAACTTTTAAATGAATAGTGTTGTTATGTAGCCATATACCTATGTAGGTGTACGACATGTGAATGAGAATTTATAGACGCTGCATATTGTATCCGATAGTCTGACTGAAATAAAATTACTGTTTGCGGATACAGCCACGTAACAAATAAATTAAATTCTTGTAATGTAATACGGTCGCAAGGTGTTCCTATCATGTACTAAACGTAGTAGTTATGTATGTTGTTCTAGACTTCCGGGGTATTTATTTTTTTTTAAGAAACTTAGGTTTCCAGGTTGAAGCGACGTCGTAATTGCATGAGTCTGCCGACGTTTCGTTCTCAGTTGCATGGAGCTTCTTCTATGCTGTTGTATGTCCTATTGCAACAACGATGCGACATGCACCAGTCCAGAAAGACGCAATTACGATGCGTTTTCAACCCAGACACCTAAATTCTTTAAACGTATTAGTTGTGATCTAAAAAGTGTTTAAGGACTAAAATTGTGTTCTTGATATTGCAGGGTACGTATTATATAGTTGTAATACTAAGTTTGCTGTGCTAGTAACATATGTGATAATTAAAAATCGGCTGTACGAGAAAAAAAAATGTTGTGAAGGATTTACCACTCTCCTTAAATAAAAAAACTTTAATAATTCTTAAGTTTCGATCAGTTTTTCTTGCTAAAACTACTTGTAAAAACAATTCACGTTAAAGTATAAAGAAGTGTAAAACTCATTGTCGTAACAGCACTCGGATTCGGCCATGTCAGCTTGAAAATTAGGAGCTTTTTCGAACCGGTTTTGCCACGGTATCTAGACCTTTTGACTTCTTGTGCGAAGAAAACTCAGAGACTTAGTGAATCCCCAGCACCAGAAACTCTTCGGCATGAGTTACAGGTCGTTTAGAACACCGTACCACAGAAGGACATCAACAACCCACTGCAATTAATGCCATGAAGAGTGAGATAGAATGAAAATAAGTGTGGGCGCCAACACATTATTAATACAAATAAAATTAAATTGTCCTTTTCTTTGAAATTATGAACAATTATTACCTTTGAATAGTTGTACGTTCCTGCAAAGCTTGGTCAAAAAATTCCCTCCTTTTCTTGGTGTTGTAATTTCCTGTCATATATTTTAATTTTCTTTTGTATGAATTATTACTCAAGAATTTTGTACTATAATTCAGTTGATTTATTACTGCAAATATTTTATTGCTTAGATCAATTTCAACATGGCAACATGGAATCGTGTAGGCAAGTATCACTCACATAAATCTCAAACATGAGATATCTCCGATTACGATACAGTGAAGATAAAGTATTTAGTGTATTCGGAGATTAAAATAAACATATTTATACCGCCCTATATTGTGAATTTGATTTCATTTGGTGAGAGAACATTTTTAATTACTACAAGAAAATAAGAATTTGTTCTCTTCTGAAACGGGAATATACTGTAAGGATGAAATAATATAAGCAGCAAGAAGGTATTTCTGATCAAACTGTAAGGATTGCTACATCAATTATAGAGAATATTTCTGAAAAGTACCTCCCGGCAATTACACGTGGACAGTGCTCCGTAGAATAGAGCGTAATCTTATTTAAGTTATTTAAACAGTTATTTAAATGGGGGTAGTTTTCAAAATCGATTGTATTAAAATTTTATGAGTAATTGTACTAGTTTTACAGATTTATTACGTTACAAACTTAATTTCAAATTAATCGTGTGTGATTGTGAATTAGCACTGAAAAATTAGGTATATTCCTTATTCTACATAAGAATTTCGTATGAAATGAATACGTAGGCTTCCACGGCCAGAGTCAGTAATAAACGAAGTATTTCCGGAAATAAAAGTAAGAGGAAAAAATAAAAAAAGGGAAAGAGTGAAAAAAAAGAGAGGACTACAGAAAGAAACGAAAGCTTAAGAAAAGAAGAAAATAGAAGGGAAAGACCCTTTCGCAATTTTTCCTTTTTCTGTTTTCTTTTCTTTTCATTTCCTTGTTTTCATTTCATTTTCTCCTGTCATACTTCATCATGACACGGCTCAATTCCGGAAACAGTTACTTTATTAAAGAATTTTGCATGTTCAATTTTAAAATAAACGCTTTGTACAATATCTATTACCAGGAATTGCGAAGTAGAACAGAAAAATCGTTTCTTACTTATGTTATACAGAAAATCACCTCACTTTTCCAGAGATTGTAATTTAATAGCCAACAATATTCTAATGACGGCAAAAACGAGAACTAAAGAGAAACATGTTAATAAAAGGGCTTACACGAGATATGTAAGTTTAGCAAAGGTTCAATGTTAATCTATTTTGCTCCACTTTCTATCCAAACGGATATATGTACATACAAACGTATCTAGGTTATGTGCAAATAACAGCATTAACTTTCAAAAAGCAAAAAAAATGAAGCATCGTGCAATAATTCGCGTTGCTCGCGCTTAAAAAACCATAATTTACACGACGAGCGTGTACTCGGCAACGTAATTCGAATAGAACGAACTCGGACAGTGCAAACAGACAAAACAAGTAACAAAAAAAAAAAAACACGAGAAATTGCACGTTATCCGGATGATTTATTTTACCTATGCATTGAGATTTTCCGGCGAAATTAACTCTATTTGATTGGTAAAAGCGAATGAATGGCAGACTAACAATGAACCGAGGGAATTCATTTCCAGTGAATATTATATTGGAAATTCCAGAAATAAGTTCATCAATTGACTTTATTATTTTGTGTAATAGGAATTGGGGCACAATACGAGGTACTGCAAGTAAATTAGGTGGTTAAACAATAATTTCCATGGTGATCTAGTTATTTAGAGCACTGACCTTTTCGTCTATTCTGGATAAAAATGAGGACGAATTTTACTTTTAAATTGTGTATTTTTACATTATAAAAATTAAATGTTGGGTTAATAACTTTGTTATATAGATTTATTTTATTTGAATGAGTCTATACATATGGGCGAAAATTTCATAAATAAGATGAATTATGATTATTAACATTTCTCAAGGGTAAAAGTTGGAAATCATCTAGAATTGCGTGTTTGAACTTGAAATGAATAGGAGAAGGTATTACTTTGTCAATATTGTTACTGAAATACAAATACAAGTAGACATTGGAAGAAGTTGGGTATTGCACTCGAGCACAAAATTTTCTTTAATCGAATTGGAGATAGAAAAATGTGTGTCTCTGCCACAGTAAAAATTCAGTGATTAACACCAATTAAATCTGATTTAAATTTACCAGTAACTAAAAGACGTGTGCCACAAATGTTATCCAACAGTAAACATTTTCGCTGTATTAAAAAGATTTCAAAACCATCGTTAATTAACAAACAAGACTGAAATTTTCGCAAGATCATACGGAATGGAATCATCAATGAAAGAACATCGTATTCTCTTTAATTTGAAGAGTCCTGATGGTTTCCGATATCATTGCCACAATCTACGAGAAGCACAGCGAAGCTACGATTCGTCGAAATTTAAGCGTTTCCAAAAGTTCTATATGAGCACTTCTGAAAACAGTTCCAATCGACTTTGGTTAGCAAAACTGAATACTTTAGCCTTTGCTGATGCTTCCAAATACACAAAGGATTAATTTTTGATCCTCTTTTGTGGTTTAGTATTAACTTTAGTGCATTAATTGTTGAGTGAATGAGTAACAAAGTTCCTCAATATATATTCATTATTAACGCTTGACGATATTTAAAATTCAACTCTATTAGGACGGCCATATACTTCATATTTTCAAATAGAGGTGTGGCAACATTTGTACAAATACTTACAAATGGCGCCAAAGTCACGAACCTAAACAGCAACGCTACCATTTCGCGTCAGAGGCAATTAAATCAACACCAGATTATTTTCCTTTTATCACGAAGCAATACTAATGAACATCTCTATTTTAATTTAAAACCAAAGATATGCAGTACATATGTATGAACTGGTTCTAATATATACAGAACCTATAATTAAACTTAATAAAAACATTGGGTTTGGGCACAGTACAAAAGAAAAGTCAAACATAGAGGTAGCATCTAAATAAATTGCCATAGATATATTACATTACAACAAGTCATGAAAGATCAATATTTGCTCTTTTCAGGTATATAGATAAACCAAAAATAGTTTTTTTCATAAAATTACTGTCATTCTAAAAAATTCGTATTAAAGCCTATGTGCATTTAAAAACAAACAGAATTAGACACATCAAATATGAATTAATGTAAGTAATATACAGAGAGGTGGAGTTATATTATATCGTTTATAACAGAAATATTCATAATAACTATGGTATAAATATAGATCTGCACCTATTGCAATTATATTTTCAATTTTAAAACCATTTAAAACTAGGTATACCAAATAATTGCACGGGGCTTCCAACTTTTCTTGGCTATACACAGTTTAATTCTTTGGGTGTATCGCAAATTATAATGCTACAGTTTATAAATTCTATAATTTTCCTTTTATAAATTTGCAATTTATGCTGCAGCGGCAGTTCTTATTCTCTTATATTTATTGTTTCAAACAATAAAATTATTAATTACTACGACCACTATTGTGGTTAATTTATACAACTCTAATTTGTTGTATTTATTTTAAGGGTACGAGTAATTACTCTGTCTCAATATTAGTTTAAGACACTTATACTCTAACTAGAGACTATAATCATTATAGGATGAATAAAACTTTCGCTTGTAAAACACTTCCATTAATTCTGCATATTGAACGACGAATAGCATACAAATAGGATTATATAATTTCTTGCGCAAAAAGGTATCTCATGAAGAGATCTTTTTAACCGGGAATTCTCTAGAATACGAAAACTTTAAATTTGTAAATTATTTCTACCTTCTACGATGATTACTTGACTAATTTATGTTAATTAATATGGCATTTTAACGAAATATCTTTTGACATTTGCGTGTACGATTTCCTATAAAATTGCGTTAAGTAATAACTTCACATTTCCATGGATTACTTTAGACCTTGAATTTTTCTGAACAACCATATAAATGTTATGTATATGAACATAAGAAGAGAACTATTGCCTGCGCGGACAGCAAAATATAAATTTTTCTTGAAATGACATCAGAGAGCTAGAAAACTTAGGTACACTCACTTTGGATTTATCTCACCTTGTCGCTAAAATCAAATTTCAAATAGAAATACAAGTTTCTCATCCACGAATTTATCGCTCATGTTGGGAAACCCGTAGCCGTAGATTTTAAGGGAAAATTGCGTTGTATTGGTCAATCGAGACAGCTACAATTGTGATTACGATTTAAGAATAAAATGCAAAACGTTTTAGGAATGCAATATTCTGCTTTCTCCATAAATAACAATGAATACGTGACAGTTATCACCGACAAAATTGATTTAATTTTATATATGTATATTGTATTTTATAAAATACAACCTGTAAAGTGTGAGTGAAATTATTATACAAAAGTAACAAGTTTAATGTTGTAGTATATTAAACACAAGCGTTAAAATAACATTGATTATCGGTAAATAATTTTGGTGGCGCAAAATGACACAATACAAAATATTTATTTTCCAAACCTACATGTGGAATTGTTGCCTAACATTTTTACTTTACTACTTTTTTACGTTCTGACTTTGTCTTGTTATTTTTGCAATTTTACAGTGAATATGCAAAATTACCTGGAAGAAATTCAACATAAAAGAACAGATGTGTAATTATATAAATTGCTATGGTGGCAATACTTTCACAACTGTATAGCACTACAGAAACCGTTGATAAAAATAATTCTTCTTTTAACTTAGTAATAACATTGACGTTGATATAAAAATATAAAATAAACAAAAGAAAAATAATGTACTAGAAGCATTATTTGAACTACTATAGGGATATAAAACAAATAATTAAAAAGCAAAAAAGTCTAGTTACTAAGAAAATTAAAATATTACTGCACGATATATACAGCGGATTCTAATGAAAAATTGCATTACACATGTAATATTAGGCCTACAGCATAGAAGATAACAACATAGACTCTTGAAAGGTTAATCTACTCTATCTATAACGATGTGGAGGTGGTTGAAGAACATTCTTTGTTTTCTTTAATTACTTCACTGCAGAATTTCCTTCAGTTTTTGGAAATAAGAAGTAGTCATCTAAAAAATTTGAAAGCCAGCATTAAGAATGGCAGCCATGGCAACGCAGTTCTTATAAGTGTCGTAATTTTCCTCCCTGTTTTTTTTTCTTTGTTGTTGTAGCAACACATTTTTAGCACAAAAATGTTCATAAAAATAATCTCTCGAGAATCCCAAAAATGCTGTTGCCATGATATTGCCTGTTGAGGGAACGATAAGAAATTTTCGCATCACACCATCTGATCTGGGTCTGAATCAAGGTGAGTATAGCCCATTTATTCAGAAACAATGGCCAAATTAGTCCTGATGGTAATCGGGCAATTTTTGATCCGCAGTTAACATTTTTGTTACTCATGGACTTTTTTGAGTCTTAATCCAACGTATACAACTTTTTTTTTGCAACCGAAAAGTTAAATGTCTCTACACCATATCACAGATCAAATTGGTGTTTTTTTTGGTGGTATTACGATGCTTTTTGTATGCTATCAAGGTAAAAAACCACGCTGCCTTTCCTTAATATTGTCCATCTCAACAAAACTGTCAGCAGTTCAAACCAGAAAATAGATTGTCGCTTGCCAGTTAGTACCAACTATGCTAAGGATAATAAATGAATTTTTTCAAATAATCACTTTTGAAAAAACTTAAGTTTAAATTCCCAATCCGGGATTGTCTCCCATTAATTTATTTATCAAAAATCAATCAAAATGTAAAGTATTTTTATCACTTTTTAATGCACGAAATTACATTAAATGCACAATTTATCTTTAACTCCTTTTGATATAATATAATGATAAATATAATGACAGGACAAAGATTTTCCTTTATTAATGTGTTACATACATCCAAGGCACGTTAAAAATTGTTCCCTTCCTTTAATTAAAAACTGGACAGCTTCCAATAAACTAAAAACAAAAAGTATATAATCAGAGTAGGCACTCTTTCATTAGAATCCACCTTTAGTCGTTCTGTAATTAGCAAGAAAAGCTAGAGAAGCGAAAAGCATTTTTTTGTTTTTTTTTTGCGTTTTCTTTTAGGGGTAATAGGGAAATTAAAATTACCATTAGTGCGTACTGCTCATCTATAGACATGGACAGGTGTGGGAGTAGGGTCAAAGGGAGGCATTCAGTCGCCGTGTCCACCTCCAAACAAAATCCCAATTAGTACACCGACACCACAACGACAACAAAAAGAAAAATTCCAAACAATATAAAACAATTGCGTGCACGTGCGCACGATAACCTACATACTAAGAACGCTGTTAAAAAAAGATGTAAAATAAAAAGAAAACAAATGAATAATCGAAAAGGTGAGAGACAAAACATAAAATAAAAAAATATATATATAATGAAGCTGCAAAATAAATATTTACGTTAATCAACGATTGCAACGAAAAATACAGAAAATTTGGTGATGGTGTGTTCTGCGTGAAGGTAGCCGATTCTTTAAGAGACTTAACTTTTCTAGGTTTTTCTTAAAGTTAAATTGATCGTAATCTGTCTAAGATTGGTGTGAATCAACCAATTTATAATAGAAACATAAAGTTGCCAGTAGGAACTTTTTTGACTGTAACTTGTAGGATTTTTAAAAGAAATCATTTTTTATTGGAAATAGAATATGCTATCAACGTCTTCACGAGAGTGACATAGTTTGGAAACACAATGGCATCACCAGGAAGCCATTTACTTTAGACCATGTACAACAAAACACCTTGAAGATGTCCTCTCTCGTGGAGCGAATATATGTACGCAATAGTTCTTTTAAGAACACTTGCGTGTGATACCAGATTTCATAATAAATATTTATGTTCCACTCTGAACTAAAGGATGTCTCAACAAGAGAGAAAAATTTTAATTTTGTTGCAGAAACTTTGATTTGATCGTAAAGTAAACAAAACATCTGAATACTCGCTTGCTGGTACATTTCAGTTCCTTTGAAGAATCCCGTTCAGGATTTCAGTGATACAGGGTCTAAATTCATTCTTCAAGGCTTGGATGGTCGTGAGCTTATTGAGATAAACTTTTGACTTCAAAAACTCTAGTAAAAGAAGCCCAAAGGCATTAAATTGCACAATATTCGTTTTTCAAAAGAGGACATCTTCAAAGTGTTTGGTTGTACACGTGATCTATTCTCTTTTATAGCAAATTAGTTGTTATCCAGCTTTTTATATCTGGACATATGGGAAAGGTTCACATCCTGCAATAATTTCGAAAATATTTTATATAATTAACATATTTATTTGGTTCACCACTAAAATGCCCAATATATTTGGAATTTATTTTCAAACAATTTTAGGCTTAAAATGAAATGAACTGGAACTTCTAGACACCTACTATATGCAGCCCGCACTGACAGTAACTTTTTGAGAAGCCCTAGAAACTTCGCAAAACATTCACGAAGCTTTTTTCTAATCAGCGAGCTACCTTCATGTAGAACTTAAATTGCCTTAAGTACAATATATTGACACAAAAGTGATGTACATGTGCATCAATTATATGCGCGTTATGTTAAAGGTGAGACGTGTAACATATGCATGTGAAATCAGATTAAAAATAAATTCGAAAGTTAAAAACGGAAACACCAATATGTATCAGAAAAAAATTCGCGTTTACTTCGTGACATGCACCATGCTCTAGATAATGTAAAATCTACACACAAGTGATTAATTACCACCAAATAACACCAATCGCTAACATCGAGTGTACTTACGACTGCCGGAACTTGTCCTGGAACGAGGGCGGCCTGGCCCGGTGTTAGACCCATCTGCTGCATGAGGGCGTTCTTCAGTGCGAGATGATTCCTGCCGTTGATGAGGAGCTGATCCTTGAGGTGCTGCGGTGGATGAAAATATTTGCACGGCGGCTTCTCCCTGTTACATCGGCCCTGAAAAATCGTAAAGAAACGTTTTAGTGTTTGTTTGTCTAGCGGATAGCTAAGAGAAAGGAAGGGGATTCGTAGTCTCTTTGGGAGGGTAACAAATCCTCGCTTATTTACGATACGCCGTAAACGTCGATATAAAAACAATGCAAGCGTAATAAAGTATTGTTTTCTTCGATAGTGATTTATGGTCAGATCTGCGAAGTTGACGTTGTCTGGAGGAGGATTTTGTGGTGGTCTCGAAGGAAGTTTATGCAGGGTAAATAACAAGATAGATTTGGAGGAAGAAGCATGTGATAATTATGCACATTCTTGTTAAATGTTCCAAATAATAAGAAATCGCTTGTACTGTTGATTTTGCATCTCCGTTAATGGGGAGATGGCGTCATAATAAGTGACGCTGAATACTATTCCGCGATGAATCCAGATTTACACTACAACCAAGTAGTTTGGCGTGAATTTAGCATACGCAATAATTCAGAATTTATACAGGAGACGTCTCAACATGAGGATGTTGGTATAATGATATGGAACCAGGCAAGCACTGGGGAACATATGGGCCTTCATTTCATGCAAAATAGAACTCTCATTGCTCTGAAATACCTGGCTGAAATTTTGTGATCCATTCATTTTCAGCAGTGAGAGAACAATTTATTTTGATAAATGATAACGCTTGTCTTCATCAAACAAACGTCATATACAACTGGTTTTAAAAAGTTGGTATGGAGACAATTGGCTCGTTACTCAAGTTTCCAGATGGTGATCCAATGCAATACGCTCATGGTGCTTTGGGATGACATGTTACTGCATGGAATATGCCAACAAGAATTACAGATTGCTACCAAGAAAGAATACGATATGATTTCTTGAGAACTGTTCAAATCTCTAACCTGATTCATACCAAACGATTCTATAGCTGTTCGTGGAGATAATGTACCATATATTAATATTTTGTTTTTGTAAAAATTATTGTAATAAAGTTGGAAAATTGGCTATTTTTATACTTTCTACCAAGAAAGTCACATTAAGACGTCATTTTTATAGAAACATTTGGTAATTATTTTGAGAGAGAAAGACTAAAAACCATACAAACTGTTCTTAGTTACTTTAAAAAGTAATTTCTAGAGGGTGGTCAAGCCGAAGTCAATACAAAATTTGCTTCATGACATTTTTTAGAACGAAACATCCCGGAGAAATCTAGAAATTTTTGTAAGCATTTCCCTATGACCAAAGTGCCATTCTTCTTTAGAAAATTTAATAGGCCACGAAGACAAATTTTCCAATTGAAAAGCTACTTACTAAAGATATTCAGTAAATATACCTTAGATATAAAAACTATTTCGTTTTTTATGGAACAATGTTACAACTATAGTTTCTCAAGGTGATTTGTTGTAACTTGTTCAACATATAAGAGCACTTCCTTAAGATCACTTGTGCATCCTGATACACTCTGATCTCTTCTTTATCATAAGTAAATAACTTAAAAGCTACAATACAGAACCATATTCTAGTTGAGCGATCTGTATCAGTCAATACCGAGATGAACAAACAGTCATCTATAAATAATAGATAAAGGGAGATGGACCATACACGCGTTAGAATAACAGATGAATATATGTGTTTAAGGTACGGTATACTGTTTTTAGCACGCTGTTTATGTTACTGAAAATTCTTTAAACAATAATGCCCTGCTATAGGGAACAACCTGGATTTTATGTAAGTAGTAACTCAGGCATCTTAGAAGAATCTACAATTATACTAACGTTAATTACATAAAGAATTGTTTTTTGTCTATAGGATCAGTTCAAACGCCATTTCCATGTGAAATGTGTAGGTCCGAAAACAGAACGTTGAGGCACTCCAATGCTAACACCGAGAAAGAATTATTAGAAATCGCCAATGTGTCTTCGTCTTTTGCTTTCTCCTATAAAAATATAACTTATATTTCACTAAAAGAATCAAACCATGACGTAATTTGCCTAATAAAATGTAACGATTGACAGCATCAGATGTTCCCAGCAATCTCATACTTGATATGTTATTATTTATATTTTTCATTCGGAATTTAAGCCACAAACTATATATTATATTACGTATGTAAATACACAAACGCTAGATTTGCACAAATAACCAGATAGGGTTGTGGAATACAAATTCAACGTAATTATGAAAGTTAGGAAATTATATTTTCGCGTTGTACAGATCTACGAATTTGCGCTCCACGAAGCTGGAAGATAATTAATGAGGAGGTCAAGCATTCCGCGTCTGAAATCGAGTTTATGAAGACCCAATTAGCACGTACCGTTTTCGCGCCGGAAGTTCATCGATAGTTCGGTACACCGGGCGACGAGAACGGTGATGATGACCCCCTCGACAACATCCACGAGAATAGACGAAGATAGAAGGCGGACTACTACAACAACTAGAACTACCGCCGATACCGGGCGACAACTCGAAAGTTGGCCGGGGAGATTACCTCCGGAGCACTTCAGATTAGAACCGACGGTTTTCCTGAAAACGTCTGCAGTACCGTCTCTAACCGTGAAGCACTTCTGCTTACTATACCGCGGGCTCTCGGAACAAGAACTATACGAACGGAACGGTCTCAAACAGCTGATCAATCGGAATTAAAGCGAGGACGAACGTGAGCTTGGCAGAAAGGGTAACTGTTCCTGGTAGTCGCTAGTGGTTCACGGATCTCTGTATATGATTATAGAACTAACTGAGGGTAATTTCGGAGCTTCTGTTTGGTAACGTATGGGCTGGCAGCTTCCTATCATCAAGAGATAGGGAAGAACGGTTAAAGCCTGTGTATAGAAAGTCTTGCATTTAAAAGCGCTGTGTTGAATACTATATTTCATAGAAGATAAAAATATCCTGACATCTTCTTACTTCCGGTACTCTAAGAAGTAGCTTGATATAATTTTAGCGTACTTTTAGAACCTGTGTTAACGATGCGCTTCTATAAAGTAAATATCTAAACTAAGGATGTTATTTTACAACAAAAAGTATTGCAAAGCCTTGTATACCAAACCCTATTCCACAAATACATATGGCAACTATGGCATCCACAGCAACGGTAATCCTTGGCAATCTGAAGGGAAGTGGAAGGTAAGAATGGCGGCAGTAAGTCGTTTGCTTATCGCGTGGACGTATAGAACGGAAGAAATTGTGATAAGCTAACTTGGATCATTACTTTTAATGCACCATGATAACCCAAAATGATTATACTTGAAATTGGAAAGTTTCAATACTCTAACAACAATTTTACCGAAATATGCGACAATGATTAGCATGTAAAGTGTACAGATATCTTATATGTTTACTTCAACACACAAGAGAAATATGGAGATTTTGAATATTGTCATAGCTTTCTCATGTTTTTCTACGTCAGGCTTTGAACTTTGGGATTTTGTACCAAAGATTTAAGTCATCTAGTATATATGTCAAGATATATACGAAAATGAAGATTTTGAAACGTAGATTATGCAAAAATTATCTTTCATTGTAAAATTCTTATAGTTATCCAGTTAAACTAAAAATTAGCAATACGTATGATAGCTTTCACATTTTTGTGAACATTCAATTTTGAATTCTGGTTAAATTAAGCAAATTAGAGCAATTTTTAAATTAATATCGTGGTTTACGTTATTGATAACATCTATCTAAGAGATTTGAACCAAAATAAAAGGTAGTACAATTTTAACTAAGGGTTATTCACACAGTTTTTGACTAAAAATCGAAGCCATCAAAAATTTGTTAAAATATATACCAAAATAAAGATTTTAAAGTAGAGTAAAATACTCTGACTGATAAGACATACGCACAAAACAAGTAAAAAAATAGCATGATTACTCTGGCAAACAACAGCCCTTCTTAGGGCTACCCTGAAGACGACGGTAGACAGACTGCCGAAACGTCTGGTTATACAAGTTCAACGAACGACGGAAATATCCCAAACAACAACTCTAGTTATTAAAAAAAAAAATAGTAACAAAATATCTAACATAAAAAGAAAAATGAAATAAGTATAACGTGGCTACAACTTTAGTTAGCTGCTATAAATTCTTCCACTTTATAGAATATTTTAACCGATAGTGTTTTAGTAACGATCTGGAAGTCTTTAAATTCTTTCTATTTATCTATATATTGTGGCGTTTTCAGTTCTCATATATCATGGGGATTTTTCAAATACGGTAAGGTTGTGCGACGGAATCGAAAACAGAGGTCCTTGTCTAATGGAGTCATTTTTTTTTGAATTGGAACCTCAAACATATAAACAAAAGTCAACGTGAGAATCTCCAGTTGCTTCAAAAACGTAGGTTAGCAACGGATGTTGTTTTGTCACATTTTTAAACATTTTTTACTGGACTTTTTTAACCAGTTATTACGAATATAATAAAATACGTAACAAAACGAAGATTTTAGACCATAGAGTATGAATAAATTATCCTTCAGAGTAAAATCCTTTTATATGTTCAGCTACAGTAAAATTTGGCAATAGGTGCGACGCTGGGAAGGCTGGGGAGCAATTGATCCTAGACGATTTATGGCAATTTTGAATCTTTATTTAGATGTTCGATATTATTCATCGGGTTTTCAGTCGAATGAAAAAATAGCGAAATTTTAAAGATTTTATTAATTACTCAAAAGACGTCAAAATGCGTATAAGGGTGGATTGATATATAACGTCTCTAACTCTATAAAATAAGAATAAGAAAAGACAAAATATTGAAACCAGTCTTAAAATGAAGTAAATTTATTGGACTACCAATATGCATAATTATTCTTCCACATAATCACCATTTAGCACATTTTTTCAAAAGCTGAATCCATTTCTTCATCCCGTTCGCCAAAAAACTTTCTTGTTTACTGTTGATCCAATTGCGGACAGCAGTTCAAATAGTGTCTCACGAAAAATTTTGGCTTTCTAATACCTCTACCAACTTTGAGAACAACCAAAAATCTGTCGGAGCCAAATCAGAATTAGACTCAGGTTGCGTAAATTTTAGGGCCGCTATCGTCTTCAACGTTTCGTTGTTGCAATGCGATCTAGCGTTGTCGTGAAAATGATAAATTATGATTTTGTTGCAATTACGAACATCAATTTCGGTAGGTATTATGTCTACTGAGGTATTGTAATATATCTACAGACATCACGACATCTACGAAGTAGGCGCCATAAATTCTCGGCCTGACAGGCTTATACAGGTTCAAGCGTGTTCAAACTCCGTCACAGCATGCATGCAGATACGCGAAGTCTACGCTATAAATATGACAGTCCAAAGAATAGTAGTTTTTAGTAGCCAGCCAACCAACGTGATTAGCGCACGAAAATGTCTGAAGTAATGAAAATTACGGGACCTTTGGGACACCTTGCACTTGTTTGTTTAGACTACTGTTACTTTCTCGATTTCAAAAAAGTTTCCGAAGGAGATACTTTAGGACTTCACTATGTATTCATTTCTTATTGGTATTCATTATTTATTTTATTTTTTAATATTTAAAGAATTGTATAAAGGTCTTTCCAAATAAATTGTGTATACCTGTACTTTGTTATGATATTTTTCTGTAAATTTTGTTCGTCATTTCTACGAAACTCCAGGGATTCATCGCTGACGTGTTTTGCTTCCTTTAACATTTACAAAGATACAGACGTGTGTGTACATGTACGCGCGAAGTACGAGCGTAGTATAGTTCAAGGGTTCCTTTACGACCAGATTACATTATGTCTGCGATACACCAGTCCGCGATCTGCCTCGAAAATCCTTCTCATCGTAAAGCCTTCCAGTTCGTCGCCATTGCCATCGAGATTCGTATCGCGTACTTGCTACTTCCACACACAGAGGTCGCCGCTTGCTTTGATCTATTCAAAATCAACTAGTAAAAAAAACTCCGGAGTTGCGACGAGTCGCGTTGAAGATCAAACATCATCAGTAAGCAACGGCGACATTTATGTGTGTATATATACACGTGTCTTTATTGCGTCGAAACATCTACCCATACAGACGCGCCTGAAGTCTTACGTTATACGATCTATGTTAGAAGCGTGTGTCTGTATCGCTTATGCTATACTTGGGTTTGAGCGCAAAGTCGCTAACTTGAAAACTGAATCGGATGGGAAAGATAACTCTAAAAACGTTCCGGGTTCGTTTGCCGTTTTCTGCGGTATCCGCACTCTCTTCTCCATTACGCTGTCTGCTGCAACGTCTTGCTTTGATGCTCTTATAGAAAGACACTTTCGCCTCGGCAGTCTCACTCGGTTAACTAGTCAACGCGGTCGGGGGGGAAAATTCAAGAAACACGACGCGACATGTTCCTTTCTAGACGGAGAATATCGTATATGCGACCTACAAAAGTGTCGCTTTCGCGCCAGCAGTATTCTTTATTTTCGTATAGGTGAGAGGTGACCCGTTAACACCGCTAGAGGGCGGTATGTCTTTTAAGACCATTTGCGCCTGTATAAAAAGCGACGCCCGATAGCGACCTCCTCTCTATTCACCACTAAGAGCGTTTCACTTTAGGCCCTTCTTTACTTCCCTTTTTTTTCTCGTAAATTAGATTCTATTTCTGTGGCCTCAAAAATACGCGTCGCCAAAGCTACATGTGATGCCTTTTTATTACAGAGAATACGCTTCTTGTGCGGACAAGTTTGTGTGTGCATGGTTGAGAAGTTTTATATGAGCTTTATTCCATTTTCAGAGGAGAAGAAGGTCATTGTGCGTTACTATACCACGGCAAAATTGACGGAAATTGACATAAACACAAATGAATTCATCACGAACTAGATCTGAAGTTTATAAAATTGCAAAATACCAATGACACCGCAAATTGGACTAAATTAATATCAAAGTTTCATTGGTTTTTTTTTTGTAATGATAAATTACGATCTTTTTTTGTAATTACAAACGTTTTTAAAATTTCTGAAAAGATATCGGTCTCGTTAAGATTCGAACCTACGTCCCCCTTACCGGCGGAATGTCACACCGCTAGACCACAAGACCGTGGGAGTTTAAATCACTTTTAATACTTATGTACGAGGTAAGCGCCATAAATTCTCGGCCTGATATAGAAAAAAGAAACTTGGAACAACATAAGAAATGTTATTTTTCAATATAATTTCCACAAACTTCTATTCATTTATTACAACGATTAATTAATAATTCGATACCCTTCTAAAAATAATCTGAAGATTTTCGTTAAAATATTCTACAACAGCTGCTGACAACTCACAGTCGTTCTTACAACGACGTCCTCTAACGTCTTTCTTTTTAACTAGAAAACAAATAAAAATCGCAAGACGCCATATCCGAATTATACGGCGAGTGTTCCAGTTCTTGAAATCCATATTCGCGAATGACAACTTCTTTTGTTAAAATAAGATGACCATGCGATACAATCCAACACACAAAGGCAAACTGTGTACGGGCTATTAGTTGGAAACTCCGAACTGAGCGTACATATAAAATCGAAGAGCTATCTCATAGCATAAAACAGGTATGGCGTTCATTACCTACGTCTTAAACTAAAAATTTGGTAAAAGGCATGGAAAAACGTTGTCAAGCTATTCTGGATAGCAATGGAGATTAGACCATTTTTTACTTCAGCGAGTTAACTTTGAAGATATTCATATTAAAAATATAAATAAATATAATATTTTTTCTCATTAAAATTTGTTTGATTTTGGGCCCTGCGTTTCTTGTTATACAGATTGTACATTAACGTCATTTCCATAGAGGGTTATTTTTTGTTTCTAGGATGAGTTCAAACGCCATTCGCATCTTTTAAGAAATGTGTAGGTCATAAGACAGAACGTTGGGGCACTCCAATGCTAACACCGGTAAAGAATATTAGAAGTCACCTATATGTCACGATATAATTTTAATAAATGTAACCCTGCGTTTCTTGTTATACAGACTGTATCTATAGAGGTAAAATGGAAGACATATACCTCGGGCTATTTCACGTGATTAACTTTGGTCATATTATCAGTAGAATTTCTGCATTCACTCCCTTTTTCTACGTGATTACGCTACAATACGATTATTTCCCAAAAATGTTCCTTTATAATAGCAATTTTAAATGCGGCTATAACCGTCTCACGTAATGTTAGTACGTACATAGAAAAACACATATTCTGACATAGACAGAACATGCACCCGCAGCGTCGTTATTGAATCAACCGTGTTTTCGTTTCCCTCGTATCCAAGATCCGTTCTTCCGCGTCGCCGTCGACCGGAAAATAACGATTCGGAAATCGCATACACACGCAAACTTTAAATTCTCCTCCGTCGGACGTCATCGTTGTTTATTTGTTTCGAATAGAAGCGGAATAGTCACGGAATGCAAACGCCAGCACAACTCTCGAATATGCGGTTGTTGTTCGGGTTGCGCGCCGTGCCAGGCGGGGAGAACGGGCCGCAGATTCTCCCGTTCGACCCCCGTCGGGACTGCACGGTCCAGCCGCTCGGAAAATTAGGGAAAGATTTCATGTGGTGGTCGCGTACACCGTACGCCGTACGTACACCGACGCTCTGTTGCTGCAATGTGCCGTAGTGCTCGTCCCGGCGACAAAACTACCTGCCTCGTTTATAGTAGTGAAGGGGGCGACCCGGAAACTACGTTATCTCCGGGGCGACCGTTCCAGATTCAAACTTCGAGTCGACGTTTTCTTTTTTTTGTAATACGGACTTTTTTGGAATCTCTTTATTCCCAATAGAAGAACGCGCCTGGCATGCTACGTTTTCTGTGTTAGAGTTTTTTGCTAACACGACTGCCACGTAGCAATATTTGAGTTGTGATTCGCAAATCGGAAAAGGCACAAAATGAATGAATAAGCTCAAAGGTTAAATCGTTAGAAGAGAGAACAGAACGCAGCATCTCTGAAAATGCTTTTAAAAATAACAGAATTTCAATGGAAAGTGATGTATGAGGGCCTTCAATGGTAAATACCTATGAAGGCAATTGTTTTGTATTTAGCAAAAAAGAAATCGAATCAGTGATCGGTATTGTCTTCTTATTGACTTGGAAATATTTTATTTTCGGACGAATCAACATTAACTACATAAATGATATTATTAGTTCTGAAGTTTTTATTTTTCAGTTATTACGTATGTTTCGTATTCCACCAAAGAATTTCAGTAATACCGTATAATTTAGTTTTATGGCATTCAAATTTACTACCTTCAAATACATTTTACCTAACCCTAATCATCCTTAATAATCCTAAATACTTACAATGTGCCTGAATATATCATGAGACCCTTTGCCATTTTTAAGTATTTTGTTGTACTCCACGAGAAGAAAAGTGTCGTATACGATTAATAATGAGACCAGTTACCACCGGCATTGATAACTGCCTGGCATCTCCGAAGCATACTTTCCACTAAATTGACGACGTATTCCTTCGGTAAAGAGCTTCAGATAAAACGAATTTGTCATGTCAACTGCTTCAAGGAGCACACTCTTTTTCCTCGAAGCTTGTGCTTGAGATATGCCCACAAATTGTCAATCGGATTTGCATCTGGTGAGTGCGATGACCAATCACGTGTGACGATGCCAGGACTGCTCTTTCAACTCGACGCAAAACTTGCTTTGGTGTTTTGGATCGTTGTTTTCCTGTAAGATCCAGTCCTCGATTTTTTTTATGAAGCATCGTTCAGCAGTCGGCAACAAGCACTTCTCATAAATTTTAAGCATTTTTGGAGCATTTAAATTGGATGTAAACAGATGTAATTCTCCAAAACCTTGTTTCGCAAAGCAGCTCCAAAGATGAACTTTTACAGGATGTTTAACAGTCCGTTGTATTAATCTATTGGTCAAGCAACGTCGGATGGCAGTATATCCCCAAACAGAAGCTTCGTCCGTAAAGATCGCGTTGCTCCAATCTCGGTCCAAATTCTCCTTTGCACAAGCGAGTCTCTTCGTCACATACTTTTCGCCTAACAGTGGTTTCTTCATTGTGCTTCGATATTTGAGGTTATAAGCAATGAGATGGGGTCGAATACGATACTTCTATACTCTTCTGTTTTAATCGGCAGTTTTGATCTTATATTACTGAACCCATTTAGCGACGAACGATTTTGTATTTCGCAGCTACTGCATATGACATTTTTGATCCTTTAGAGTGGGAATAAAGGAACACAGAAGTCACCCGCGTATAACAACTTTGGGCAGCTCAATTGATAATACAAATCATTTATAAATATCAGGAACAAAAGTGGACCCAAGTTACTCCCCTGGAGAACCCTAGAGGTTGATGTGAAGTAATTAGATTCGAATCCCATACATGTCACAAATTGCTTTCTATCAAGAAGATCCGATTGGAATGAAGATAAAAGCGAAGATCAAAATCCAATATTGTACAATTTATTAAGGAGCAGGGTGTAGTCGATTCCACCAAAGGCTTCTGTTAGGTCAGTATTACACAACATCTACCTGCCTTTGGAGATCCGGTATTTCTCAGAGAAATATAAGATTTTCAATGGTCTAATAAATATAACGTGTCTTATTCGTTTATATCATAAACTTGTTCTGAAATTTTAATTAATGAAATATGCAATTAGTAATCCCTAGTAGTTGCTCACCTTGTAAACAAGACATCATTTCTAATAATATTTGAAACAACTTTTATTGATGATATTAAAAATGTTTCATTTTTATATAAAGATATAACAGATTAATTCGTGACATACTATACACTCCTCGTGGTATTCTCTCCAGATTTTGATGGAACTTGACACGTTTGTATTGTGACGAAAACCATTATTTCAAAATCCTTTAATTCTTTAAATATGTACAATGTTCTAATTTTTGGTGGATGCGCTGGTGCTTGCGTAGTACTATATTTATAATCTCCAATCTGTAATTTTTAAACGTAACTAAAACTACGAAGCAAGCAAATCCTTGCACAAGAAAAATTGACAAACGTAAAGTAAGTAGTAGCTATTTCCTTTTCAACCGGAACTCGCGTATTTGCTCGCGAAGATTTTCCAGACGCTAGGAGTCGACGCCACGACTTGATGCCTCGTCTAAGGATGCTAATTGAAATCCAACGGAGAAGAGATTGCGTTAATTGGATCCCGTGTAACGTGGCGGCAGCGTACAAACGATCTCGTCACGATTTCGACGCGGAGCAACACACACAGACACACTCGGGCATAGCGGTGCGAAGCAAAATCGGCACAGGCGAAATTGGAAAGAGGAAGAGGTCGACAAGAAGTGAAGGTAGAGCTGGTGCGGCGAGGGCAAATCCTGCCACCGTATCGTAACATAAACACCGATATGCTGGGTCGAGCGCCGGGATTACGCAGTTAATTATGTGGGGGGATGAGATTGAAAAGCGGCAAAGGCTTTCGCGGAAGTATTACTTCCTTGTGCTGTCTACTGTCGGCGTATACAGCGCGTTCATATCGAACCGCAATAGGAATATGGTAGAATTGTAACTATTACAACGTAAATACTAAAAGATTATAAATAATTTAGAGTAGTATCAGCATAAACCATTAACATAAGCCTAGAGATGCATACGTTAAAGCAGAAATATTATAAACAGAAGCAGTTGGATGGTTTCTAATCATATAGCGTTAATTTTTTCCATTAAATGTTTGCTTCTATTAAGTGAAAGAAACGCTTATAAAAAAGGAGATGTTCAAAAAGAAATATACGAGAATCCATCAATTTTCCAGCCGGTATGGCAAAACTTTCTAATCCCCCCTTTATAAGTCCGCGAGGAGTTGAGTTCATGCCATAGCAAACGATTCGTTTTATTTAGCCTAAGACTTAGTATTTAACGCCGAGGAAAAGAAAGGAGGATCGTGCCGAGAAAGCGAGACGGAACGCGACGCCATTCGGAAAAGTTAAACGCCGTGCGGTAAAGTATGATAAATCGAAGCGAGATGAACGAATCTCGACTTCACGGTATAAAAAGACCGTAGCCGGAGAAACCCCTGGGAATCCGAAAAGAATACAAAACACGTTCTAATTCAATTAAGCAGCCGGGGAGTTTGCTTTGGCCGGTTGTGTCGGTGCTGCGGCCTGAGCGTACGAAACAGCTTCGGAGCTTCGGATAAGGGTCGAAACGATGGGGTGGAACGCCAGGGATGGACATCGGCTGACGGCGTCAATCCATTAAATGCGATTGGGTGTGTAGATATTGACTTATTGACGAGATTGTAATAAGAGCAAAAAAGAACGGAGTAGCGTTAGAGGATGATGTAATAGCGTGCGATGGTATTTTATAAATTGTTAGCTGATTGATTCGGCCTTCGCGTACTCGTTATATATATTCGCTCGTTGTGCAATAAGTCCAACAAGGTGTGTTCACATTTTATTGCAGACACGCATGAACTACGATGGGGTCATCAATTAAAGGGAAAAGGATACATTTTAAAACATTCTAAACTATCACTGTCGCACATCTGACGTTGTCGATTGCTCATTTCCATTGATTTTGTTGACGAATCGCAAATAAAGCAGTTAAAGAAGCTGGTAATTTTTACAAGGACTTTTAAACAAACCAATTGTTTTAATGCTATTTTGATCGGAACTCCTTCAAATCACAGGCAAAAGAAAAAAATTCTATAATAGTAATCGCAATGCCTTCTACTTCGTTTTCTATCTTCAATTCCAGGCATTGAATTTAAGCGTTTGAGGAAATTAGTTAAAGACAAAATTAGAGTTGTATATGTGGAATATGAGACGGCGGCTGTAGAAGATATAGCACAAAATCCAAAGCCAATCTGGCAGTACATAAACACGCGTCGTAATGCATCAAGAATACCTGGATGTCTCACTTTGAACGGCTCCACTGTTGATGATCTCAGCAACATTGTTCAGACCTTCGCAGATGAATTCTCTAGAGTCAGAGAGTTCACAAGCATTGCTGGGGCCCCAGTCTCTTGATAGGGATCCCATTAGTGGTAGTTCTTTGATTGGATCTTTTACAGCACACGATATCTTAAAAGCATCTAAGAAGTTTAAATCTAATTTTACTGCTGGTCATGACGGCCTCCCCGCATTTTTTGCACGTGAGTGTTGTGTAGTACTATGTGAACCTCTAGCTAGAATATTTAACTTGGCCGTAAGCTTTCTACCTTTCCTGACGCTTGGAAGATTAGCAGAATTAGACTCGTGTTTAAGAAAGGTAATCGTTCAGACTTCCAAAATTATAGACCAATAAATATTTTATCCAACTTTGCAAAAATTTTTGAATATCTTCTGTCTCACAGAATTTACGTTAGTGTCAAGCCTTACTTATCTTCGCGACAACATGGTTTCATTTCAGGAAGGTCTACTGCAACCAACTTTGCTGAGTTAGCACAGTATATTGCCGAATTCACGGAACGACGTCAACAAGTAGATGTGTTATACACCGATTTTAGTAAAGCATTTGACACTATCAATCATTCCCTTATGGTATCTAAGCTGAGTAGTTTTGGTTTTCCGCCAAGTATAACACAATTGATCCGCTCGTATTTAACTGATCGTTCATGCTATGTTCACTACAATAGATATACATCCTTAACATTTTCTGCTTCCTCTGGTGTGTGCAGGGATTCAATTTGGGTCCCCTGTTGTTTAATATTTATTTGGATTATCTCCTACAGGGGCTGGACTGCAATGTACTGGCTTACGCGGACGATCTTGAGATCTACAATACCATAACCTCTCCGGCAGATTGTCTGTTTCTCCAGAACAGTCTGGATACTATTGTTAGATGGTGTACACAGAATGGAATTCATTTGAATCTGGATAAGTGAGCTGTTGTAAGCTACTCTAGATGTCATAGACTCTACAATTTTCATTACGCTGTGAGTCAGGCTATTGTTCCTAGGCACTCGTCTGTGATAGACCTGGGCGTGCTGTTTGATGCAAATTTGTCGTTTGCAGACCACGTGTTATCCGTACGAAATTCTGCGATGAAATCCTTAGGATTTCTCATACGATCCTGCCTTGCTAAAAGCATTATACTATTCGCTTGTCCGTACTGGGTTGGAGTATGCTTCCATAATTTGGTATCCTATGGTATATTAAAGTAAAGTCAAAGACTTATTAAAGTAAAGTCAATTAGTTAGCTTTGCCTTGTACGCTAGCTTTAGTAGATTGAACACCATCTACTGTTTATTAAAAAAAAATGCAGGAGACAATAAGTACGGTACTACCATTCCCTTGCCATCTCCTTGCGAAGATATTAAGACCTAAAGCATCAAAAATATTTTTCATAGCAACCCTAATATCTACCTATCAAAAATTATACGGGATTTCTTCCATTGTACGTTCTGCCTTCCTGTTTACTATACGTCAATTACCATACAATCTCAGCGGTAAACGACCTCCTCGGCAATTCTAATAAATGTTTACGATCGTCAGGATGGCGGTGAATGGCTTAAGAGATCGCGTACTAATGTTTCATTTCGGGGTATTCAGTATCTAAGGTCTCTGCGATCCAGATAAACGTTATCGTTGCAATATAGAAATCGACCAGATTTGTATAATTTTGTTTTTGAAACGGGAAGAGAAGCCGTAGCTATGACGCGTCTTCACCGAACCGTCCGGAACGGCGCAATAAGGCGCCCTCAGTCTTCATCTTCATCTTTATCCCCTTATGCCTCCCCCGTATAACCATCGCCGGTTGTAGCGGCGCTTGTCACCGGAGCGAAGTAATGTATTTTATGGCGCATTAGGAGAAAGCGAAGTGTAATACGAGAGCAGTATCAGCTATAATAAAGATTAAACATAAACTTCTGACGTGCTGTGATCCATTTTGGAGGCACCCCCAGTAATTGTCGACGCTACAAGGATAATTACGGTGGCGTGAAGCAATTTCTGAAATATAATGGGCGAAGATTTGCTTTCTCTCGGGCGTTCGCGAACGATACCATAGCAATTCGTCCGAAAAGTTGGGTTGATCCCTTTGGAGAAAGGGAAGGAGGGTGTGGAATAGACGGATGAATGCGAATTTGTAAAGCTTTCTCTTCGGAAGTTCTGAGGCAGCTACGCCTTCGCTATATTCTTTTGTCGTGAGCTAGCTGAGCCTTAATTAAAATCGCTTGGTGTGCTTTTGAGATGGATCTTTTTTGTCTCGGTTCTTGGACTTCCTTTCCAAAGATTTCGATAATACTTTAAGTGATTTGCAACAATGTCGGTTCATTAACATTAATGCAGATTATGCTACACTTCAATGAATTTTATTTTAGGGTGATTATGCTACGAATATATTCAAGATTTCTTTTCTCGATTTCTCAAAGGATTGACAGTTGACCAATAATATTCGTAACGTAAGTGCCATAATTGGTAGCTGGAGTAAACCTGCAAAGTGGGTTGCTTCAGTTCCGATTTCATTTAGTATTTTTTATTATGGCGGTTTGTAAACAGCTAATTTTGTCATCTACCGCATCTCAATCTCTAAGAGGTTCTATCCTTAAAACCATCTTCCCTCAGTCCTCTCTTCTCTATGAATTCTTTAATTCCTTTTCTCAACTCCTTCTTGGTCTTACTTTCTTCCTTCTATTAGCAGGCTTTCATTTCCAAACCCTTTGTGGTAGTTTGTCCTAGTCCATTCTCCTCATGTGGCGATACCATAATAGTTGTTTCCGTTCTATTTCATGTATTACTGATGTGTCAACTTGGATTGTTTCTCTTATCGTTTCATTTCTTTCGTGGTCCAATAATATCCTCTTACAATAGCGTCTCCAGTAAATCATCTCCCTTGACATTAGTTTGTTTTCCATCTTCTTATTTAGGGCCCACACTTCACTTCCATAGGCAACACCGCCTTCAACAAAACAGTGGAGCATTTGGGTTTTGTTTTCTGCGAAATATTGTCATTCCACGCTACAAGGTATAGTGGTCCAATCATAGTTTTTTTTCCTTTATTATTCTCATTTGGTGAGTAGTGTAATTGGTTCATAGACATTTTGTACAGCTTCGGCAAGTTTTTCTCTTACCTCATGAGGGCACATTAGTGATACCCTACTTTTAAGAGCTCCATTGGTTCCTTTGACTTATTGGCTTCAATGCGCCCGCATTAACTAGCAAATGAAACATTAACTTCTTGGGAATGCATGGACGTTTCAATAAATTCTTATCGCTTTTCACCATACCAGATGAGCATAGTTTTTTGTTGGTACATCTTGTCAAATAAAACAAGAAAACGCTTCATTTTAGAAGAAGGGCTTATCAAAAACGTTACTATTATTATTTGCCGACAATAAAAAACCAATGACAATAATTAATTTCTACAATACCTTCAGCTGTTTGTCTTGTTGCTATGCTAGTCCTAAGCAAATTTTAGAAATTCTACATTGAGGTCTCCTATACAAGATATCTCTCAACAGCTTTTGCCAATTAAAAGAGGACATTGGTCGGCCATAAGTTATTATTACGTCTGCGCCTGTAGTACGTCTTAAGAGATTCGTTTTCAGAATTCGTTATGGAGTAAGGAAAACTACGGAGAAATCTCAACTCTGAGAAGTAGCCCCGGGGTTCGAACCTGGGACCCTGCGAGACTAATAGCCAAGCGCTAAAGGTTCCTAAAAGATGTCCAAAGATGTGACCATGAAAATGATTTATTGAGAGCATTTTTTAAGTATCAATAAATTTACTCAACCCACGTTCAGGTAATATATTAGAAGAGGGTGAAAGTGTAGCATATGGTATAATACTTTTAACGTTATCGGTAGCTTGTAAGCACCATTAGGATGCACTACATTTGTTTAACGTTCTATAATTTCTTGTAATTTTGGGTTACGTTTGAAGGAATAAGACTCGAAATTTTTGTGCTGACTACTGTTTTTGATCAGCTCCAACTCAAAACATTAAAATTTGAATTCCAATAATGATTTTTCAAGATATTCAAATATTAACTTTAGTATTTCCTTATATCTTTACTAGCAATTCATTTTGCTTTAGTTCGTAACTTAGTAGTATTAAACTGGATGTTAGTGAATATAGTACTCGGCGTACTGGATATACAACACTTCCATTTAAATTCAGCAATAATTTTATATAAAGAATTGATAAAAAAAAAACAACCCAAAACAATGACATTTTTAGGGAATGATTTTAAGTTATCGCACTAATACATATATCCGACATACTGCCTACGTTACTCTACAACGATGGAAACGTCGTATAGAGAACGGCAACACGCCCGTACTTCTTAGGAAAACTTCCAAGCGGATTTAAAGTAGATATACCGGGTAGTCCGTGAATGAGAAACTTCAACATTTAAACTTCCAAAGCGGCGAACTTCCAGGGACGCGGTCCTAACGTTTCCCGTAAATACTTAGCCGACGCCCGAAGAAACTAAGTGTGTGCTTTATGAAAGGCGTCTTTTGATTGCGAAAACAATCCTACGAATTACGATAACACGCGAACCCAGAAAGGGGGGATTGTTTTGAACTTGTCGATTAAATACGTCACCTTAATTTAATGATAACAAGACTAAGATGAGGATAGCTTTAATTAACTTTCATTGTTTATAGTATACTAAAGGATATGGAAAGGTAATATCAATGAAAAGAAGCACAATATTACTATCGAAATAAAAAAAGGCATGGGGAATGTGGAAAATAATTATGTGAATTCAGATGTTTAGAGAGTGAATCGATTGGTAATAATATACAACAAATGTATATTATATTCTTTGTAGTAGATACCATATGTTACTTGCGAGATGACGAGCATCGCTATCAATTCAAATTTTAAAATATACGGACCTATGTATTATTATAAAGTTTTCTAAATTTCCATACAGAGTATGGAAAAGAAGATTTTTCGATTATAAATAACCATTCAAAAGATTTAAGGAAACTAGTACGTTAAAGGATCTAAAAAGCAAGCACACAACCACAAATATGCCCTCATTCTCAGTAATTTGACATTCCAAACATCACCATATTTACAATTTTGCTTAAAATTCTCTATTTAAAGGTGTACAACATTCAGATAACTCAAAGACTAAAAAGCCTTCTGAGGCCATAAAAAAAAATGGATATTATTTCTTTTTTCGACAATATCAACTTTTGCAGTAATGCAGATTTTCAACTGGGTGAATCTGTAAACAAACAAGAAATTTACGAGAAATACTGGGAAAACCGTTGCATTCGCAAAAGGTGCTTGTCTGGTATGGATGTAGGCTGCGGATAAGGCCGTCTTCCTTCAAAATAAAAATGGTAATGCTGTTAATATTATTTAGTGCTCCATATCGAAACATGATTACAAATTTGCCAAATCAAGACATTTGGATTGCTTCCTTTGAGGTTATTTCAAGCAAAAGGGTTATGCTAGCAATTTAGAAACAATCGAACATCCTAGGAAGAATATTATTAACGTTACCGGTGAAATTGAAAAGCAGTTATACCAAAATGTTATTGAAAAGGTTAGTAAAAGAATGGAAACCAGCGGTACACTATTAGGAGGTCACTTATACGACAGTGTCCCTTATTATTACACCGCAACCTTTACACTACCATTTGAAATAAAAATATTGTTACATTTTAAATAATTTGAGTGTTTCGTTATAGATTTAAAAGTACTCTGAACTTGAAACATCCTTCACCTTCATTTAAGAAATAGGTGTACCTAGTTCATATCTGTACGTCACCTTTCAAAAACCTCTAAAGCGACGAAGATGTCACCTCATTTAGAAGTGTCGCAGTTGGCATAAAGAAATCTTGGATAATCCACATTTTTTTAGTTTGTATTTACTTTTGGGATTCTATAATACTTTTTAACACTTTTCTCTGATGTCAAGTTTGTAATTGTCACCATTCGTAGTAATTTTGAACAGGTCGCATATTCTAAGCTGGAAATTAGTTAGGTTGATGATAAGTTTTAAGGAAACCAGAACTGTTTCGAAGCGAAACGTTTATAAGGTACCAAATATTGTAAAAGAAAAATCAAAGAATAGATGACAATCTACTCTTAATGGACATACTTTTTTAATCAGTCAAATGTGCAGTTTTTTTTGCAATTCTTTAGTTTTAATAAACAGCTCTAGCAAAAGCCAATTTTTCTTCTTTAAAAAGTTAAAACGTGTAAATTGGCTTATTCTGTAGTGTTAATGACAGCGTTTAAGTGTGAATCACATAGTATTTATATATGCATCCATGCAAAGTCTTTGTACCTCAAAATGGGCAACATCTTTGAGAGCGACAAAATTATTGCAGCTAGCTTAGGAACCCTTAAAAGATGAAGATTTCTATCTAATCATTCCATCTATGATGAAATCTGGTTGTAATGTTCAGAAGACGGATCACAGCACCAACTTTTTTAGCATCACATGCAAAATATTGCAGAGCTTACAAAAAGATGAAAGAACTTATCCGAGAGCACGTGTAAATATCTACTGCATAGGGTGCTTCAGGAAGAAAAGGAGGTACTTGAGGCGTGTATTCAGAAGACGGAAATCAAAAATATAAACCAAATTTAGCAAATGATTTCGAAAATATTGTTTAAACGTACAGTACCATCACTGCTTGCTGATTGTGCTATTAATCTTTAAATTATTGGACAAAAATAGTAACACGCCATTATTTCCATAATGACTGAGAATCGGTTTTGAAGATGTAGATTGTTATTTTGACTTTCGGAATATATCTTAAGAGTACTTCTCTCTTTTTTTGAAACATCTTATATATTTACCATTCAAACGTTTGGGAAATTCCATGTTAATTTAAAGAGTAATTGCACTATTATTTGCGAATCTTCAGATACTTACAAATTTACGGAACTCGGTGAAAGAATTGGGAACGTACATCTAGAGAAGAGGAGCTGTGGGTTCGAATCCTACCGGATACGGTAAAATTTTTAATTTAATGAATTAATTAATTTAGATGTTAGTAAAACCTAGAAACTGGAAATTTGTAAAAAAAACTTTGTATATATACTAACTCAAAGTAAATTGATGCTTCTTTTCTTGTTATTACAGCTAAATAAATGATACGTAATACATTTTTGTTAACGGTTGATAGTGCAAGCTGTAAATTCAAGTACATAAGTAAAACGAGCTCTACCCAAACATCAAACGTAAACTTTACGTCCATTACACGCCTTCCATTATATTTAATAAATAAACTTCGTCTGGAACACAAGCACCATTTCCTTCAAGTTGAAAAGAAAACTATCTTGTTCTTCTTTCCCATCAGATACTTAGTTGCGCCGAGGAAAAAGCGTAGAGTGGAGACCAAAGCGTCCGAGAACAATATCGGCTACAATTGCGGAGTGAAAAAGGAGCAAGTTAGTTTTTAATCTGCTAATGGAGCGACATACTCAATTCCCACGGCGGTAATGTGATGGAGCTCTCTTACGAGCGGTACGCCTTTCGAAGGCGTTTGGTTCTCAATTTCCCGAGCTTTTCAAAAGCGAATGAAACCTCGGGGGTCGCCGATAAATTTCCCTTTTACCGTTTTAAATGGAGCGCCCTCCTTCAACGGTACCGACTAATAACGTAACGATAGAATTTGTCGGGAGTTAACCCGATAACGTGAAAAGAAACGATTAGGAATGGAAAAGCGGTGGATTCTTCGCGATTTTCGAGCTATGAAATTTAGATGCAATGAAAGAACGAAGCTATTGTATATCGATATTGCACGGTTCATGCTGCGTTCTTTCTTACAATTTAATTTCGTCATATACTAAATTTGAATTGTCAAATTGAGCGATAAACAATGCGATTTTTTTTTGAAAAACAAAAAAATAAAAAATAAGAAGAAATTCAGGACACAATGTTTCGAGAATGCGTAGGCCATACCGTTTATTGAGTTACCGAATATGTCACGTGTTAATAAACAAATGTAAAATTTAATCTGCTTGTATTTTTCTTAATAACAAAAACGCAAAAAGTAAAAGTCCAACAAGAAGAAGAAATAAAAAAATCACCCTGATTTAGATCAAAATCTAAGTTCTAATTTTATTCAAATGATTTAGATCAACTCAATCCATTTGGTTCAATACTTTTATGTCTTTTACTACCTAAGTTATACCTAGAAACTTAATATTTTGAGGATGTAATATAACGTGAACAGCGCATCTTTAGAAAATAGATTCCACTGTATTGGATATTTTACAAGAAAAATGGCACAGAAGAAAATCTCCTTTTTAAATGGAGCATCCTCTATATTTCAACAATAATAAAAACCTCAACTATACTCCATTTATTGCCAGGCTATGTAAATAACCTGTTTTGTGGTTTTCAAATAACTGTTTCGTTTAAAAAATTAAAAAAATTACATATCCCGAAAAGCGTATTCCTACGTCCAAATGTTTTCAAATTTAGCAATAAAGTTTGTTGTGTATGTACATTGATTGAGATCGAGTGAATATGTCAGTAAATTGCTTTCATCACTAGATGTAGACTGTATGGTCATTGGATAAGCATTGACTTTACCAATTTAAAAATAATTTTTCTCACTTCTGTTGAAGGGAACACTCTGTATATGATGAGTAGAATCCATATTAGGTTTCCCTATACCTATTTTTAGTGCATTCTTCAATAATGCAGAACACGTAAATTCCAAAGTTGTTAATAAAGTTAATTTATTTGATGATCAAGTTAAATGGTTAACAAGAAATGGACCAAATAGCAGATTCTCAAAGTATGGAAAAGTATACTGTATAACGTTCGTTTTATAAAAAGACGAATTATTATAAAGATAATGTGTAAAGATAATTTTCATACTGGGCGAAGCAGAAAGTTATCCCTTTTTAGCAAGTAGGGAACATCAAGAAAAATAATTTTTGAAAATCTAATGACGAGGTTTATTGAAACGGGAAATGTCCTTTACAAGGAATGTGAAAGAATTAAAATGGGGAATAAATTACAAAGAATGAGTTGAAGGTTCTGTTGGGAGTTACTAAAGATCTAAATACAAGTCAAAGTATAAGTAAGAACTTTAGTTTTGTAACTGACAAGGAAAGATTCCCGAGTGTCAAATTCAGTTTTTGAATGAAGTATGTGGACTTACATCCAGTGAGACAAACAAAAGCTGCATCTGATACCATATCATTTGGCGATTTCAGTTATGTACTTCAATAAAATTTAATTAACCAATTTAATATAATTAGTACGAAGTAAATTGTACTACCTAAACTATATGGAGTGCGTGGCATAAGATATAAATTCTTATGTTAATATCATCTTTCGAACACCCTGTATAATTGAAATGGTTTAAAATCAATAAAGGATATTAAAAAAAATTAGCAACTTGCGTTAATTGCTTTTCTACATTACTATAATCAGCTCTGTAACACCCTGTACATACCATATTCACGTGTCCTGAAAGACCTTTCGATATGGTACAATATTTGCATTTAAATTTTTGTTGTATCTATTTCTGTTCAATAATTAAAACAAGAAAGCTGAAGTTGACACACGTGAACCTTTCTTTGTGAGTCAATGACAAGCTACAAAAAAGTCCTTATTTCTTTCCTAAAGTGTTGCTCTCACACGACATAACTCTTCACAAAAATGAGCACGACTTTAATCCTTACGCTGATAAAAATCCTAGAATTTTGCAACAAGTAGATCTTTTTTATAAGACATCCAGTATATCCCAATTTTATAAAAATGTATATTTAACATTATTTTACATACCGAGTAAGAAAAGACGAATGTGCTATTGCTGTACCCTGAATCTGTGTATGTATATAAATAGAATTTTGAATTGAACTTCCAAATTTACTACTCCAATTTTACTTCTAATTCTTTTTTCTTCGAGAAATATATAGGACTATATCTAAAGAAGTAGCAAACCTAACTCAAGAATAAAGTGTTGGGTAAGCATTTCAACAATTAGAGAAAATAAAATGCAGTACATACTTTTGATGCAATATCTTCATCAGCCAAGAATTTACTATTACTTAGACAATATTCAAAATAATACAAGACGATAGTAGTATTTGTTAGTGCTCTTACATGTGCAAAAGCAAAAAAACCCTAACACTATTTCCGATACCTTCATTTCCTCACTACCGAACGTGAACACGATTAAATCTATCCCCTTCTGCAAAATCGATATCCAATATACAACCCCATTCCTTCTCCTATCTCGGAATAATACAGGAGGCGTATATATAGGTATACCGAAGCATTAGCGGCGGCATTACATCCATTAGCAAAGAACAATAACTGATAACACCGCCGCTAAGCCATGCAGAAATTAGATTATTCGGAAACCGGAGGGCCAACGACGACGACGCCGTCGAAGACCCGGTTTCGATAAAATTTCTGAGACGGTTTAGATTACCGCAAGATGGCGCTTAACCCTTAAATGTGCTCAATCCGGTATAAATCTAATATAAGGCAGCATCGAATCTCGGTCGAAGAGGGTGGGCGTTCGCCCTTTGTACTATAGGCCCGAAGACGGTTCGGCCATCTCGTGCTAGATAATTGAACCCTTATTGGCGGTACGGAAAGAACAGCCGATGGCTTCGATCGGTTGTCTTAAGCTCGGTCAGGGTTGAGAGACCGATTTGAAAAAAAAATCCCTGCGGATTTTTACGGGGAAAAGGTTCCTTGGGCGAAACGTTGATTAGAAAATCGCTAACAAGGGATATAAGAGGAGAAAAATGTGTTTTTCAGTGACTTTCTCGAGAGGTTTTTGTTTTGGTTTCCTTTTATTTGTTCGAAATTAAAATATCTAAGTGATCCGTCTAAATTGATTTGAAATCCAAATATCTCCATAAAAAATTGCAACTTAACGTATTCCTTCATTTTTAACAACGCTCTTAGGGTAACTAAATAAAATTTCTTAGCAAAACTAATCCAATAGCAATAAATATTCAGATTATTAATTATTAATTAAATGTTCTGAACCAGAAACTACAGAACCGCAAAGCATCTACTGGAAACAAGCGGAATTATGAGATGCTTTACAAATTTTACAGAATATTCTCGCGAATGTGCGATGCATTTTGTCTGCGGAAAGATTTATAGACAGATTTACAATTTTGAACGTCTTAAATAACGGAGCCGCTAAAAATGATAGAAATATATCGGCTGAACGAGGTCTTATTGGGTCGAATAGAAGCGTCTTGCTTCTTGTAACGTGCGCATATACATAGTTCGGATACATTTATTACCAGTCGCCGATGCAAAATTGCATACTCTAAACTTTACGACCTCAATATGTCAAGCTTCGTCCGTACGAATTTCCTATCGTATTACCCTGAATGCAAGGATATTGATTCTATAGACTTATTTCTTGTGATCAAGTTGCAGAATATGATCGCAAATAATGTTAGGTGGTATGGAAAAGTATTATTGGTAAAAAGAAACCAATGGATTACGTGTAGCTTATTACGCAGATTGATTACATTATTTTGGAAAAGGAACTCCCATCTTTTTTAGGAACATAATTTAGTGACATGCATATTTCATATATAAAACCATTAGCTTGAAAGGTTTGGGAATACTTAGGAGTGACAACTGAGGTTTGCCAAAAATGGCAGCTTAATATATTACTAATGAAATCTTTTGTAAATATGAGGAAAAAGGTTTCGGGATAACTTGGCTAAAATATAACGTACATATTAATATGGTAAAAGATTCACAGGTATAGCAGTAAACTCCACTCACACAAATTAATTAATTATGCGGAACGCAGCGTTTCGAGAGCACGTGGGCTCCCATTGTCAACCGTGTTACCTGACGACAATGGGAGCCCACGTGCTCGAAACGCTGCGTTCCGCTAATTAATTAATTTGTTTGAGTCGAGTTTACTGCTATACCTGTGAATTGTACAACCACACAGTCCTTGCAATCGTCATTTGGTAAAAGTTCCTTAGTGAAAGCTGGGTGATAGCAGCAGTTAAAATATGTATTGGAAAAAGAAAAAAAAACCTACATCAGGCTGTATATATTTTGAATACTGACGTCATCTTTAGTTAATATTTAATCGTAGTAAGACTTGAGTTACAATTATTTGCTTTAGTACAATTCCTCTCTTGAGGAAATTTTTTAATAGCCCTGAAAACGATGGCAAATTTTAGTCGCACTAAGAGAAAACGTTTGGAGAATCATCTCCTTTCCAATTGGAAAGAATTTCGAAGAAATGTCGAAATGCCAATATGAAAAATAAAATCAAGATATTTTAATGTGAAATTAAAACTACATTTGAAACATATACGGAAGTAGTACATTGGAACAAATAAATTTCCTCCATTTACGAAGCAACTTTCAAATTATCACATCCCAGAGATAGGTCCAAAAATTGTCTACAGACTTTGTTGATGAACGAACAGGAATCTTATTGGATTTGCATAAAGTTAAATTTAAATTAATATTAATAAAAGCCAATATACAAAGTATTAGCCACTTCTGACCTGTTAAGACTAAGGTTCATCGAGTTGAAACAAAGCCATGATGAATCAATCTTTCATTGGATTAAGAAGAATTCAAGATTATTGCCCGAAAATATAAGACATTCATTGTTTTCTTTTAAATATATTTCTGGCATCACCACAATGTCAAAAGATCTATACATAACAGGATTATACTCAGCCAATAATAGCTGTAAATTTGGGTATTAATTAAAAAAGGACTTGAAAAAAAGAAGTTTTTATTACATTTATGGACCTAAGAACGACTTTTGATCCAGTTTTAAAAAAGCATATATGAAGGTGTTTGGAAGAATTTAATGTGCAAGAAGAAAAACAATTAAGATTATCAAAGCGTATCTAAAGAAGCTAAGGGATAAATACAGGTGAGTGGAAGAAGATCTAGGAAATTTAATTTGAAAAAGGGGATGGAACCCCAGTCTAAATCCGATACTTTAATTTGGGTACAAAGGATACAAAGGGAACAAGCATCTTGACCATGGTTGATACCCACCTCCTCCTTTGTATAAACATAGCGTCAGTGTGGTTCATATACTATAGTTAATAGAGTTAGAATATACAGAGTATAAATTTTAACGAATAACAATAGTTATGATGCGCTTATAAATGGATGATAAATTAGCGGTAATCTTTGCATTTACATATCCATCCTTCGCTTTTTCGTTATGTGGATTTTCCCTTTTCTCCATTAGTATGCTTTATGTATCAGAAACATGAAATTGTAGCAATATTGAAGCTGTTAGCTGGTTCAGATTTCTTAGAGTTTTAAATAACACAAATAAACTTGTAATTGGATTAGAGTTTATTTTATCCAAATTCGTAATATCGTAAAAGCGATATATTAAAGCAAAGATCCTGTCGAAAACCTATTTTATTTTCTTAAGCGTTTGTTTATCCTGGGTATATGTCAGATTAAAATTAATATTTACAAAATTTCCAATTAAGTCCAATAAACATGGTAAAACAAGCAGCAACCATTATTTGTAGATCATATGCGCAGTTCTCGCCACAGATAAACTAGATTCAGACTATCACAGCTCTAGAGACTTTAGGTTGGATTTCATGAAAGTAAAATATAGTAGGCAACGTTATACCCATTACAACAGTCCTCAACTCAGCCGAACATCTATCTCCGTCAGAACGGCAAGGCTTATAATACCGGACAAAGCCGCACACCGACGCAATACACGTACACACCAGGGTAAAGCCATCACATCCGCGTTTCTCGAACCCCTCCACCGTTGTAGTCCGTTTTTCCACCAAGAACTGTCCGTTCCCGTATGCAAGATCATTTTTTATTTCTACGCAAGAGGCTTGGGGGATCAGAGCGTTTCCTATCGCGAAGGGAAAGAAGACCGCCGCCAACGCCGCAGAGTTAGGTCACCCAGGGGATGATATTTCCGGTACGGCCGAATTGTATCGGATTCCACGGTGAGCGCCCTGACAAATAACAACCGGCCTCGTTTATCCGGCGGTATTCCCGACGCAAGCGCCCTCTTCCTACCGCGCTACACCGTCGTTTGTATCAATTTTATTTCCTCTCCCATTTCGTCGAACTTATGGTAGCGTAGCCGACAGGGGATGGGGAAGGGTATTATTATCGGTAACGATGGTGGAAATAGATGTCGCTGCAATAACTTATGTATGTATACACACGCGGAAGGTTTATGGTTATATGCTATTTTTCACTTCGAGGGGTCGATGAAGTGTTATTGGATAATATTTCTATTCGGACATTTCGGTTTATGGATTGCAAGGAGAAAGTCCTGCTGAATATAGAAAATTATATTTCAACATCGAAAGGATAAGAAAACTTTTCTGAATGCAATATTAACAAAAATACTTTAAATGAATGAACCAGTAATTCCCATACGCTAGCAGTACAATATACACAGGAAGGTTACACAGGGAAAGTCATTAAATATGGGGAAGCTGAAAACAGCAGTGAGGTCTTTCCATACCTATCGCTAGGTGTCAGCACAATCCAGCTTAATGATATTCAAGTGACAGTTGCAAAGAAATATCCTTCTTCACACTTAACAAAGAAATGAAATGTCAAATGCTCATTTTCTCAGCATAAAACATCTCAAAAGCAACAGTACGTTTTCTCCTCTGTCTTGCATCAATTGATTTTAAACCAGTAGTCAGTAAAAACTTCGAGGGAAAGTCATTGAATAAGTCACAAGCTATTGTGGGAAAGCTGGATATGGAAGTGAGCTATTTCCGTACCTGTCACTAGGTATCAGCTCAACTCTGCTTTATGATACTCTAGTAACAGTTGCTACAAAGAAATTTAAGGTTGTGCCCACAGCTGGTAAGGTCATGCTTACAGTGTTCTGGGATTCTCAAGGAGTGCTCCTATCCCATTTCTAGCATAGAAATGAGAACGTGACTGCTGGATCATATTGTAGAGTTTTCTTATTGCTTCGGAGTGCAATACGACGAAAACGTCCGTATTCGGCCCACTTAACTCAGTCGAGAATTGTAGAATTAGGTTGGGAACTTTTTGAACAGTCCCGATCTAGCCGTAAGCGGCTGTCTTCTGTTTGGTGATAGATCAGGGGTGATAACGATGTTCAATAAGAGATACACACGTGATCCAGACGGCAACCCAAACACTTTTATGTAGCAGGCATTGGGGCATTGATAAAGCAATGAGATGAGTCTATTAATGTAGATCAAGACTTTGTTGGAAAATAAAACTTGTTTTTGGCTAACTATTTCTCTAACTATTTTTATAATTACTTTTTGTCACCTATTTACTGACTTTACCGCGTAAATTGAGTAAAAAGCTATATGTGACAATACTCTTCTTAGTTGAAAAACTTACTACTAAAATGTACCATGCTTCTTTGCGACCTCCTGAAAGCTTGGCCATCGATTAATAAACGTTAGGAATTATTTGTTAGAAGAAGCTAAATTCTAGAGTGATCTTCAAGCCATTTCTCTATAGATATTGCCCTTTCGTCATCAGACTCTATTTTAATAAATGTAATTAATATCATCCAGTAGCCCACATCAAGAAACTCCCAATAAAACAAGAAAATATTTTAGAGTCACATTCAATAAAATTCGGCAAAACAACAGCACAAATCTTTTTAGAAAATATAAGTTAATTCCAGCATCATCGAACAACCAAACATTAAGAACACGTTTAAAATACGAGACAGAAGCCAATAAAACATCTAGGAAACCCAGGGAGATACAGAATAAAATGCAGTTCATGTCCAAAATCCTAAAATCCTATATAAGACAACAAAGAGAAAGGCGGAAATTAGCAATAGCTATGCACTAAGATACAGGACTTTGTTTTGATATACAAAATCACCATTAGGTAGACTAAAACTTACACAAATTGTAAAATTCTTTACCAAATGGTTTTGGATCAGCCAGTTACCTGAATACATTGGAACAAGTTATTGATAAAATGAAGTACACCTGCTGTGTTATACATGCACAATGGTACTACTGCTCATTGTGTGGGTGTAGTCAGAGAAACAGCCCATTGACTACATCCGGAGGGAATTTCGATTAAGAACTCTGCGGAGAACATTGCCACTTGGAGTATTTTGACTAATTTAAATACAACATACGTATCAACGAAAACCAAATTCATACTTTTTGCAGTACAGACATTCATTTCCTGCTCATTCAGCTGCCACTATCGACAATTTCAAAATTTGCACCTCATTTCGTTGTTCAGGTTGTCGCAAGTCATTCTGTGTAAACCCTGCTGTTGCCTTCACGTTAAGGTAATCGATTCAAGTCCGTATTGAAAAGAACTACGATGTTAGGGATCGTTAAAAAACGAAAAGTAAATGCCGAAGCCGATCGGTAATGATTTTAATTGCGACAATAAACTAACGTGACGGGTTTATTCGTTCAATACAAACGGAGGAGCTCGACGTGAATCTTGAGTAATCGAAAGGAAAATGGTAAGTGAATAATAATAACAACGCGATAGTTCCCTAAGCATCGTGCGTACTGAATAGGTATTAGTCATAAAATATCGTTTGCAACAACTTTTAAGTTGTTAACCAATCGAAAGGAACGGATTATTGCGTACGTATGTATCTATTCCGCGCGTTTGACATCTGAAAAACGTTCTAGCAGGATTTATATGCCAATTAAAATTAAATTAGTAACGATTCTATTCATACCGGTGACCGATAGAAATGTTGTAAGTGTACAGAAGTATTTTTTTAAGAAGCGAAATCGTGCGCATGGTTTGTAAATTGCGTATTGTTCGATTTAACCTATACGTAGATCTTTTTCGCAATTGAATTAGATGATAGAATGTTATTGAGTCAATCGGGTAAATGATACTTTATTTTTGAGAGAGCTAAAAATGCTTAACGATGTAGAAAGGAAATACCTTACAGTGATTTCTCTTGCCAATATTCTTTCGAAGCTGTACAGGTTTATAATATAAAATTAAATTTTGGAAGATTACATGAAATGCTATACCTGAAAAAATTACTGTAAATTTACATTTGTATTAACTTCTACTTTCCCGTATCAATACTGAAATATTTAATGTTTTCATGTAAATCTACATTAAAATTACAATTTAAATTGGTGATGAAAATTATCTCTTTTAATATTCATGTGCCTTATAAGTCTAGATACGTGTGTTAAAACGAAGATGTTTCACTGTATATTAATTTAAAATGTGATTAACATTTCGCAGTTAACACTACTTTAATTTCAGCATAATTTTTTACGGGGGCTGTTTTTCTTCAACCACTGTAAAACACGCGAGCGGTGGCAGACGGGGATGTCCAGAAGGTGACTGCGCATCTCCCTCACTATCATATCTACCACTTGCAACGTCATTACGCCATTTTCAACTGAATTGCGAGCAGGTAAACATTACCCCTACAATTGATTCTCTTATTTTGTTATTTGCACTTGTCTTGTTTTTATAAGCTATCGGAGGTTAAAAAAACAGCCTTCGTATTTATTTTTCAGGGAAAATTATTTAAATTCTTAGCATCAAAGGTAACTGTTTCAAACCATAGAAACTCTTATGTAGTTACTTTTTGTTAGTCATAATTTAATTAATTTGTTAATATTGACGTTGAACTTTATTTTTAGTGGTTTTTAATTTAGGTGTGAGCGTATTTGTCGAAAGAAAAACTTATTTTTTGCTTCATTAATGCTGCGTTTGAATGAGTGATTACCAACGTTTTCACTTAGGCTTGTTGTATGGGTTATTTCCATCGTTTGTGGAACTTACGTCAATCGAAGTTTCGGCAGAGTGTCTACCGTCATCTTCAGAGTAGCCCTGATAAGGGTTGTTGCATCATTCATTCAACGTCTCGTATGTGAATTGAATTTGACTTATTTTTCTCGAATTTCGTACTCCAATGCACTTGACCACTAAGCTAATAGAGTACGAAATTCGAGAAAAACTAATCAAATTCAATCCCCACACGAGACGCTTTCACAAAAAAAAGATAGTCAGACAAAATTATTGAACGAATGATGAATCTGGCAAGCAAGAGTCCTTATCAGGACTACTCTGAAGACGACACAAGACACACTGCCGAAACTTCGCACTATGTAAGTTGCACAAACAATAGAAATAGTCCAAACAACAACTCACTTGTCATGTTAACTTTTTTCAAGTTTATTAGTTTCCTTCTATCCACCTATCAAATAGTATAACCTCTCTCTCTTTCATTCCTACTTTATTCCCCTTGAGTTTTCCTTTTCTTACAATTTGTAATTTCCTGTCACTTTTGCTTTTAACTTCCTATGCATAGGAAGCCTTATTATATTTTTATTTTAAAACGTCTCGATAGAGAAAGAGCGAGAATTAGTGCTTTATTCTATCCAAAGAGAAATCAGAACGTTTTGATTCTTGCTTGTTTGTCCAATACATAACCCCGTTTAGCTTTTATTTTTAAATGTCAGATTTTTTTATAATAACGTTTTAAAATAAAAATACAATAAGGCTTCCTGTGAATAGAAAGTTAAAAGCAAAAGTGACAAGAAATTACAAATAGTAAAAAAAGTTAATGTCAAGGGGAATAAAACAGGAATGAAAGAGAGAGAGAGAGAGAGATTATTCTAGACAGAGAGAGAGAGAGAGAATGAAACTAATAAGTTTGAAAAAGTTGGCAGCTAGCTAACGAGTAACCTAATATGAAAATTAAAAACATTAAAGGACAATGAACCACAAACATGCATATTCTTTATGCATCACACCCAATGGCGTGAGAAGGATAATCTCCTGAAAAACAAAAGCGAACAAATACAACTTCGATTTCATTAATATACTAGATTCATCTCCACATTTTGAATAAAAATTAGAACATGATCCAAGGAATTTAGCTGTTGAGTTTCATACGAAATCTGGTTTACATTTTCTGCATATCGCTCCTGTACCAATCATAAAATCTCAAAGATCGCAAGGCTTGTGTGGTTGTATAATTGACAGGTGTTGAAATAAACTCCACACCACACCAATTAATAATTTATTCGGAATGCAACGTTTGAAGAGCACATGACCTCTCATTGTCAACTAATCAACGTCATTGTTAACTCGGTTGATAATGAAAATCCATATGCCCTTGAAACGTTGCATTCTGAATAAAGTATTAATTTATGCGGTGTGGAGTTTAGTGCGATACCTGTGAATGTATGCAAATCTGACTTTGGCATCGTGCCAATGAAACCTTCATTATTGTTAAAACCGCGTATTGGTTTAATTAATAAAATCGTATATTTAAAAAAGTAAACTTTGATTAACTCCCGCTGGAAACAAACAACACTATAAAAAGCCTCAAAGTTAATATTTCGAAATTTAAGAAAAACACGCTAATTATAGTTAATCTAACACTCCTTAGAGACCAGCACCTAAATAACTGAGTACAAATATTTTTCATTTAATTCCTGCGACGATCTTTCCACCGATAATTTTCCCTGCAACACTCCAATTTATTTTTATACCACTACATAACCGAAGTGACCGTAATTACAGAATATTCCATTATACCAACCTCAAAAAAGAAATAGACCTACCGCATTCCTCAATTTTCGCCTCCGTCCAATCGCCTAAAACGAAAGCGACCTATAAATATTCAGCGTGCCCCTCGATTGAAACGGCCTCTCCCACTTTCGACCCCCCCGGTTCGTGCTCCGCCTAAACCGTCATTATTGAGTATTAGTTTACGATTATGGCCGTCTCCGATGTAGACGACATTCATTGCAAAATGGATTATGAGTTCGTAAAGTTTTACGATCTCCGGTCGACATTCCGGTGCCACGATCACCTCCGCCGCCCACCCAACCCCGCGTGCTCGCCCGTAGACTCGCGAAAGCGAACGAATAACATGGGAAGGGCGACCTTTATGCGGTCCGCTGAACGTATGGGGTTCGGATCAAGTACTATGTAGATTGTAGGTGGATCTTTATGAGTTTGTAGACTTTTCTTTTTACGAAATTTAATATAAATAGAAGATTTTTTGACAATAATTTGTGGAAATACAAGTAAATTGATTATTTTTGATAACTTGATAAAGTTGCGGTAATTGGTGATATACAACCATAGTAACCATGAATTATTAGATATACAATGAGGTCGTACGAAATAAATTTCATAAAATCTAACGCCTACTCGGTGTTTTGATATACACCATAGCGAACTAACTATTAGATTGTTTCTTTAATTTATTTAATTTTTTGTAACCATGAAATAGCGACTAGAATTCTACATCAAACAGGGGGAATATGTACAGATTGTGATTAAAAAGAGTATCGATGCCCTTGACGTGATATTGTTAACGATGGATTCTCATAATAACTAGAGTTATTGTTTGGGCTACTTCCGTCGTTCGTTGAACTTGTATAGTCCGACGTTTTGGAAGTCTGTCTACTAAAAGGAATTGTCACAGATAATTCGCTCTTAAAGGTAGAACTTTTGGAACTCGCTAAAAATTACCTTAATAATAATTCGATACCCAATGTAATCGATGAAATGGTAACAGAAACTGATCGTACAATTTTAGGGCTGTCACCGTATGATTGTAATCTAAATCCTATAGAAATGGTATGGGCTCAAGTCAAGGAATATTTAGCTGCAAATAACAAAACTTTTAAATTGCTATAAGTAAAAGGATTAGTTGAGGGACTTCAAAACACACCTCAGTGATGATTCCGAATTGTCAACAAAAAATAATATTTATATTTGAATTAATTGGATCATCGTTTTATAATTGTAATTTTTGCAGCAATTTCAAAAAAAAAACTATTAAAGTATCTCATGTAAGTCTATTTATATGTGATTTATAATATATATTTTACTTTCAAATCTCCCGCTATTATTTAATCGAGTTAAATTTTGGCAGTGTAATACGGACGCCGATAGCAGTGCCATCTACTACATTCTTAAAGTGAATGGACTATAGACGAAGTTGGTGCTGGATATGTCATAAAAGATAACATATACTTGCAGTAGTTTTGTTTAATAGTGTAGGTTTTGGCCATAAAGAAATAATACCCAATACACAGGTATAGCAGTAAACTCCACTCACACAAATTCATTAATTATGCGGAACGCAGCGTTTCGAGAGCACGTGGGCTCCCATTGTCAACCGTGTTACCGACTGAAAGTAAAAACTGTATCACACATACTTTCAGTCAGTAACACGGTTGACAATGGGAGCCCACGTGCTCTCGAAACGCTGCGTTCCGCATAATTAATGAATTTGTGTGAGTGGAGTTTACTGCTATACCTGTGAATTGTACATCCACACAGTCCTTGCAATCGTCATTTGAATACCCAATAGAAAGCATGCATATAATACGATGTACTTTCAAAAAGTTCCTCTTCTCATTTTCGCTACGATAACAGTAGTATCCAAATCTTGCAGCTAGTGGTTTTCAAGTGCCATTACATTTTAAAACTTCTTTTTCCTGCTGTTCAGGAGTTGGATGATTATGACGAGGTAAAACAGGCTGTGGCCTAACCATGCACCCGCTAAGCTAAGGAATGGTGGTAACTAAGTAGACCAGGAGTTTAAGGTATGTGCCAAATGATGTGATTAATAGTCTTATGTTGAAAAAATGCTCCAGGCTGTTTTATTGCCTTCTGAAACTTATATTCTGGACACAGCATGCACATTTTATTATTTCAGAAACGCAGGAGATGACGATCGAAGAAGAATTATAACCCCAAATGAGATTCTGAATTAATTACAGCGCCACAGATTTAATTTCAGCAAATTACCCTCAACCTTCTTTTTATCGCAACTCGTGCGGCGAAATCCTTGCTTAAATTTCTTTACGAAGTCGCCTTCGAATATCGAGAAAAATCACATTTTTCGCAAACGCGACGCTACACTTTAAACGCGCGAAAGCACAAAACTCTCAAATTCCTATTTATTCCGGCAATATGACGCTGTTTTATAAAGTTGACGTATAATGCGCCGCAATATCCTTCCGAAACTTTGTTTCAAAGATCCTCCAACATGTTATTTATCAACTTTATGAATTTAAAAGTTCCTTACTACCACCAGCGTGCGCTACCATACGTCTAACAGGAGTTATTTTGGCTTGCCAGTGTCGCGTTTCGTCTATTTTTCTCGTTATATACCGAAACTAGCTTCGTCTGTACGATACTCAAACGCGATGCATATATGTAGCTTACGTATTGTATATGTAATATGTACGACATGTGACCTGAATCTAATATCTTTGAAATGATGGATGCAAGGTTATGGTTCCTTTTTGTAGATCAAGTCTGGGGGTTTTCAGTGTTTTCTAGGGGAAATTGATATATTATTCTAGTGTTGGCATCGTTATAACTTCTAGGACATTTTTCACCTTTTAGGGAGATTTAATTATGTTACAGTTGGAGCATACTTGTTAAAAAAGAAAACTAGCATCTATTCTTTCCATTTCTGAAAGAGTTACGAATCACTAAAAACGTATGTTTAGCTTAACATAAATAAATAAAAAATATTGCAAATTCAATTTTTGTTTTTTTTCTCTTCATTTAAAAAATTAAAATATGCTGATACGAAATTTAAGGCTCTACTGCTTCATGCCTGGAAAATAATTTTAAACAATTTAGATTGAAAAATTTTACCGTTGGTCAATTGCATTTTGTTTTACTGCACTGCTTAAAGTGGTTAGGTTGGTTGGTGATTTGCTCAATAAGGAAGCAACTTTCTTTACAAAAAGAACAGTTGCTACAGAACCACGTTGATTGATTTTCATATTCTTTCCTAGTGCATTGTTGTTGATGCAAATGTTCATCATTTATCATTATATTAATTTGGTTATAATGGTCTTTTTCGTAATGTTTACAAAACAAATGTATACGAATTTTCCAATTCATTTCTGGAAATTATTAAATTTACACATTGGTACATGTAGTACCTTAATGTTATATACTGAAATGAAGTGTACGATTTCTTACTGATATAGTTAATTCTTTTAGACATGCTTTCTACCAACTGCCAATTCAATCTCTCCTTATCCACATTTTGTTACAATGCTCTATTAATTTCTTTACTAGTGTTACGTTTTTCCAAGAACCATTCCACGGGCGTGCTACTGGATTTAGGAGAATTTCCAGATCATTCCAGAAGTTTGGATAATCTTATGAATATGTATGGGTTGTTGGTTTCCTCTAACCCTTCGATATATCGCAACAAATAATTTTTCAAAACGTTTTAGCATTGTTTTTAATCCATGGCGCTCTTAAAAAAATATAGCTGCCATGGATCTTGTCCTGTAATGCATGGGCCAAATTATTACGGAAGGTAGATGTTTCAGAACGTTATACAACATACTTTTCTTCTCACAGTAGCGATACGACACGCAGCAGCCCAGAAAAAGCTCAGATCTTATTGATCCTATTTATTTTATCGTTTACTTGTGATCTGAATTTGCGGCAGTTGTAAATTTTTTCTTTGACTCGGTGTTATCTATCTTATTTCCAGTTTCTTCTTTATTTTCTAGCAGTGGTTTAAATTATCCTATCCTATATAAACGTGGATCAGTTTGTGATAAAAATTGAAGACTCTGAAGCTCGCGCAGCTTTCTACTGGTGCTTCCTACTTCCTACCTGCGCCAGTAACAAATTGTGAAGTGAAAGATTCTTGCCGAACTTCAAAGATATTTTAGCCTCAGAAAGAACTTGAATTCGAACAATTTGTTGAGGAAAATTCAGAAAAATGTCGAACGAATATGACTAAAAGGTTTAATACAACATTCATACGTACTTGAATTTTTCTAACAGAGAATTAGAATTATCGGTGATTCTGCTGCGTTATACTAGCAATAATTAATTTACGTTTCGCTTAGTTTTTTCCAGCTAATCAAATTGCATGGTCATCAAGATTGTCCGAATTTTAACTCCTTAAAGTTTTTCGTTTAAAATAAAACGCACAAGATTTAAAAAAAAAAATAATTTCTTTACATGCCAGCAAATGTTCTAGAGATCCCTTTATACCTTATATAAAACTTTAATACAAATGTATAGATACCCAATATATTTTATGTGCTTAGGACCTATTTCCATTTCCTCTACTCTCATTCTTCCCACCCCAAAAAGGAGTTGCCCTCAAATAATAAATCCTCCTCGTATTTCTAAAACCAAACCGACATTTTCAATCTTATCGTTTGCATCTCAAATAAAAACAAACAACCCCTCCCGCCTGTTAAAGTCCTCATAAAAACTAATTTCTCCAGATTATCGAAACGTAATTCGCCTTATGAATAAGGCACGATATTCGCGTAATGCAAGATATTCATCTTTCCCCCTAACATCGTTACGGACTTTAATTTCGTTTTCTCCGGAATTTGTTTATTTGTTTGTTTCGTCCGAGAACGTCGTAATATAAACCGTTTAAAATAAAATATAACGAGGCCAATAACGGCATTGAAGACGACGTTTCGTGGATCTTATTATCATTGTCCCGCAAAACATCCGGCCAGAATTTAATAAATAAATCCCTCCGCTCGTTCCAATTTAGTCCGACTTTCCTGTGTGTATGTGTGTGCGTGATTGCCCCGGGATATCATCTCGACGCTCTCGAATTGCTCTGCTTGTACGAGTAAGCTTTTCGAACGGAACGGATAAAATCGGTTTTCGCTCACCTGTACATATAACAAGCGTGTTTCGTAGTTTTAGATTTTAGATAATCGTATTGAGATGTTCAGGAGGTTTAGTATTATTTCAACGCTTTTTTGATGTAATGTTCTCACCTAAAATTAAAATTTCTTTGTGAATTTCTACATTTAATATAAAAAAAAGAAATCAAAAATCTAATAATGTATTTCTAGTTGCTACTTCTACAGTAAATACACATAAAATTCACTTATTTCATTAACAGAAAGGATGGCATAATTGGTATTGATGATTTTTGAAACGTCACTGTTCGAATGTGAATAAAGTGGGGGGTATAATCAATGGCCTAAATGAATAACTATGTAATTTAGTTTGGTAGCCATCGAAACTAGCAGTTTTATTACTTTATTTTAACCAAAATGTTTTAAATAATATCCACATATCGGGATCTGCAAATAAGAACAATCTTCGGTACTATGGTACAGAACAACCCCTGTATTCCTAAAAAGTTACCGTGTGGGTACGGTGTGGCTGTATTCGGATTACTAGCTCCGTATTTTTTCCAAGAAGATGACAGTGCACCTACAGTACGGTGACCGCAACTTCTGAACGGTATTTGGAGATGTTCTAAAATTTTCCACCAGCTAAATTGCAACGACTTGTGGCAGAACAACATACGGTTCCAGCTAATGTGAAGCAACAAGCCATACTGTGCCATACTGCAGCTCTAAAGAACATGTTTTCTGGATGACTTATGTCCAGACATGGTGATTTAAATTGGCCCCCAAAGTCACCGAATTTGACAAAACCTGTTTTTTTTTCTGTTGGGTTATTTGGAGACTAGGATTTTTCAAAATATTACTCAAGAAAGAGCGATAAACCACGAAATGCTGCAAAGAGTTTTCAGTCACAACTTTATGAATGTTTAGAAAAGCGTCGTGGTCATTTAATAAATGTTATTTTCAAGAAATTATTTAATTTTTTAATTTAATTAATCACCCAGTTGCGATTTAACAGTAATCATTCCCGCGTCTCAAGTGGCAAAAAGTCTAACCTGCACTTAGTGCTCATCCTCGTATGCTGATAAACCATTTAAGATGACCATAAAACTGCAACAATTGGTGAACTCATGGATTTCAATATAAAAGAGAGACCTAGCACCGTACATAGACTAATTAAAAACAGGAGTAGAAACTAACGTATTTCAGGCAGAGATTTATGGCTTGAACACACGCGTTAAAAAGATTCTTGAGAAAGGACCCCAATGTGCAACAACCAATATTTTTATAAACAACGAAGGCTCTAGAAAGCCTATAACATTTGAATCTAACCAGATAGATTTAAGTATGAAACCACAATTGAGATATCAGAATCACATTGTGGTAGATTCCAGATCACCAAGAAGTCAAGGGAAATGAGATGGCTGATAAGCTAGTCAAAGAAGCAGCGGATTTGCCATTCATTGGATCAGAGCCTTGTTTTGGTAAACAAAAAAGTCACTTAAAATACGAAATCAATAAATGGAAGGAAGATCGCATCCCCTTATTTTAGAAAAATGTTGGTCGGCAAATAATGCGAAGGCATTTATCTTGTTCTCATCAAAGTACAGCAAAGGGGAACCTCAGACTAAGTAATATTGACATGAATGAAATATCATTTACGCAAAATTTGAAAAAGCTTAAGACCAGTTCCTTTGATTTTTCTATTGTTCATGTCTAAGATATATTTGATGCATTGTCATTCTTAAATGCGAGATGATGTTGCCTTTCAACCATTGCCCAGACACTCTGGCTTGGATGTGTACCTATTCATTAGCTCCTAACTTGTCTGAGGTATGGTGTTGATACTCCAAAAAATAGAAAACCAGATAATCACCTTATTTCCAAATTTCGTCTATGTGTTGGTTTTTAAACCTCTTCTGGGTAACTTTAACGAAAAAGGTATAAAAGCTTAATTCGCCTTAACTCTTCGCCAGCAGTACTATGTAAATCCTCAGTCTTCTTGATGGCGCTTCAACTTTATACTTTGGCCGTTTTGAATAGGTCTATTCATTTTGTTTATGGTCTTTTCGGATTGTTCACCTTCCAACTAATTAAAGGGATGGTTCTTTTTTTTCAAAATCTTATGATTGTGCGACAAATGGATGTGAGCCTAATACTTTGACCGTTAACATTTCACGTTAGAGAATTTTCCTAAATATTTTGCCTTATACGCTATTTACACTGCATATGTAGAATTGCTTATTACAAAGTTAGAATAGGATTTGAAACAGGAGGAAATTTATTTACACTACTATTCGGTAGATTTACAACAACTAAAACCTCGTTTAAGTTTGCTTTTTATTTTACAGCACTTGTTGTTTATGAAGATGGCGAAATATCTAAAAAAATATTACTTTTCTTATATTCCATTGGATTTTAAGCCAACAAACCTTGGTCTAAAACCCCCTGTTACCACATATTTTCAGACAATAACAAATTTTGTACTTATTGCAATTTCAAATTTGGTTAAATTCGTAAAGGAATTGCATTTTCCCTGTTTCATAATGAACATTTTCACAATGATTTTTATAAATTCCATATTCCATATATCCCAAAAAATAAAAGTTAAAGGGTGAAAGAAGTGCCAAACGAGTTATCCGTAAAATATACTAAACCACCGATTTCCAAACAGAAGATCACGTGGTGCATCATCTTGTTGGAATACTTTATTTAAAAAGAATGTTTAGATCCAAAACCTACTGTAGCATTAATGAACCTTCAGCAAGGAAATGTGTTAAAATCTAAAGCTTTCTTAAAACCAACAGCTATATGATCTACACTATAAGTTTGCCCAAATTTCACGGTTTATCAATACAAACCCCTGTCACTATCTCCAACCCGAGAACTCTTCGCTTTAAAAAATGACACTTTTAAAGGCGTTAGCTTAACGGCCCGAGAAATTGAGATCGTTTGTGAAAATAAAAAATCGGAACATTTCATAACATTTTGGTCCAACTATCATACCTCATTCTCCAGTATCGGTTACTTTTTGACCGCATCGCACGAAGCAGAAGGAAAAGACAAAAGAAACCGTTTCAAAAGAAAATGGTAACTTCCCAGGATGAACCGAGAGGGAACCATTCCAGTCAGACTACGAACATTATTCAAGTTACCTCGGTTTTCCATCGGACATTTCTTCCCCTTGATTTTTTTTCTTTCGCCATCAACACCGCAAAGATCCCAGTTAGGCAAAGGTCGGCGTGTCGGCGTTGGAAAAATGATCCGCTAAGAACGGGGAAAGTGAGATGGATTCGTCGAGATGGAAGTAAGGTGGGGGTAAATAAATTGCTGCCTATCACCGCGATGCTCGATAAAAGTAACCGCGCGTAGTAGCGAACGTAGAATAGATAAAAAAAAAAATGCTTGGAACTTTCAATATTCGGGCGATACAAAAAAAAGGTGACGCAGATGTAAGATGTTTGAAAATTTATTATTTGGCAAAAATTATTGATATATTAGTAAGGATAGTTAAGTTGGAAGGTAAAATTATAGATGAGGTCAATGTTGTATTATTATTAAAGAAAAGTTGTTGCCTCGGTGTGAGTTCATATCAAAATACAGGAAAAAGAAAAGAAAAGGATACAATCTCACAGTATCTAGGACAATTTAATTAGTCAAGTTTTCGTACATATCGTTTCGTAAATATCTGCACATTATCAGGCCAAGACTGGAATAGCAAGTGAAAGCGACAATCAAAAATTAAAATAAAAAAATAAATAAATACCGAAAAAATCACAGTCACCACGCCAGAAAGGGACTACAGAGTGAAAACAGATGCAAACAAAACACAATCAAAAGCATCACGGCAGCAGAACAAACTTTTAAACAAGGGCATAAATCAAAATTCTAAAAGTGAAATACACAACAAATTAAAATGCCAAAAGGTGGCAAATCAGCAAAAAAGTTTTTTCAAATAAATATAGTAAATACAGAGACCCCACATGTCAAAAGGCTAGGTGAAATCAAAACAGAAAGTTTAGAATATTAAGGTAAGTGGAATCAAATAGGTAAAGTACTGCAATGTTGTACTATTATTCGAGAATAATAACTTAAGCCATATCACGGGGAACCAGAAACAGTTTTATACATCGACGCATATAGTGTTGCATACGGATGAAACATCTCTGTAGGGTTCACAGGTATAGCAGTAAACTCCACTCACACAAATTAATTAATTATGCGGAACGCAGAGTTTCGAGAGCACGTGGGCTCTCATTGTCAACCGTGTTACCGATGAGAACCCACGTGCTCTCGAAACGCTGCGTTCCGCATAATTAATTAATTTGTGTGAGTGGAGTTTACTGCTATACCTGTGAATTGTACATCCACACAGTCCTTGCAATCGTCATCTCTGTAGGGGTTTTAATAGTAACATTCATCAATAATCAGAAGATAATTCATGTGCGATGAAGTCAACTCTACACCGACAATGGTTTTTACTAAATGTGTGGGTGGGAGTAGTAAGATTTTGTGTTTGTTCCCTTTTTTCTGCTTTCAATTCTTAATAGCCTGAAAACTAAAATACCAGAGCAACTTCATGGAAAGCAGCACCAGGTATGGACTTCTACGACTGGTATAACCAAATTGGTCTACTACTATTCTAACCTATGTTCTAAAGCAGATAATCATGGGACTCGATTTTTTGCAGTTTTTTCTTTGACTTCCTGCACCTCCAAGACAACCTTGACATCCTTCTTCCATTCATGCGTGAAAACAAAGAAAAACTGTACTAAAATAGACATTCACAGTAGTCGATATTTAATATAACCTTACCAGCTGAGGGTATGACCTTCAATTTCTTTGCTGCAATTGTCACTCGAGTATCAAAGCAGAATTGTGGTGACACCTAGTGACAGATAGGGAAATAGTTCACCACTATTTTCAGTTTTTCCACAGCAGCTCGTGGCTTGTGTAACGACTTTCCCTCGTAATTTTTACTGACTACTGGTTTAAAATCAATGGATGCAAAACAGGGGAGAAAAGGTACTGTTGCTTTTGAGATGTTCCACGCCGCGGAAATGAGCGTTTGGCACCTCAAAAGTTCCTACCGTTCTTGTCCTATCTACATCTTTAAGCACACAGAATTTCGCATTCCTACTTTATCCTGCTCGCTGCACCATTCACACTTAAACGCTCGTACTTTAACGGCTTTCACGTGCATAGTACGATTCTCGCGTTGCAAGGGTGAGAAATGACGCCGATTCACTATTATCATTAGGAAATCGCATTGCTCCTACTCGATGATTCGCCTCGAATATCCTCTCTAGCGATTCGCTCGTTACGGTCGCTCTCCTGACACCAGACTACGTACAAGATTGAAATTTCAAACCGTCACCGAGCCGGGGCGCTCTGCCTCGTCGGGATGTCAACGGTTATACGTATGATAAATTACGATGACGGACGGTTGTGCGAGCGATAGAGCGACCCGGCTAATTTATTACAACATGTGGAACGATGGCAGGGTGTTGCGCCAAACAGACGACACGGACGACCGAAAGCGCCACCGCCAGTAGCCGGAGGTAGCTCCACGCCATCCTGTAACGTCGACAATAACGACGAGCTGCGATGCCTGGGCTCATGGGGAATGTCACCTGAGCGAAATATGTCATTGAATTTCGATGACGGGAAATAATGGTCCCGACTTACTGGGTAATTAATAAACGGGAAATCGATACGGACCGGGGAGAACGAATGGATGATGGTTGGAGACGATGGGGAATTGACGTGATTTATAAACTTTCAATTTAGACGAGAAGAAGAAAACGGACCAGGTATGCAAATGTTGAATTTAGCTTTTTACCTGCAAGTAAATTGGATGGAGAATCAATAATTCAAGGCATCTGAAAGATGGATAATTTATTACATCTAAAAAATGAAATCGAAATATCAGACACCTTGCACATTGGAACATTATTTGAATATTATCCTCCCTAAAAATATTGTTTTACTTTGGAAAACACAAACTTATATTCTGCTATGCGAAATGCGAGTTATAAGAAATGTGCATCACTTGATTATACAGCAGTCTACGTAGTATCTTCACATTATAACACAAAGTGTTCATACGACGAATAATATAAACTATCATGGATTTTAAAACTTGTTGACTGTATTCTTGTATAATACGGAGCAATCGATTTACCTGCATGTATATGGATTTATGTACACTACCGTCCATACACATGGGGACGACTATAATACACTAGGGCGACAGAATAAAATAGACACCAGGTAAGGCGGTATAAATATGTAAACAGCTAAATTCTAAGAACGAATTTAGAACTTTCTCTCGTCATTAGGGCAGAGGTAGACGTATGGGAAGGAATTCGTCATAGTTTAGTATCGTTACAACTATGCCTCGGTTACAAGGTTCGAGTGGTATTAGAGTGAACGCGAAATAAGTAAATTTTTAAATATTCTTATTATTATAGTATTTTCGAAACGAAATAGGCTTCTCATCGCCTCAGTAATCACTGGACAACTCAATATTTAAACAAGAACACCAATATCTCACACAACAGTTAAGCAGATACTTCTCGCAGCAGGACTAGAGGTAAGAATGGCTGTGAAAAACCATTGCTGAAACAACAAAATAAAAAGAGGGACTGGAATGGGCCATTCAACACAAATATTGGACCCTTGAACAATGGTATAAAGTATTATAGACGGATGAATCCAAATTCCAAACCTTTGGTTCAAAAGGTCCATCATTTGTGAGCAATGTCTGGTTCGTACTCTGAAACATGATGGAAATATCCTGATGGTTTGGGGTTGCTTTGGTAGTATAGCTGTGGGTGATTTGATTAAAAATACATGAAATTCTGCGCAAGGACGATTATCTGAAAATCTTACAGGAAAATGTTGTACCAAGTGGGGAAATATTATGTGGCCAAAACCTTATCTTTCAATAAGATAACTAACGATCCTAAACATTCATCCCGCTTATGTAGAACTTATTTGATGACACTCGAAGAAGAAGGCAAGTTGGTACGGATGATTTGCCCACGACAATCTCCTATTTGTCGCCAATGGAACTAGTGTGGACTGAATTAGGCCGAAACTTTAAAAAAAGAGGATTAACAACGCACAAAACCTTTGGCAGGAACTCCAAGAAGCATGGAATGAAATTACAGATGATTATACGGAATTAGTAAAATTCCAAGACGAAATACCACTTTATATTAATATTTTGTAATATTTTCCGTTTCTACTTCCTTGCTAAACATTGTTCTTGTAATATAAAATACCATCAATAAATATTACCACAAAGCCAGCTATATATTTCAATTCAAATCAAAGAAAACGTCAATTTTATAGTCGTCCTCGTATATATGGAGGGTAGTGTATGTTGAAATAATAAGCTCGGAGTAATATCCTTAACATTTAGTGTTTAAATAATACAGGCAAGTACTACGTATGATCAATGAAGGTGTTCAAGCAGAAATGCATAATTTTTGCTTCGAGTGGTATACCAAATTGCAAATAATCGCTACAAACAGATACGTATCTTTTTGTTCACAGGGGTGAAGTTGGGATTCGCACCCTTAAATCCTTAATTGCATGAAGTTTAATATATTTCGATAGCTCCTTGAAGATGCTGGACGCCTGTATATATCGATACTTTTTATATGTAATACAATTTCACGTCCTAAAACGTGACGAACGAAGCCAGCATTTTGCTTAGTTCCACAAGGCCTACGAAACGAATCAAGCCTTATTAAGTTCTGAATTTCCGGGTTAGGTAATCCTACCTTGTCAGTTCAAAGACCATTCAACACTGTGAATATTACTATTCTAGATGTTTAATCTAGTGAACTCAAACTGTTAATACTACTCTCGTGACAACGTGTTTAATATAAATTATAACATAAAATATTTTAAATAGTTTCTTAGGCTTTTGTGGTTATTCGCCATTATCGTAGTGGTTGTCGGATTCCGTCGTGTCGCTAAGGTTTCTGTAGGGATTATACTAGACTTATTTTGGTTGTAACTAATTATTAATTGTTTATTAAGGTGCTTATTGCACGCCTATGCTGTCTATTCACTATTACTATATTTTGAATTACAGATACAATGCATTTACTTAGAAATGAAACTCACGTGACTTCTTTTACTTATGCAACACATTTAGCAGTGTGTTCATACTCAAAAATAAAATTCCTACATAGACTTTCATTCACATATTCACAAATGAAATTAGATAGGTCAGAATATTGTAAATAGTTACATGTAAGAAATGGAAAAACAATTATATTACAAAAGTTATAATAAATGCTGAAAACCGCAAACGATATAGTTTTCTTCTTCTTCTAATAGTTCCTATCCGTGTTGAATGTTGGCTACCATGCATGCTATTTTAACTTTTTTTCTTAGTAGCTTTATAAAAACTGATTAACTATGAAGGCAGAAATAAAATCAAGGCATATGTATATAGTACAACCTGACACTCGAGCGTATAAAAGTCATCTGTCAAATATTGACTTGGTGGCTTTTTAGTTAGAAATGTTAGTAATTCTTAACTGTTGCCAATGTATTATTTATAGCTAGTTACGTCAGAGATCACGTGGATAAATGAGCAGTATTTCATGATCTACATTTTTTCTTTCCTGACTACCGGAAATATTTTCATTCTTCTCTTTAATCATTAGACTAACGTAAAACAAAAATCCGTTCATTAGCATCGGCACGCTTGGATAGAATTAACGGCGCTTAAAATTTACAACGTCTATATAACGAAGAATCGTACTTATATCAGCGCGTCGGTTCGAGCGTTTAATACCGCATAACTCTCGTACCGCGAGCGCATATCATAAAATAAACAATCCCGAGGTAATTTGCTTTTGAATACGAGAGGCCGGATGAGGCGAATGTGTTCATTGTTCGTTCGCCAATGTATCTAGATGCCGCGCTGGGACCCGACGTATGTTTCGTATCAGATTCCCATTCATTTGTGCGTAATCTGCGCGGTATATTTGCGACTGGCGGTACTGGATATATACATGCAGCCTCAAAAGTAGACGAACAAAAGCGTTGGCAATAGAAATGGAACGTGGAGCTTCCAACTTTCCGACAATAGGGTCGGAAATTACAAATCTAAATTTGCTTTTGGTTCTGTCACATTGAAAGTTTTCCAAAATAAGCGAATATTCGGCTGGAAACCATTTGTCCCCCGATAGAAATCGTATTATGAGCATTTTGTTCATAGTTGAAAGCAAGAAATTGATATTTTAATTATTTCAATAGTTAAATTAATAAAAGGGCATAGATAAATGGTTTCCTACTTATTTTCTACAGGGAATTACCACGATTTCCTAATTGTACTACTTTACATGAAAATGACTGTATCTGTGTTTACAGGGTGCATCACAAATTTTCCAGGTACTACTTTGGGGCTAATTTCTTTCGCTTTAAAATGTTTTTAAAATTATTTTGCTTCTTACTATACCGGAAGTAGATGTTAATTTTTACTAAAAGAATTATGTGGAGGGACGAGGCAAAAATGGATTATATAATCGATATAATAGCCATTCTTGCTCTAAAAAAATAACCACCAACTAACGAAGTAACAACACTTTCAATAATCTAATAAGGCTGCAGAAACGAGTGCCTTCGCGGCTCGGTTACTATCAATATTAAAAATAATGAATGTAATTAATTACTTACCATTTTAGTTTGTTTATGCAGACTTTGTTGATGTAGTCTACATCAACAACACAATCAAACTAAAATGGTAAGTAATTACATTCATTATTTTTTTATATTGATAGTAACCGAGGCGCACGCATCTCCGAAAACACCCGTGTCTCTGCAACCATACTACGTAGTCAAATGATGACAAGATATTTGTTTTACAATTTTGTGATGAAAATCTAAATGGTGAATGGCACAGTCGAGCATTAGCATATAATACGGAAGCTACTACAGAGGTGTTACAGAAAGTACTTGATAATCAGCGGATTGCTGGTAATGAACTCTACACGGAAAGTAAAAGCTTTCACAATTAACTAAACAAGATACTGTAATCTTGCTTAACAATAGGTAGTTTTACATTGTAAAAAGTAAAACATGTGAATCTTCAGTTCGACCGTAATTTCATATATTTGTATTGCAACTGAAGAAATGCAACTTTCAGTTTTTATTTTTATCAATAAATAGAGCCATTTACATTTTCTGGCGTGCAAATAATTACCATCTCTTTAAGTTTCTATTTAACTCTGAATCTGATTAAATGATTTAATAATGGTTTAATTGGCTACTAGAAAACCTAGAAGTAGTATATATATTGACGTAACATTTTAGTTACAGTTGACTAGTTATTTCGTAGTTAAAAAAGTTGTTATGCGCTCACTTCTGTGAATCATCTTTGTTGGAACTTCTTTTTCTTTCTTGTCCAGTGCTTAGTAACATTTTTTTTTTGTTATATTCATGTGGTAATCTAATCATCATCCTCAAAGTTCTTATGGTAATAATAAATGCTAATTCCTTTGCCAATGGCGTGTTCAAACATAGATACATATATACATAATTAACTAGTAAAACCAGGTACACATTTCTTAACATGTATACCAACATCATAAATTCGCATTTCGTATGTGAATTTCCTTAATTACAGTTTCCTATTACAAATCTTATTGTAAAGTTAAATCAAATGTTAAAATACTTCTAAAAGTACATGTTATTGCCTCTACTTGATAGTAAAATTTTCGGACAGAGTCTTTGTAACTTCACAAATTTATTTTCAGTGCACAAGTTTTCACTGCAGCCATCTGATTTAAAGCAATTAGATTATTCTATTTGGCGATATTTTAAACAAAAAACGTATTCTACATCTGCTATCACAATCATGGCTGGGGTGCGAGACGTGTTCAATCAACTAGATAATTCGGAGTGTAACGCACATAGATATTCCAAGTAGAATAGAAAAGCGTTTGGAGAGGGATGGCGATGTATCTGCACATTTGTTTTAGGGTGGTATCACCGTTCACTGTTTATTTTTTAATGTTTCCACATTGACCGTGCTTTTTCTACAACGCATTGGATCACTACTAATAAACTATTTCTTTCGTTATTGTATACTTAAGCCACCGTTTATGACGCAATTAATTTTAAAAATATAAAATCTAAAACTATGAGGTTTAGCTATAAAGAAGTGATTACCTACTGACCTTAATTTTAGATGCATAACTGAATGAACTGAGAAAAAATACGTTGCTATTTAAAAATAAGGAGGTATTAACATTTTTTGAATAAAAAGTTTAGTTTCTTTATGAATATCATGAATTGTTTCATAAAGCTTAAGGTAAGGCATTGCTGCAGTATAGCTTCTGAAATATTCTAAATATTTAAATTTGTACATGTATATACTTCTTCAGAAATGTAACAATCTGTAGTAGCCTGGTATCTCTATTCTTTAAAGAATATGAATTATAACAATTAGGGGGTCGCATTTGAAATAAAAAGGTTGATATCTATCTACTTCCGGTATAATCACAAGTAGAACAATTCTAACACTAGTTTAAATTGAAAAAAATTAACACAAAACTACTACCAGTCAAATTTCAAAACGCATCTGGTATTATTTCTCTATTTTCTTCTATTTGATACTTCAAATTTATAGAGAATTCTCTATCACTGCCCGGAAATTGCGTCGGGTTTGAGACAATAGCGCCGCTGTCAAACAGAAGCAACGAGCCCTTTATCTGTCCGCTAACACCGGCGCTTTTCACTTGCCAGAGATGTCAGCACGGCTGGTGCAGTAACATCATCAACATCACGAACGCATCATCCTACTAACAAGTCCATTATAAACTAACCATCCACACACATCACCAACTCATTCCTCCCGTACTACATTATATATTATATTATACAGCGTAAACATTCTATAAAACGTGAAGCCGACAGCGGGCCTTGCGATGTACGAGATTTAATTAAATTTCGGACGCGTTCATTACCGCCGCTTGATTACGCGGAAGTAGCGTGCAAGATTCGTACACATAGAGGCAATTCAGAATATTGAGGCAGCGATGATATCGGATCGCTACTCTGTAGTAGATTTGGAGATGATCTGGGCTATGGAAGCGACGGTAATGTTACATCGTTTTTTATTTGTTGTGTGCTGTGTGTAATTCAATTAGTTAAGGAAGCCAATTTTTTAATTACACCGTGAACAAAGTGCATTTATATCCTTCGAGTCAAATGAATCAAATGTGATTTTCATGCCATGTGCATCCAATGTAGATTAAGAGAAAATCATTACTTTATTTCTGGTTAAAATACAAGAGAACGTACTGTATTGATTACGGTTAAAATTTCTATTTTCCAGAAACAGCAATGTACTCAACTTGTGGAAAAAAATATCACCAAAGTAATTCTTGATTTTAAATGTAGATGGCAGTAGTGATCCCTTTGAATATATTTGTTAATGTTACAACTATATAGATTTGGAATTTGTCAACTGTGAACTTTACCTTTCTCAAAAACCAAATTAAGTGAATTTTTTGTGATATTTGGTTGTATGGGTTCAATTTTAACATGAGAACAAAAGTCTTTGTTTTGATAATATTTTTCTTTATTATTTCCGAAAAGGAAAGAATTACTAAAAAGCTAAGCGATGTATATGGTGACGGAGCCTTAAAAGAAAGGCAGTACCTGAATTGGTTTGATAAATTTCATTTTGATCATTTTTCACTCGAAAATTCCGTAGACTAAACGAAATTGATGATGACCAAATCAAAACCATAATTGATTTGGATCATCATATTCCTGTCGGAGAAATTGCAGAATGGTTAAATGTATCGCACACAAGAAATGAAAATCATTTAAAACATATGGGAATCATTACACTCGATATTTGGATTTCTCATGACTTAAAGGAAATTAACCCAACGCATTAGCACTTGCGAATTGTATCTCAAAGGAAATGAAATAGAGTCTCTATTAAATCAGAAGATTGGTGATGAAAAATGGCTAGTTTATCATAACATCGAACGAAAGAAGTCATAGACTAAAGAAAATAAACAAACGTAAACAACATCGAAAACTGAAATGAGCCAAGAGAAGATTATGTTGTTAATTTGGTAGGATTACAAAGATATTGTTTATTTTGAACCAAAAGATTAATTCGGATGTGTATTGTCACTAACTGAACAAATTAAACTCTGTAATTCAAGAAAAACAGATAGAGTTGGTGGATCGTAAAGGTATTGTACTTCGTCATGACACCGGTAGACCAGACACATGATTAGTCACTCGCCAAAAATTGGCGCATGGTTAGGAAGTGATGTCACGTGATTACTATTTGTTCAAAGCCTTACAAAATTCCTTGAATGTTAAGACCTTCAGTGGTGAGATAATGTTGTGAGTTTTTTTGCAGATAAAGACCAGAAGTTTTATGAGCGTGAGATAATGCAGTCTTCGCAAAAATGGCAAAAAGTCATCAATCAAAATGGAAAATATATTATTGAATAAAGATTAACTTTTGCCAATACAATAGTAATGACCCCGGGAATTCTCTTTTGTAGTACACCAAAATGTACAAAGTATAGTAAACTTCTAACGGAAATCTAGATCTTCTTTTGGACGTTTATACTTACCCATATTCGAGGTAAACGTGCAAGGAAATTCACTCCACTCACCTGTAATGAAAAATAAAACATTAGTATTAAATCGATTTTAAAACAATTAAGTTTAAAAGCTAATACGGTAAGTACGACTTTAAATACTACCCTTGCAGACATTTTACTAACAGTAATTTGTTCATAATATTACTGTATCGCGTGTTTCATAAGTAATCTACATTATTGGTGCCACATGAAAGTATTGATCAGACCAAAGGGGAATTCTGCGGAGAGGATAGACTAGAATTTCTCAATATTTGGCTCAAAATCACAGTATATTAAATATATGTTGTTTTTTAAAAAGTCTTCAAAGTTGTAGGTAGTTGGAGCACTTAGTACTTTTGTATGCTGAATTACTTTGCATTAAACTTAATTGATATTCAGGATGGTTCACGATAATTTATTCGGAATTGTATAGATATGTCATAAGAAGCCCTTTTCAAGTGAAATATTAATACAATAATTCACTGGAAGTTGGTGGTGCTTTGAATGCTCTTCCTTTTTGAATGATAAAAACTTTGGAAATTAAATTTCAACCTCGATAAGGATAATTATATTAATTATAATCTAAATGTAATTAAAGTAATATTTTATATATATATATAGTAACATTTTTATATATAATTTTATTTATTTATGCAAAACGTCTTGAAGAAAGGGTACAATGACCCCGAAACGCGTCGCAAACCAAATAAAATTATGTAAAATAAGCAAATTTGATTATTTTGCATTATTTAAAACATTTCTAAACATTGCACTTATTATGTTGGTCTTGATATAAAAGTAGCTATAGAAATGCTTAATATGCGAATTAGAGATTGGCTCACTCCTCCACCGCATCACACAAGGCAATTCAAGATCTGTTTCAGCTACAAAATTGCATAATTGTGGAACTGATACTGTGGCTTGGGTCAACGTGCGAATATATCTATTTTTAAAAATATTCACATACATATATCTTTAGGTGGACAGCAATGACTGTACAACGCTAGCATTTCTTAGCTGAAAAATTTATTTTCCTCGTTTATTGTTTTCGTTACGTCACTTTGAACAATATAAATATTGTATGGATTTACCTATTTGTTTTGTAACATGTATTAATTTCTTTTTGTATATTGGAGCAAAAACATTATTGTTATATTTTTCTTATAAATTGTAACATCCTGTACGTATATGTCCGATAAAACAGTACTTCCACTTTCATCATCATCTGCCTGTAGTTGCTTAGTTTTGCAGTTCAACGGCCCTTGCTGTAATTCTAACACTTGATAAAATAATAACAGATGCAATTAAAAATATTCATCTTTGAAATTGTTACTAAGAAAAACAATACATTTTTTAAAAAGTCGAAATTCTTTCTGTGTTGAAATTGCGTCTTCCACCTCTTCAAATGTAAGTGCGTTTTTTTTTTGTAGTGCAATTTTGTTTGTAAAACATTTCATCTCATTTTCAGTTTTTTCCACAAAAAGGGCATTTTAACCTTGACACTAATTTCTTGCACCTATGAAAGGAGTACATTTTTCGTGCTATTAGTAGCAATCCCTCCATAATCCTTTCACTCCTTCCCAGCTTTAACTGCCCGGTGAGTGCGGGGGCATAATTTATCCGACGTCATTCCGCATCATTCCAACTAATCATGTCCGCATAATCCAAAACACCACATTACACAAAACGCTGCTGGAAAGGGTAAAAGGTATCAGCGTACCGAACGGCCGAGAATCGTACGTTACGCTACATTCTGCGGCTTGATAATACCGCTTGGTGTTAATTACGACTGCAACGCGACAACGGGCACAACTAGCAATCGGCACGACACCCGAACAACCCGATATCAACGGTACACGTAGAGGTGGGTAATACCGTAGGTGCCCCGGTCGCCAAAACTACATGCGGGTCGGTCCACCGCTCCCGCACATTGAATTATTGCAACTCGGAAAATTAGTGTATATTAAAGCCATTCATTCATTTACGGCGCGATCTCGGAGGCGGCGAACTTTCCTATTGCGGTTAATTTTCGCACTATGGCGCGACTCGGTTGTAAGGGTGACGGGGGGTGAAGGTTTGTAGTAGTTCCAGTTTTCGCTCGCACACAGCGAGGTATTATTGCGGGACGTTATCCGGGATCGCCGTCATTTCGTAATGGGCGGAGTGGGAATGGATCGTAGAGGTATTTATTCGTACATCGGAATGCGAATAATGGGGCGCCGTTGAGAACGTCGTCGAGATGTTCTGACGTAGGAAAAAGGGAGAGGAATTAACGGTAAGGGCCGCAGGTATACTACCTTAACCGGGTCACGTGATTGTTTAAAGCTTTCGTCTTTCGACGCCCTTCTGGAATAATTCAGAAATGGTTGCAAGTATTTATCGTCTATCTAATGGACGGTCTCAATAATTGAGCATTGGTGTCACTTTTAGTTTGTTTACTACTCATAATTTCTTACTATAAGCGAAAAACTCACTTTCACAACTGATATATATATATAATTTGATATCTTGTATGGCACCCTAGAAATTTCTACAGAATTTATGCTTGATTTCATTTTGAAAGGGCAACATAGCAAACTCTCAATAACCAGTAGGCATGAAAAATGTTAATAAAACCAGATACTGATAATACAGATAATTAGCTATTAATCCAAGTCAAGGAAACTGTCCTGTTTTAGTAAAACAGATTAAATCAGGAAATAAGACAACAGACTTGCGGTGTTGGGAATACACTATGCAATATCGCAATAATGTTAGAAAGCATGATATATGTCATATATGTATTATTGTCTATTTTAACAAAAATCCTCAGGTAAAAATATGTGGATGTGTTTACGCTTTGACTAGGAGAATCTTTTTAGTACCACAATCGTTTTATTCTAAATATTTAATAGATCTTCATAAAAACAGTACTTAGGTTAATGTTTACTTAGCATTACTAATCATAGAAAAATGGAGCAAATACATGATGCTTAAATAATATTTAGATTGTAATATTGCAAATCAAAATATACCACGAAAATACAATCCATTGCATAGCGAAAGGAGAAAATCTCCAACAAATGCCTTCCGAAAGAAATGAAAAAGATCAAATAAAACTTCCGTTTACATAATTTTTAACTAGAAAAATCTAGTAATCTCAAACGCCTTTAATATAACTCGAGTTAATACTTCAGGGTTTGTAACAAAAAGAAAAACAAAATCAATAAAGCAAAAAAAACTTCGCTTCCCATTCCAGCTCCAACCCACGACTTACCAGCGAATCGAAAAAGCAAGAACTCAATCTCGTCTTAATTAAATTCTTAATTTTAATTAAATAAAATAAAAATTAATGCCCGTCCTCGTCGGAAAGACGGACTTCGGATGATGGTATTATTTTTTTTTGCTCGCGCGTCGCTCAAGGGATTAGCCTTCAGCGTCGTTGGAATTTGGTTAATTGAATTATTATTTTTTCTTTTAGGGAGGAATTTCGTAAATATCTCTTCCTCGTTACGTTATGGCATTCACGGTTCGTTGACAAACAGTTGCTTTAATTGCTCGAGTTTAGATTGTAAGACCAAAAGTGTGAGTGCTTTTTTTTACGTTTTGACAGGGTCGGTAAACAAACAACTAACTGGTACCAAAGTTGGTAACGTGGATGAAAGCAGCTTCACTACAGGTCAGAAGAAACAACGAAAAATTATTGGGCTCAAAAGAATACGATTCGCACCAGAGTTAACCGAGAGGAACAGTCGTAGGAAGCGAAGGATTTGAAATATATTACCTACGAACTTTGTTATTTCAAGATAGTTTTTTTTTTTTCAAAATAAGAACCAGTGTTTATTTTCTTAGATGGATATTCTATCCAGAGTCAGAAGCTAGATGCACTGGTATTTGCAAGAGATAACGGGATCGTTGCATTTGCCTAGTCACACAGGTTTGTAATGAATAGAAGTAGTGGGACTTAAGCACTATAACTACCACTGGACATATATTAATGTTCGCGGTCTCGTTTTGTAGAGGGGATACATAGCTTTCACATCATATATTGTTTCAAGGGATGGCATCAGTCACTTTCTGCAAATTATTTGAAATATTGATGGATTTAGCAGAAATTCATACTAAGTTACAAGCTGTGACGATAGTGCATATCTTCCATAATTAGTAGACACATATTTCTCACTGCCGACATGCAGCCGAGTATTAGTTAAAACCTTTGACGTAACAGCCTCATATAATTTTAATTAATGCTATCAATTAGTGTATCTCAAACTTATATGTATACGTCTTACATGGCTTTCGATTTATAAAGAATCACCAGCGTGCATCCGCAATAAATACCCGTGCAAATCTCGTTCCTATTATAAATCACGAATTACATCCACCGTAACTTTCCCGAGCGATCTGGTCCCGCACGGCCATGAACAGCAGTAGCCAGACATGCTTCACGACTTCACCTGGGCGGTTATGAACTCCACCGTCCGGGCGGTCTATGTACCGCTTTTCCAGTACGACCGTGTATTCTGCGAGCCCACGAGCTTATTGCGGCGTTTGATTTAATGGACGGCCAACGCGCAACGTAGGGGACATTAGGAGGCTGCCTTCCGTGTACCGCACTAATCGCGGACTGCACGTGAGAGATGAAATAATGGAGTGAATGATTGTTATCATTAACAATGACAGGATCGGGTCGGACGTAGTTAAGCATCGGCTATTTAGAGTTATTCATTGGCATCGCGAAAAGGTTAATATGTCGACGAACCGAGGTGTACCAGAGACGTATTTACGTTCGCGTTAGCTATGAGGTTACCTCGTAGGTTGCTGCAAGTTCTAGGCAAAGTATAGTGCAACCGACGATTTTAGCAATTAGTCTTGGTTCTTCGGCGATAATAGCAGTAATATTTCTGTCGGATACGATTCGCTCGACATATTAACCGAACTTAATGTTGGAGAAATAGCGCTAATGGTGAGATAAAATCTACTAATATAGTCGGTTGGATAAGGATTTACATTGTTGAACAGTAAATTAAAGTCCTCCAGGTTTAATCTCAAGACGACACAAATTTAAGACCTCCTAACACTCTTCGTAGGAAGTCACTTTGAAAAGAATCCAAGTATGTTACTGATAAAGCTACCCTTTTTCTGCCATAATATAGGCGATTTCTTTCTCTTAAATTATATAGATGGCGGAAATATATTAATATAATATACGTGAAGCGTAATAATCTTAGGTGAAGAAAGCTTTGTAATTTTGATAAGTCGGTTAACGATGAGAGCCGCGGCTTTTGAAACAATGTGTCTCGAATAGATAAGTAATTTGTGTGATGTGGAGTGCACTGAGTTTAGTGCTTTAAATAAGTAAACAATGAAACCTGTATAGTAACAAACATATTTAATGTTATCGCAGGATAAAATTGGATAATATTAATTTATATATATATGTTATTACCTACAAATACGTCGGTTATATAAATATAAACAAGACATTCAACATTATTTGATATAAGTATTAAACCCAATGCTATACTACCAATAACAGGACTGGCAATATATTCAGAACTCTCTTTAGTTTACCAGAGTGTCTAGTACATAAAATTGCCCAAACAAGTATAGTGTCTATGAAAATAGTATTAAAAATATGGAAACAATAAACATATTTAGTCTAAAATGTTAATGTAAATAGTATCATCACAAGCATATTTTGAAACTTCTAAATTATTTCTTTCACATCAAAAAGGATGGGCCTATATTTTTTAATGGAACTTCGAACCATGAAACCGTGTTTGAATCTAACGTGAGCAGGTTTAATATAATACTTGATAATTTGCAATTAATTAAAATAATCGACCTCCACTTTCAATGAGGTGGAGCCCTACCACATAGGCTCTACTCAATAAGTGGCTCTGCTAGTAAATTTGAAAATCCTGGGGACTTTTGTGAATAATGATGAATTTTATTGGTGGTTTCTTCTTATTGTACTGTAGCATATTTTACACAACTGATTGTGGGTTATCTCTGAAAGACAAATAAATAATTGAGCATCAAAGCTTTCCGCAACAATATAGGAGATGTATTTGTACTCTGTATGGTGAAGTGCCTCAAGGAAAAGCAATTAATGACAATGTTTCGATTGTGATGAAGACGTGAGAAAAGAAGAAATATGACTTTTTCTTTTGTTGTTTTTAATCGAGGTTTTGCGATGCCAATGAATAACTCATTTAATCCAATTGAATGTAACTTTTGTAATAAATGAGATAGCTACATATACAACTATCTCAATACGCAGCAGCATTTTAACTTATTTTGCAGTTGTATGTATTCTAGTATACAACATATATTCGATGTTTTGGATAATGAAATAAATTTGTAACAATTTCTTTTACAGCATTCTTTCATACCTTGGGTAAGAGAAGATGAAAATACGTATATGATTCGACGAAAACGCCTCCATTTCTATAAAGTAAAAACGAAGGACTCTCTTGATCCTGGGTAAAATTATCCTGCAAGATAATTTTTGTAACCCTACAAAGTGCTACTTTCTTCTAGTTTAATATTTATAAAATTTTCAAATTTATGAAGGATCCTAGAATCTACCATCGACTGTATTTATTTTTATTTATTCTTCTGTTTACATTCCAGCTTGTCTGCCAAAACATGTTGTACCATACAGAATAACAATTTGAATAATAAAATCACACGTTTACCTTATTCAAGCGGCAAAACACCCGGGAGACTTAGCCGAGGCCCGGAAATTGGGTTATTTTAATGGAAATTTCATTTCCTACCCTCGCTCTCGCGCCACAGGCTACCCGACCCCCGCGCGAGGGCAAATAGGAAAAACTTGTTCAGATGTTCCGTAATCGTTAGTCGGGGGCCACCGGCGCGGCGCATCGTCAGAATTTATCGTTATTTCCGTAGCGAAGCGATAGTTTCAATGCGGGGGTCAATCGTTCGGTCCCGCGGGACCACTGAGTTAGCTACGTGCGCGCTTTCCCGGTTCCGATACCCCCGAGGACCCGTTTACCTGCCCGGCGACTGATTGAGAAGCGACTTCGATGTACCGGGGAGAGCGTTGCGAGGGTGGGTCGTAACGTGTATGGTACACACACGTATAGGGTTCGTATAAAAATCAGCGACAAATTTCTAGGAATGGTGGAGAATTTTAAAATGAAGCTCCTCGTGTCTTTTAAAACAACATTATTTTAGAGCTAAATAAATGTTGAAATTGAATCACCTTACTTCAACGAAATAGAGCAGACCATTCTTTTTTTGTTGAGTTAGATATCTCTTAACTAATCGTTGCTGAAATAAAAAATAAATCGTGGCAATACTGTTAGTTGTCCCCTTCCAACATATTATGTACAAGATGTTTTCGATATTTACAATGTTTCTTGTAATATTAATATTATACAGTAACACTTCTATTTACGGACACATCTGAAGAACAAACGTCTTATGAATAAAGGGCAACCTTATCTTTATGCAATTTTACAATGGAATCTTTTTAAATACAGCAAACGCTCGATACAGTGATGTCTATCAAACTGTATTTAGACTATCGAAATGTTTACATTAGCGAGTGTGATATAATTGATAAGGAAATTATTGAAAGACATGTTTAATGAAACAATATAAAATTATTACTGCTAACATTTGATTAGTGGCGCTCTCTATGTCACACTATGCATAACTTAAAAGACATCCCTCGTATTTAATCCGTTTGCCTTGTAACAAATTTTCTATATTTTCCTTCACCATTTAAAAGTTATTGTTATAAATCGTATATTGATTCATTAAGATTTTACTCGAAAAACATCAACCAGACTAGTTTGGATTATATTAATATTTACTTCATCTAAAAGCAAAAAAAATGTATATAAAACATACCATACCAAAAAGACAATTTACGTTCAATAACACACTGCGAAACTGCATTTTTGTGACAACGATGCTGAATTGCTGGCTGAAGTATCAACAGATAGATGGTGTATTATGTCCTAATAATATCTTAAAATTATCCGTTATGGCAGAATACTTATACTTCTAAAATTAAAGAAGGATTTAGCAATAGTCATTGGACTTTTCACATGTTTTCAAATCTTAGAAATGAATTCCGCCTAGATTAGTTTTCTCATGCCAAATTTGTCTCTCCGTCATAGGGAAGACACATTAATTAAGACCAGTACCGTGCATATACAGTAGTCTTAACCCCAACTCTTGTAGCAAAATCAAGAGAACAAAGATCAACAAGTTTCCAAACACATTTCCACGCAAGTTACCAAATATCCCTGTCACAAAAAGAAACAAAGCTCGACTGGGAGCCGACAAGCTCTACATAACGAAGGAGTGGTGGCCGTATCATGTTTAAACGCGTTAAAAAAAACATCTCCCACGTACCACCCTCGTGTCTGCTTCGTTTCGGTGTACGAAGTTCGCACTTTCTTTCTTAAAAATGAACGCGCTGTTTGCCGAGCGCATTAATCGCGAGTACTTTACGACCGTATAGGAACGCAGGGTAGTACCATTAAGCGAACATTGCGAGGGAGAGAATGGATGATGGCGTTGAAGGTGGAAGGCGAACGAGCGAGTTAAAAAGATGAGGAAAAGGCAGTACCGGCGACTTGGCGATGGGCGTCGTATTAATTTTTCCCGCTCCAGCACGTGTTTGCTCACTTATAAATGCATTTCTTTTCTCTTTCATCTTCACAGGCGAAACGCCCGCTATTTACCCTTTGCCGTGATGCGAAAATGTTGAAGGGAGAAAAGTGAGGAGTGTTTCTATACGATAATTGGGTAAATTATTAATCTTGCGCGAGGGCTTAAATCTAATGAATTTGAGGAGATTTACGTATACAAGAGGCTACCCTTAACGTAAAACATTAATGCTTTTAATGGCACGTAAGTGGCAAAAAAGTGGTACAGTTCTTTAGTCTACTGTTTGATTTTTCAAAAGTTTTTTGACTGTACTGATCAGAAATATGTTGTGCAAGAATTGCATCCCATCAGTTTAAGATATGTACCATTTCCACTGGGATTATACTAAGAAAAATTGTTTCATTAACTGTACAAAGAGCTTGACGGGATAGGAGCTATCGAAGCAGAGTTCCACATAAGAAACCTCTTATTTCTGACAAAAATCGGCGGTTTCGTCTGGAATTTGCAAACAAGTGCAAGAATAAGGATGAGAACTGTAGGAGAAAAGTCCAGTGGTCCCGTAACAATCTGGCACAAGTCTGGCCCAGTAGTCCAAACTAAAATATAATACCGACCGTTAAGCATGGTGGCAGAGGTGTGATGGTTTGGGGAGCGATTCGACCAGTTGGGGTAGGACATTTAGCTTTTATCGATAGTAGAAGGGATACCCGTATAAAAGTACATCGCAGTCTTCTGTGGATAGTTTAGGTCTGGAATATTGTTCGTTTGAAGAAGGATTGGTTGCTGTATTATGCTCCATGTCAGCTCTGCAGTCCTCTCAAATCCCCAGACTTGAATCCAATAGAACTCGTTTGAGAATTATTGTCTCGAAAAATTGATCATGTACCTTCAAAAAACAAAGAATCACTTACGGAAGCTCTAACAAAGACCTGGTCAGAAGTCGCGATAGCCGAAACAGAATATTTAGTTCTATCCATGCCATGTCGTCTAAGGGGGAAGCTCGGAATGGACCAACCTAATATCAATTTAATTTATTGCATTTAAACTTTTGTCAAGCATATTTTCTTCTAGCAAATTTATCATTATTTACGCAACAAAATACATATACCTTTTAGTTTTCATTACTGTTTATTATTCAACTAATACATTGCATACATACATTTGTGTTACAATGCTTTATTTGCATTTTAAGTGATATTTGTGTATTTAAACTTTAGTCCTTCATTTCTAGATGTATAAGAGAGGTGGAATAACTGCAATTGTTGGACACAGTACATCTTTTATTATACATAGTACATAGGCTAAAACTGGAAATCGGAAATCATTTTTTAAATATTTTTTGCGCGTGCGCATTTGTGTTTCATTACAAATCCCTACTGATTGTGAGTAAGAGAGCAAATAAGTAAGCATTTTACAAGTAAGTATTGGTCAGGAAATTCACTACGGAATTTACGAGCAGGTTACAGCTGCATTGTCCTTCAAGCATGCATCAATAACCGTGTTCCAATTCAAGTTGGCAAGATTAGTTCTTTTTCTCAGTGAGCAATAGTTGGTTTCGTAGAAGAAGTACATGAATTATGACATATTTTAACAGAAATCGATGAGTTAGAACATTATAACGGCGGTTCTAGATATAGATACACGGACATACCTTCGACATTAAGTTAAACGACATCAATGCAAGTCAGTGCTGTGGAAGAAGCTAACGAACCATATTTCGCCCATTTTTTTATTATATCTAAACATCAACCTAACTTTAAAGATATCAAATTTAACCAGTAACAACTTCCACCAGATTCGTTTTGCCGCAGCGATACAAAAGGTTGTGAACCTTGCTTATCGTCAACTTTCCTACTTATATTTGCCTCATTTTACTAGTTCACTTAGGACTCGTTTTCAATGTCAATACATTATAGATACGCTATTCTTTGTCCGACTACATTTTCGAAACCGAACGTAACATGTATCGGCCTATAGTAAATTCTAAGTGTACCCGTCCATTATCGGCTTAAGTTTCTTCGATTTTGATAGTGAAAGCGACCCGGAAGAACTCTCTCAACCGCAGTATCCGTTACACCTGACCCTTTTGTGTTCGTTCGTCGGCGGACCGTGTCGAAATAAAGGAATGAATGGCAGGAAAAAGTAAACCGAAGGCAGAGAAAAGAAAACGAGAAGCATCAACGTCGCAAATAACGGGGTAAAGTGTGATTGGCGTTTGCGAATTTCCCTCGGCGACGGAATGAATCGGGAAGTTCGGAAAGCACGGCAGGGCTTTAGTGGTTAAAAGCCATGGACCGAAACACAGTCATATAGAAAATGTTGCTTGCAATTTTGTGCAATATTTACACTGTTGAAATTGAACCTTTACGTTTTAATATGTACTGGTGCGTCGATTACATTAACAATTATTTAACTTTACAGTGTTGATCATGTAAATTGAGTGTAAAATCACAGTTTTGTGAACTGGTAACTTTTGTAGACTGGTACAACGTTTCGTATAGAAAGAGAAATAAATGGACGGATAACCATATATTTAAAGCAATATAGGAGCTATATATTTGCAAATAATAGGAGGGTAAGTTGAAAAATTCGGTAACTAACTAGATGGCACTCTGCGAACGGAGTCTTTGACGCTATTGTATAGCTTGATGTTTCAATGACATACGTGTTAAACTTAATGTCGATCTGCTAAGTAATTTGTTGTGTACACTCGCTCAAAGCAGACCACTTTTGGCGTTTTTCAAATATGGACAATATTGAAATTCACGCAGTGATTAAATAGCTGTGGAAAAAGTATTTCTCGCCCAAAAAAATTCAAGCTGATATGGTAAATGTGTTAGGCGAGAATGCTCCTTCTTTTAAGGCTGTTTGCAAATGGGTGAATGAGTTTAAAGAAGGTCGTACTAGAGTAAATGACGGTCTCCGTTATGGACGACCAAAAACAGCCACTTCTGTTGAAGCTGTGAAAAAGTTTTGAAATTTGTGGAAGCTGATCGCCGATCAAAATTAAAAGACATTGCTAAGGCTACAGGCATCTCCAGAGAATGGGTGGCGTACATTTTAAATGTTATATTAGACGTGTCTAAGCGGTGTGCAAGATAGGTGCCGCGTTTGCTTATATCACCGCAAACACTCAATGGCGTGAAATGTATTTTGGAACGTTCTTGGTAAAATCTAAGAGAGTTTTGCACCACTTTGTGACTTGAGATGAAACGTGGATCCACTACTACACCCCAGAAAGTAAACAGTAGACTAAACGAGGTTCCAAAGAAGGCCAAAGTCATTCTATCGGCAGGAAAGATAATGGGATGCGACGGGAATCTTCTTGCTCATCGATTACCTTCCAAAGGGACAAAGGATTACTGGAAAATTATTCTAAGCTTTTGGATCGATTGAAGGCCAGCAATCGTCGAAAAATGACACGAAAGAAAGCAAAATCAAGTCCTTTTCCATCAAAACAATGCGCCAGTTCACAAGAGCGGAATTGTCGAATTAAAATTGGCCAAATTAAAGTTCGAAGCGCTTGAGCATCCCTATTATTCATCGGATTTAGCTCCGTTGGACTATCATTCCTCCCCAAGCCTAAGAAATACTTCGGCGCTATGAGATTTGCTTCGGACAAGGAGCTGATAGCTGCCGTGGACCACTATTTTGAGGAGCTCGAGGAAATTGAGTACTGCGAAGGCATAAAGAAACTTGAGTATCGACTAAATAAATGTATTGATCTTGAGGGACGAAAAATTATGCCGAAAAATAAAACACATTCTATGGAAAGATTGCTATTTGCTATGCTTTAATTACCGAATTTCTCAGCTTACCTGATTTTTACATAAGATTTTTTTTGTTAATTATTTTGAGCAATATACATTGCTATCTCCATATAAAGCGTCATTTTAACATATCTTTCCCTGATTTCTTTTTCTGACAAATTCAAACTGGGCGGGAGTCTTTAATTGTTGGAGAACTAAAGAATTTTTTTTTCAAATTTCATTACTGTCGATGCCCATAATATTTTCGTATTTATAAGTAATAGATCAAACTTCAGTTTTTTACTAGAATGTATACCACTATTTCAGTTAAATAGCCAATACTAACATTTCCAGTTTTCAGCACTGCAAAAGAGAAGTTATAACCTGCTTCATAAAAATATTTTTCTGCTTATTTTCCATTGTGCAGCGGCAAACGCACAGCACGTTACCATCATCAGAAAAAAAAAACACCCAACAAACTCGAACGTAATGGCCTCTATATCGCGGTTACCATGGTTACTTATTGATATTTGTGTTAAGATAAACTCGAAGGTTGTGTGCAACTATGTACAACGGGGCCAAACGGATTATAATGGAATTTTCATGTTGACGTCGAGAGCACGCGGTAGGCCGCCACCTTCCGAACGTTCCTCGTGACGGCGACACCCTCCTGGCCCGTCCAACCCCGCGCTTCGTTATTTATCGCTCGGGGGGTGCAAATCACGTAATTTCGTGAGTTAAGACTCGTTAATTTAGTAGTGGCGGGTAGTAGTGAGAATGAGATACGATTCCCCAAATTACATCCTTCGTCTTACGCCTCGCCATGGCTCCCCTTTTATCTTGATCCCGAGCGCGCGAACACGAACGTTTTTCTTGCTAAGTACTAACACCATTAGCAACGCAATTTTCTGCATTAAATTACCAGATCTTTCTCTACACGCGCGTAAAAGATTCACTATCAGAATATTGTTATATACTGCGGCCGTTATCAGGACCAACAAGGGGCAAACGGAGGCGCAGGGGGTATTTTATGTAATAGCGGTACTCAACTAACAGCGATGGCTGCTTGTTGGAGATGCGGCCGTGTCGTAAGTTTTTTTGTAATAGAAATAGTTGCATTAGACTTTATTAACTTCAGAGATCGTGAGAATAGAATTGCAATGTACAACGCTGAGCAAAGGCATCCATTTTAAATCACGTTAGCGGGTGTACTTACCTTGGATAGTTCGCATGTTGTATTGCCGTGATCAACAGTTTGTTTTCTATTACCTGAGAACACTGTCTGTATACTTTGGTAAACACTGCAGTAAACAATATTAATGTTAGTTGCAATCCATGCATATAAGGAGTAAGAAATACGCCGTCCTTCGTTATTATTTCTTTAATACCTTGAAGTATGACTTGCACTTGGACCATAGTCAAAACGAAGTCATGTATTAATAAGTCAGATACTCTTGGCAAAAACAACACTTTTAATAAAGTTAATTATAATTCCCAATTTCCCAATTATAATTAACCAAATTCAATATATAAATTGCCTTCAAAACATATTTTCAATTTATGAAACATTATAAACTATTTTTTGACCCAGTTAAATATTCTTATAGCAACTCTATTTACATGCCAGAATAGACTGGCAGAAAATTAGAAATTGGTATTAGCATAGATAATCGGACCTAATTTTCACATTTGCAAACATAAATCAGAAATTGCTCATTCTATTGGTTGCAAAAATAAGCTTCAGATATTTAATATGGCAAATATAGTTGCAAGAGACGACCAAAAACGGCTCGAATCAATTTACACAGATCTTTAGACCTCCATTTGGAAGATTACCACATCTCCACTGATTGAAAAAGATGATATAGTTAGTTCGTAAAGGAGCTAAAAGGAATAAAGAACGTCGAATATATTACTTGGATAAGACATGGTTAAAGGAAGGAGATCTTATTGACGGACTATCTACAAGATAAAAGAGGTACTACTGAAAATGGTATATGGTTAACAATACTGGATAATAGTGCGTGAGTCAGAAATTCTAGAAGATGGATTTCTGGTTTTCGGGAATGGTCTGAAGAATAATTATAATGAACAATGCACCTACCATTATAGGAAGGTGGAGAAGGTGGTAACTACTTCATGGAGGAAAGCTGCAATTTAAGCTTGGTTGCATTCTAAAATTGTTGAATTTAATGTAAAAGTAGTACACTGTGTATTAACTGATTTAGTTCGTCTTAGAAAAAAAAATGTACAGGTTGCAGACGAAATGGCAATTGTTGTTAACAAAGATTACCACTGTGAAATAAAACTAATTGAAACGGCGTGGGCACAAATAAGAAGTGAGATAGCTTCAAAAAATAACATTTTTAAAATGGCAGAAGTGTAAAGTTCCTTAACCTAAGCTATGGTAATTACAACTTTTAATAAATTATATAATTACTGGATGTCATGTCTGTAACAATATGCAAATTAAGATACTATGTTGATACGGTAACATTCTAATATTCCGGCACCATAGGTATAAAGTTTGGCATATTTCATATTGATAAATTTAACATACAACTTATACTCCATCGTTATAGATTCTAAGATTTACTGTCTAAATATAATAACAAAAAAAAATAAATCCTTCATTAATTTAAATTTCGGTTAATACATTTTAATATATTATGAATGAGATCATCATTCTTTACGGAATATCTTTTTCATGGAATTAAATATATACTGTTTAAAAATATCAGCATAATGAATATTTAGAAATTCAAATATTATATTGATTTAAATTTCAGTTAATATGTTCCGATGTACTATATAGTATAATAATTTACGGATGAAATCATCATTGTTTTCGTAATATCATTTTCATAGTGTTAGGAAATGTACATTTTGAGAACATATCAGAGAAATGAGTCTTTACTACACTTTGTTGGGGATATTTAAGGATACTTAAGTTAGCATAAAATTTCCATGTGATTAAGACCTGCATTGTAGTATTGTGTATTTGTTTGTGTTGCCGAGGCGATTGGGCCAACAGAACTTGTCGCTAGAAACAAAAGGTTGAATAGAAATGGACGCTGCAGAGATGTGAAGAAGAAGTAATATATCAGAGGAAGTAGATTTATCTATAAGTGTTCTAAGAAACAAGGTAGTAGAATGTATTTTATAATTGTGTCTATTTAGACCAGTCAGGTTAATAAAAGGATACGCAGACAAACAAGGATTGGGGAATTGTCACAAAACACAGAATAATGACGTTGTTTTTTTCGTTATACATTTTATAAAGAAACGTTGTTGATCTGGTGTGAGTTCACATTAATATGCGCAACTATTCTCCATATTCTCAGGCAAAGACACTACAAAAAAGCACTATACAATCAAACAGATGTGCACAATACTTATAACTG